>JAKTUS010000019.1:0-191749 GCA_030556805.1 Schwanniomyces vanrijiae var. vanrijiae | reverse complement strand
AAGGAAATTGAGAATTAGTTAAGGGAATTGCTGGTGTGATAATGATACCCGCGAGATTCGAACTCGCGCCTCCGAAGAGACCAGGACCTTACCCTGGCGCCTTAGACCAACTCGGCCAGAGTACCCAATTCCTGGGAAACGACACAAACTTTATGAGTGCATCATGATATACAAAATTTATCATTAAAAGTAAAGGAATTAAAAAGAAATTGAGAATTAGTATAGGAATTGCTGGTGTGATAATGAAACCCGCGAGATTCGAACTCGCGCCTCCGAAGAGACCAGGACCTTACCCTGGCGCCTTAGACCAACTCGGCCAGAGTTCCCAATTCCTGATTAATGCCGAGAATTATGAACTCATATAGGAATATTTAAAATTAGATTATATCATTTGATTTATATATATACAACACAACACTTATAGTAGTTTATTTATGTTAATAAATAACTATCAGGACATGATACTTTATTATTGAATATTATATAGGACAATTTTTTCTGTATAGATACAGTTTTTAAAGAATTATTTCTAAGGAAACCAATTTGATGTAAGGTGTGATATGCTGAAAAGCTATAATATACTAGTTAGCCTATTGAGAGCTAGTCTCCTAGATTTTTATTGAGATAATTATAAACTCTTTAAGTATTTTAGGTAGTATCTCCTATAATATCGTATTGAAGTTACATCAGAATCACAATAATTTAATTGTAATTACTAGTTAATATTTAATTATTCGGTTAATACTTAGTTAACTCAACTATACTTATTCAGATATAATCTATATCTACTTAAATTAAACACTAATTTTTAATGACTATTAAATATCCTTTAAATTTAGTTTTTCCTAGTAATCACTTTTTCCATTAGGGTGTATAGTCTACATTCTTTTTTTCTTTTCTTTAACAGATTTGGAGGTATTTCTTTACTGTAAAATGTATTACTTTTATGAATGGTTATACACTATATTTTACCAGACCTAATTAAGCTTTTGGAAATATTCAGGATTATTTATAAATATTCTATAACAAAAAACTATTATTATAACGTCTAATATTATTTTAACGTATCCATCTAGGAATAAAATATACAGCTAATACTCCTAGATAACCAAATAATAACCCGACAAGCTTTTCAGACAATGAATGAAAATATATATTTGTCATAAAAAGCATAAACCACCAAAAAGAACAAAGTGCCATAATAATAATATGTGGACTCTCTAAAACAAACTGCAATATTGCCAGGAACTTTCTAGCTCTTATACCATGGAATAATTGAATAATGCTGACTCTAAATGCTTCCCAGGACTTCCAGTAAATTGCACCTTCTAAAAACATATACATGGAAGAATGAACTAATAAAAATACATGTCCAGAAGGGTCATGACCATCGATCCATGAACCACCAAGTTTACGGCATGTATAAGATGTTATGCTTTTCGACTCAAATATATTATTGGAATTATCTATTTGTGTTAATTTCTCTAAGTTATACTTTGGAAACTTAGCCAAAACTGTATTGGAATTAATATTTGCACATCTTCCACCGGTGAGAATATACACCTTATCCATAATCGGCAAACCAAAACACCACTGGGTAAAAAAAATCCACCAAATAGTAACAAATACATATTTTAAAATGCCTGACTTTATGACTTCTAACTTCTTGTTTCTATTAGCCAAGTGGTATTGGTTTTTAAATAAAATTATAATGTAAAAGATTACCATGACTATTGTAGTCCAAAACCATCCTTTTTTCACAAATAATTGGTTAAAAATATTACTCTTGTTGTTATAGTAATTGTGAACTTCTTCATGTTGTGATGTGGAATGAATTATTTTTCCCATAATGAAATTCAATAGAAATGATAACCCATATACTAATTCAGAAACTGTAATGCGATAACGATTTTGGAGTGACTGGCCAAAGCGAGTCAAACTTTCTATATGTAGATCATACTTTGACATATTGTTCTCATTTATATGAGAAGATGACATCTAGCTTGTTTTTTTTATCAATTGTATATCTAAAAGAATAGCGTTTAATGGCAAAAGGCCCTAGATATGCGTGGGCTTGGACAAAAATTCAAACTAGAGGAGAAATCTCGTGCTGTTTAAATTTGGTTCCTTTTGCAACTAATTTAGAAGGTAATATTAAGGTTCGAATGAAATACAAATTATATATAGGCTACTTTAGTTGGCCTAAATCAGCTGAAAGCTTTAATAGTATAAATTATAATTTAAAATATTAAATAATATTTATCTCTTAAATCATTGCAAGTGAAAAACGCACATCATTAAAACTATTTTCAAAATTAATTAAAATTTTTATTAATTATAATAGTAATAGTATATGGTATAAGTAAAGATAGTACAGATATCTGTTTTATTTAATATCAAAATCTATTATTCTTACAATTTTTCATTTATTAACTCAATTTTTATTGGCAATTGTATTATTTGTTTTTGCGGCAATCGTGGAATATGGAACCAAAGATAGAAATCCTAGAGTTTGTGTTAATTGTAATTGATACTAACTCTCTAATAATATAGTTACTAAACTTTTCATTAATTTATAATAGTTTAGGATAATAATTAACTACAGTATAATAAATTATTAATTATTTGAGACATCTCATAGTTTAAAGTAATTTTTTTAGAAAACAAATAAGGACTTAAAATCATAGATTAGATCTTATTAGATATCATATATAAAATGAAAGGTTATAAATAATATAAATTTTTTTTTATAAAATTTTTAATTTTTTCTAATATAATTATTTTTCTTAAACTTAATTAATATTACAACTTATATGTAATAATATATATATATATAAACCAAAATATTATGTATTATTTTGTTAAAACTAGTCGTATTTAGAATATAAATTTAAATAATATACAAATAATTTTGTTAAAAGTTATATATTAACAGAATTATACTTAGTCTTGCATCCAATAAAAGACTATTTTCTTTAATGCTTAATAAATATCAATTTCCCGAATATAAGATATACATTTATCATAAATATTTATCATGAGTCAATATTCATTGCAGTAGTTCCAATTTCACTCAATGGGGAGGTATTTCCATTTCTTTTTCCATTACTATTATCACTATTCACTGATTCACCATTAATAGAAATACCTGGCATACCAGAAATTTCAATATTAGAATTAGAAGCATTAGAACCCTCGACTCCTATTTTAATATCAGCAGATTCCTGAGGAGGATTTTCAAATATACTCTGATCTTGGTCCTGCCATTTCTTGACCATGTCATTCATCAATAAATTCATAAACTCAGGGTTAACTATGCTTTTACGGAACTCTTCACTCTTCAATAATGTTAATATATGCAAACAGTTTGGATAAACTAAATATTTAGAGTATTCTGGCTTTGTCCAGTATTGAAGATAATCTAAGTAATTTAAAAATTCTGGGTTGCTCAAATAGTTATTCTGTGCTAAATGATTTAAATATTGAATATTTGCTAAAGACTGAACAAACTCCAATTCAACTTCCCATCTAGTAGGCAAATCGTCCATTATAATTATAAATTTAATCCCTTCGCTATAAAATTTATATTTTTATATTAAATCCATACTCAATACTCGCTTCTCGGAAAATCTAGATAAATAAAGATTATTGGAGTCTAAATATTTATATTATTTTTACATAAACAGAACAGATAATTGAAGAATACTAATGTCAAATTCATCAGATACACAATTAGCTCTTGAAAAAGAGCTAGAACAGATCAAAAGAGTAAATCAGATTGTAGCAAGACTAATAAATACGATTCAAGTAACTGGTAATAATATTCAAAGAACAAATGAAGCTAGTCAAAATACCACAATATTGTTAAACCAATGGATAAGAATATTATCTCAAACAAATTTTACTAATGAAATTATTAATAATGAAGTTTGGAATGGGAAAAATATTGATATAACAGAGGAGGAAATCGAAGATAAATTACAGTCAGAAAAGAAACTAGAAGAAGAGTTAAGGGTGTTAACAGAAGAAAATCAAAGTCTTACCGAAAGAATTGAAATTAGAGAAAGTGAAAAGAATGCCATAGAAACAAAAAGAAATGAATTAATTAACAAAAGAAGAAATGAATTGGGGTTAGGAAATACTAGACTACTAGGAAACAAGAGAATGAAACCTAGAGTTTACAGGTGAAACTACATAATTAAACTCAATCTGTGTACAATAAAAAAAAAGCCCTAAATAGCAATATTTACTGTAATATAACATAACTTCATTTATTTTTTAAAAAGAATTGAATTATACTTAAGATATAAAAAAATTAAAATATACTCATTACTTAAGAATACTAGTAATTAAATCACTAGCATCGACGGAGTCACCTTCCTTAATTAAAATTTCACCAATCTTACCAGATACAGGGGAACTGATAACCATTTCCATTTTCATAGCAGAAAGAACGGCAATTGGATCACCCTTATTAACATCTTGACCTGGCTTAGTTCTTATTTCAATAACAACACCAGCCATTGGAGCACCTACATCATTTGGTTGACTAGCCTTTGGTCTAGTCTTTTTCTCGAAGGAAACTGTTTTATCTTCAACAGTAACAGATCTCATTTCACCGTTTAATTCAAAGAAAACTTCTCTGCAACCAGTTTGTTCAGAAATTTCACCAACAGCTAATAATTTGATGATTAAAGTCTTACCTTGTTCGATATCAACAGTTAATTCTTGGTTAATACCACAAGGCTTCAAGAAGTATCTGGTTGGTAAGACAGATAAGTCACCATACTTGTCAACTATCTTCTTGTAATCTTCGTAAACCTTAGGATACATGATGTAAGATGCAATGTCATTTTCGGTGACATTAGAACCATATCTAGTAATTAAATATTCTCTAATAGCAGTAAAATCAATTGGTGGTAAGTTTAAACCTGGTCTACCTTGTAATTTAGTTCTCTTTTTACCTAAAATGTTTGATCTTAATGGTTCTGGGAATCCACCAAATGGAGTACCCATTAAACCTTCCATAAAATCTAAGACAGAATCAGGGAAATCCAATTCACTAGCCAATCTGTTAACATCTTCTTCAGTTAAATTGTTAGAGACCATGAATTGGGCCAAGTCACCAACAACCTTAGAAGTTGGAGTGACCTTAACAATATCACCTAATAAGTGGTTAGCCTTCTTATAATTTTCCTTAGTAATTAACCATTTCTTTCCTAAACCTAATTGTTGAGCTTGGAAAATCAAGTTAGTTAATTGACCACCTGGAATTTCGTGTTGGTAAACTTCTGGATCTGGGCCCTTCAATTCAGCTTCGAAACAAGAGTATAATAATCTCATTTGTTGCCAGTAGAGATCTAATTCTCTGACATAAGATTCATTCAATCCAGTATCAATTTCACCTTCCAAGGAGGCTAAAATAGCACTGATAGATGGTTGAGAAGTCATACCAGACATAGAATTAGAGGCAGCATCAACAATATCAGCACCAGCTTTGGCAGCAGCAGTCATACTAGCAACACCAGTACCAGCAGAATCGTGAGTGTGGACGTGAATAGGTAAGTCTGGGTATTTAGCTCTAATTTCGGAAACTAAAATTTTAGCAGCAGTTGGCTTTAAAGTACCAGCCATATCCTTAATTGCTAAGAAATGAGTTCCTAACTTAACAATTTCGTCAACTAAGTTTAAGTAGTATTCTAAGTTATACTTCTTACCTGGTTGCAACATATCACCAGAGTAACAGACAGTGGCTTCAACTACACCACCAGCCTTCTTGATTGCTTCAATACCAACCTTTAATTGTTCTAAATCGTTTAAGGCATCGAAAACTCTAAAAATATCAACACCATTGTCCTTAGCTTGTTTAACGAATTGGTCAATAGCGTTATCTGGTAAAGAACTATAAGCAACACCATTAGCACCTCTTAATAACATTTGGAATGGAATGTTTGGAACTAAAGCACGTAATTTACGTAATCTAACCCATGGGTCTTCGTATAAGAATCTCATAGCGACATCGAATGTAGCACCACCCCAACATTCCAAAGAGAAGCATCCATTAAGGGCATGTGCAGTAGTTGGAGCAATGTTTAATAAATCAATTGTTCTAACTCTGGTAGCCAATAAGGATTGATGGGCATCTCTCCAGGTAGTATCAGTTATTAAAGTACCATTGAAGTGACGAACCTTCTTGGCAAATTCAACAGGACCTTCTTCCAAAAGAACTTGTCTCCAACCTCTTGGGATTGGGGTGTTAACAATATCAATAACAGAACCAGTAGTTGGATCATGTAACTCTGGGATTAAAGCTTCATCATCCAATTTTGGTACACCAACTTGTCCCTTAATAGAAGAACCATTAACGATCAAATCACCCAAGTAACTTAATAACTTAGTGGCTCTGTTTTGAGAACTAATCATTTGGAATAATGATGGTGTATCATCAATAAAGGTAGTCCAACAATCACCCTTGATAAAAGTTTCATTAGTCAATAATGCTAATAAGAAAGGAATATTGGTCTTGACACCTCTGATTCTGAATTCAATCAATGCTCTCAACATCTTTCTTCTAGCAATTTCATATGTAGAACCAGAACAAGAACATTTGACCAACATAGAATCATAATGAGGAGAAATGATTGAACCAGCAAAACCATTACCACCATCTAATCTAACACCATTACCACCGGCAGATCTATAAACTTCAATTTTACCGGTATCTGGTTGGAAGTTCTTAGTTGGATCTTCAGTAGTAATTCTACATTGAATAGCAAAACCTCTTGTGGTAATTTTATCTTGTAATAAACCTAATTGTTGTAAAGAGGCACCAGCTGCAATTTGAATTTGAGCAGCAACAATATCAACACCAGTAATTTCTTCAGTAATGGTGTGTTCGACTTGAATTCTTGGGTTAATTTCAATAAAGTAGTGTCTGTTTTGTTCATCAACCAAGAATTCAGCAGTACCAGCATTTCTATAATTGGCAGACTTAGCTAACTTAACAGCATCAGTTAAAATAGCGTCTCTAACTTCCTTTGGTAAGTTCTTAGCTGGAGCAATTTCAACAACCTTTTGATGTCTTCTTTGAACAGAACAATCTCTTTCGAATAAATGTATAACATTACCATAGTTATCAGCTAATAATTGGACTTCAATGTGCTTTGGTTTGTCTAAGAATCTTTCTATGAAACAAGTACCGTTACCAAATGCTGTTTTGGCTTCAGAAGTGGCTCTGTTGAAAGCATCAGCAATGTCATCACCTTCTCTGACAACTCTCATACCTCTACCACCACCACCAAAAGCAGCTTTAATAATAACTGGAAAACCGTATTTTTCGACAAATTCGATAGCTTCGCTGACAGAGTCAATTGGACCTGGTGTACCAGGAACAACTGGAACGTTATTTTCAAGAGCTAAAGTTCTAGCACTAACTTTATCACCAACAGCATCAATAGTTTGATAAGATGGACCGATCCAGGCAATACCATTTTCTTCAACCTTTCTAGCAAATTCTGAATTTTCAGATAAGAAACCGTAACCTGGGTGAATCATGTTCACACCATGTAACTTAGCAATCTTGATAATTTCATCAATTTGCAAATAAGCTTGAACAGGGGAAAATTGACCCTTCTTACCGATGACATAACTCTCATCAGCCTTCAATCTATGCATGGATAAACGATCTTCATGGGAGTAGATGGCTACTGTTTGCATGGATAATTCGTGGGCGGTTCTGAAGATTCTGATTGGAATTTCACCTCTGTTAGCAACCAAAATTTTATTCATTTGGCCCAATACAGTGGAATCTCTTCTCATCTGGTTCAACTTAGTTTGTTCACCATTGGTACCAACTGATAACATAGACGTCATTTAGCGATATATATATATTAGTCACTTATACGTTCAATATAATACCTTTAGGCTGAAATTCTAATAAATTATTTACCAAACGTGTTCTTTATACAAAGATGGGTAAATTGATCTGCTTAAATATATTTTTTTTTCAAAATACAGCTGTATTCAAATACAAGCAATATTATCAAATTGATTGGTTATTCTCCAATAGCAAAAGGGTTAGAACGATTTCATCGCGTTGCGAGCCCCGGTAACAATAGGGAATTCTTCTGGAGACATTACTCCGACGCCGAAGAATGACTCAAATATGTGTCTATGGGGGATGCTGGTATGATGACGCTATGCAGCATTGACCAAGAAGATTTGAGGTATAATGAGAGACGATACGGGAGAAGGGAACAACTTGTAACCCGGAGTAGTATACAAGTTCAATTTGCCTATAGGTTTTACTATGGTGGGGAAAGGATAGAGATAGAGAATTTTAAAGAGAAATAGTATAATTGGAAATTCCGGAAAACATAAATGTTTAATGGAAGATAAATTAGAACAATTTTTACTTTAGTAAACAGTATTTACTTTTAATGAACACAATTTCGGAGAGTAGTGGGTCAGAGGATGTATAGACAAAATAGGAAGGAATGAGAGTCATCCAGAATTCGGTTATCAATGCGAAGGTGCGATCCTATTCGTTGACAAGAAATCTTATATGTGTTAAAATAGATGAAGATTACACAAGAGTCTCGGATGAACCTTACATAGCGGCATTATGACACCATGAATGTAAGTAGAAGCCAAAACGGTATACTGGGTGTGTAATATTTAGCTACAATAACAGCGACATTAGAGTTACATCCTGATGAATGGGTGAGAAATATAAGAGTAATAAGAAAGGCATTATTTTATTATAAATAGATAAAAAATCACTAAATCATGCTTCTGTTTACGACGGTGATTATATTTTGCTAGTATATAACAAATGTACAAAAAGTTGATTTTGCACCTTATTTTTTCTAGAGTGTGGTTACCAAGGACATAATCAGTTTGTTTTGAATCAACCTGGAGTTAAACATATACTGGAGGGGATATTTTATCTTAAAATATTAACATATACTGATACTAAATTCAGCTAAATTTCTATATACAATTGAAAATATCATAATTTTCAATATCACCTTTTAATAGAGATAAAGTCCCTTTCTTTAATAGAGACTAATCATTAATAGACAAACCTGCATACAAATAACGGAAGGTTATCTTGATTGTGACCAATTGTCCGTGGATACTTTGAGAGAGGTATATTTCTTAGGTTGATTTTTCGGAAATAAGGTTACAAATAATTATAACTTCTAGTGATTGTATTGATAATAAGCATGAAAGGAAGTTTGAATCCCGGAGAATAGAAAGTCATATTATAAAAGTTCCTAATGGCCAAGTGATTCCATATTACCGTACAATATAAAACTATCTTTCCCACTCTAAAATGGATGAAAGACGTATAACTCGTACTTTTTTTCACATGCGACGGAACTCAGATCCCTCTCCATTAAACAAAATAGTTATATTCCTGCATAATGCAAAACGGAGATATAAATCCACATGATTAGTGTGCAAAATTATGGTACGTCGTAATTCTTGAATAGCCTGATCTATCAATTTGTGAGATTAAGCAATGTTTCCTTAAAAAAAAGTATGCGCGGGAATATATGTCCGCTACTCCTATTGGTGGGAGATCTTGATTCTTACAGGACGGAACAATTTGTTAAGTAGATGCAGGTGAGTGACTAAGAGACAGCGACAAAAAACAGTTAGCAAACAAGTTCCTAGTATTATAAAGCATATAAATAGAATTAATACCCAGATCATATGGAATCAATTAGGTATATAGTGGGAATGGGAGTTATTATTCAATTTTTGTGAAATCGAATGATGCAATATCAGTGAATATTCATATTAATAACATAATAAAGGAAGGGATTCCAAAATAGGATGCTCCGTTAGTTCCACTAAAGACCGATGCTCCACCTCTTTATTACTAACCCTCACCCTCAGTGGGCTGATAAGGAGAAAAAAATTTCGTGGAATCTTGCGATATTTCACGGTAACTCCACGGCTGCGGTAAAGATAAATAGCAGAACATTGCACCTTTTTTTTTTTTTTTTTAATAGATTTTTAAATCCATTATAGCTTGTCAGTTAATTATTATAATCATGTACTTTCAAAGATCATTCAGCGCAGCTTCTAAAGTAGCATTCAAGAAGGAATCAGTTGCTCAATTTAGTAAGAGCATTCCTACTCAAGCCGCTAACTTACCTCTCAAGTGGGAACCAACCCAAGGTAAGTCATTCAGATCATTTGCTGAATATAGATTAAAAGTTTCACAACAATCTCCTTTATCAGTCAGATCTAAAAACCATATCTTGGGTAAGTCCAAGTAAATGTATCTGAATATAGTTAACCAAGTGAATGATTTGCAGATGGAAAAAAAAAATTTGATACTCGCTAAACATCTCGCTAAACAAAAAACAACATCCTAAATCTCATACAAACCTCTACGTAGATAACCAGGTCCACTTCCAGGTCCGCTTCCAGACTATATAATCAGTGCACTAAGAAAGGCACAAGCTTATTCATAATTGTTAGAATAACTAATGATGACACTGAAGATTTTGGAATCTTAAAGTTTTATGTTATTTATGTGATCCTGCGAAAGTCGCATTCTTAAAACTTTCTATATAATCTATGTATAGATAGGTGTATAGAAACTAAGTACTATTTCTATATAGTAGTTTAGAGAGTTAAATTAACGTATCTTACATTACTTTATCATTCATATGATTATCGTATGTGCTACACTTCTCTATGGTGCATGTATCATGGCGAATAGCCTCATACTATGTAAATCCCATATCGTGTTTAGTGTGGACCCTCTAACAAGTTTTCACGTGAGCTCATGTAATTTACACAAAAAGAACTAGCAATATCAAATAGTATGCTTTCGTCAGGACTGTGGCAGAAAACCATCAAATAGTGGTTGACTTGGATTAAAACTCAACGAGCGTATATATATTTTGTAAAGGCGCTGATTTAGTAACACTGTGGGTATTTTGACACATAAAGAACAAACAAAATCTGTGGCAAAAAGACCAAATAAAATCTTACTTAGAAGGGTCATCACAGCGAAATACCACAATACACAGAGAGAAAACTAAAAATATCATAACACCGAAGATTATATTCAACGGTTAGCGATAGGTATTTTACAACAAAAGAAAACCTTCCAAAAACTTAATCTGATTTTATTTTTTTTTTTTTAAAACACTATGGTTGATCATAATCATAACAGTAGTGACGATAAGAACTACACATCATCTGCTCTATTGGAGCAACTTGTGTATATCGACAACTTTATGAACAAGAATTCAGATAATTCTAGTGAGTTGACACCAAATTTAGATATAGATGGTCAGTTATCGATCGATTTGGCTGCGTTTGTAGACGATTCATTTGTATTCCCAGATGAAGAGAAACCTCAAATGCCAGAAAGTCCTAACAATGAATTTAGTAACCAAGAGAATGATTTCCACCATGTAAATGATTTAAACCATACTATACCAAAAATAAATAACTTTGACACCCCTCCTATCACTGATAACTCAGTTCCACCTAATATTAACATATCCACATTGCCAAAATTTCCAGTGCCCCCAGGAGCAAAAAGTTCTCTTGAATCTGCTGGATTATCACAAAACCAAATAGACTTGCTTAGTGCTTTAGTAGCCCAACATCAAATGGGTGACCAAAAAAATAAAGAACCTTCTTCAAAAAATTCTCAGTTCAAATCTCCTGTTAGACAACATAATCACATCAGAACTAGATCTCAATCTGGATCAAGTCTAGCATCCTCAGTATCTAATTTTGATTTGAATACTCCTACTAATACAATTTACGATAATGGATTTTCACAAAGCGATCATTACCAAAGTATTCTTCAATCAACATCTTCGCAAGACACATTACAATCTCATATACCTATGCAGAGTCTGCTAAAATCACAAAAAATTCAAACAGATGATAATAAAGAAATCTCAGAGTTGGATAAAAGAAGACGTAATACTGCAGCATCTGCTAGATTCAGAATCAAAAAGAAATTGAAAGAGAAGCAAATGGAAAATCAAATTATACATTTGAATGATACCATTAAAAACTATGAAACTAAAATCCAACAATTGGATATGGAAAATAAGCTTCTTAAAAGTCTTATTATGGAAAAAGGAACTCAAAAATCAGACAATGAACTCAAACTACTCAAGGAAAGAGCTAAATTAGGATAGTTTCTACTTAATGCTTTCATCCACTATTTATATTTATCCTTTACTTCTTTCTTGCTACATCAGTGTTGCCGCAAGTGGACTATTTAATGTTTCAATTATAATTTAGTCTTATTTAATTTATATTATTTTTCCAATCATTCAATTATTTATACTAAACTAGATCGCTTTTATTACTCTCTTCATTTTAAACAAATTGAAGTAACATAAAAGAGTCCTAAGAAGGATAAAAAATGAAACGCCAGGCGCGAAGGGACATTCTTTTTGAAATTAGAATTAGGATCTCAAAGTATTTCGTTTTCCATCAAAATGCGATAACCACTAAGGGAAAACGAATGTAATACTTGAAAATAGCATTTGTATTAAATCTATAAATCTATATCTATCATGGAGTATTTCATAGCATAAACGGTCATAATTATATGTCATTAGTTAAATTTAAATTGGTATAAGATTATGATCATATGTCATTAGAAGACCTTCTTATTTTAAACTTCTTCACAGTCTTCTTTAAATTAATGTAGTCATTGTGTTTTAAATTCTCCACTATTGATCCAATAGATGAACCCCTGCTTGAGCTTGTGGAATCTTTGTGAGATTTGGTAGACGTGAGTGGTTGTTCCAAGTCGTAGTTGTCATTGTATTGTTCCAACTTGCAAGCAGATACATGCAGAGGTGAGTCTATCGACACTGATCTTGGAATATTTCTTGATAAGCAATTAGTGAAAGTATTGACCTCTGGAGGTGTTATCTCACTCTTTCTCCTAGAGTTATCGTTTGTGGTTAATTTTACATGCTTGATAAATTCGTTGTATGAATCGAGTAAGATTTCATATACTACCAGTCTAGCATTAACCAAATCTTTCCGACTAGGTAATTTTTCTTGTTGAAAATGTTTCTTTATAACATATGGTATGTTAATCTCTTTAGGTGATTCTTCTTCTATGAAATTCTTATATAACGTTTGCCAATATTGCATCTGTTCGTGTTCATTCAGGAGACTAAAATATGTGCTTAATTCTATAATAAACTCATAATTCTCCAAACAATGCACATGCGAAAGATAGTTAACAAAGTTAGACTTGCAATAGTAAGTCCCACTACCAGATCCAATTATTACTTCATCTAATGTAGGAATTAACTGTATATGCTCCTGCTCACATTCCCCTATAATGAGGCTATATCTAAGAAGATCCTCTGCCATGTACCAATTAAATATTTAAGTATGTGATGAAATAGGTTATGTAACAGAATCTAATAGTAAGTATCAAGATGATAATAAGTCTGAAATTATAAAGTAAATCGAAAATGCAGGTACTTGGCCACTTTAATAATGACTTCAAGGGGAATAATCGTGAAATTGTGATAAAATCTGTTATCTTTATGACTCTACCACAATAATATTATGTTTCTGATTCAAAAAAAAAATTCTAAACTTTAAACAACCTAGTTATCACTACTGAATATCACGATTACAATCAAAATTAACAAAACTTCTTAAATTATATAAGTGGAGTAAATGAAATATATTTATAAAATATAACTATAGTTTTTTCCTGGGTAGGAAATCGTTGAAAACTTGGGGAGAACCTGTACAAAAATGTCACCCTGTGGGTATAAAACGGCCTGAACCATTACTGTGCGTCTGCCGTTGTGCAAGTGTAACCGGGTCATTCTGTTTTGGGAGGGGTGTTAAACAATCTGGTGATTGAGGAGCAAGCGCAATCTATGCGCAATTTCAGTTTCCAATTGGATATAATTATTAGCACGTCATCAGCGAAAAAAATGAAATGAAATCGTGGTGGTAACCACAAAATTTTATCCATGGATACATTACATAATCTAATAGTAGAATAAAGTGGAGGGCCTAACAGTGGAGGGCCCTAACAGTGGAGGATTCTAATTTATAGTGTGCATATATTATATAGCTGTGGTGGGAAAACGAGGGGGAATAGCTACATCACTTATTATCGCCCGTTGCCTATTTAGAGTGGGGCATCAGTAATGAATAAAATAATTTTCATATCTGCAAAGATTATTCGATACTGAGGAATTTTGTAAATGATATTATTTTATTTGCTGTACGAAATGCAACATTCATGAAACTACGACCAAAGTTATTACATTAGTTTCATGTATTTTGATGTAAAAAAAAATAGATTTGTAATACCTAACGTAAAATTTTAAAAATGACCAATCATCGTATCACGGTGGGGAATTTTAGACTTCCCCGTTCGTTATCATTCAATATTGATGATAGCGGTTGCGATGAGTAACTTCTGTCAGATTACATTAACAACTGCGACTTAGCGGAAATAATTTTTTCTGGAACGGCCGAAATTTGATTCAGATACTCCCAAGCAAAAAATGAATTATTAGAGACGATAAGCGAAACGTGAGGTGCTTCGCTACAGAAAATGTGCTATTTGAACATACCAACCGGTTCTGCCGATTTAAGATAGACAAGACAAGATAAGACAGAAATTAAGTTTGTATAGTTTCAAGTGTGGCGTTACTTTTAAGCAAATTTGATAGTACAGCCCTATCAAGTATTATAAATTCTGATATAAATATGAGCAAATAGCCCACGTTTACATATGTAATTTATATGTGTCCTATCATGTGTGTTCATCTCATGATATTAGAGTTTCTATAACCCTTAATTAATAATACTACTCAGCCCATAAGCCTATGATCAATGTTTGCGATATTTTGGTAAGTATCTACTGCAGCAACCGCAATATCTTGTATGTTTGAGTCATGCTCGAATACAAGAGGTGAGGCTTGTGTTGGTAAAATAGTTTGCGATTCTTGACAGTTATTATGACATTTATGTGTATAATTTAAAACTATCTTTCCCGAGATCAAATTATAGTAGAGATTGATCTTACTGTAGCATTCATATATTTTAAGCTTATTATTAATTACCCTTTTGAATTTACTTCTTGATTTTCTCTGCTTTGTTTTATCTTGTGAACAAATGAATAATATAGCAATTTTTTTAATGTTTAGTCCTCCTTTGTGATAATCTCTAATGACAAACTTAAAGTTAGTTACCAGTGTCAATGGATCAATATATGTCTTAATTAATTTTTTGGAAATGTTTAAGTAAAACTGGTCTTGATTCGGTTGTGAATCAATTTCTTCAGCCGTATACCTAGGAATAGTATTCATGAATTCAACCAATCTTATATCTGTTAAGTCATCATAATGGTTAGTCTTAATATACTCCAAGAAATCCAAGTACTTAAAATATAGCTTATTACGGTCAATTCCAATACCACTTTTTGCTAATTCCTGTTCCATATTAACACATCTTGGTTTCTTAGTTATTCTTCTCTTGTTTCGACATTTTAAACAAGTCAGATATTTGTTTAGATCCACATCAGTTTCTTGAATACGTTTCAGTCTACATCTAGAACATTTTTTCAGTATTGATTCGCTTTCCATGAGGATAACCCGATGGTCTATAACAGCTTGTTACATGAATTATTTTTGATTTACAATACTACTTTGGACACGACTCCGACCATGTAGTCAGGATGTTTATTCTAATATAATATATAATATGAAAGAAGGAATAGCTAGTAGCTTAGAAATATACAAAACAGATATGGGCTATTCTGAACTGAAAATTGCAAGATATTTCATGATTGTTAAGATATCCATGAAGAAAAATCAATTCAATACTGATTAAATATATAAACTATGACCAACATTCATTTGAAATCAATTCATACGTTATAACACCAGTAATGGGTGAAAAAAGCCGTTTACAGTAGCAACATAGTCACATATTCAATATGTGCGCCAGCATTTGTTAAATTATTCAGTTTGAGTGCTTAACGTTGGTAGTGATAGCATGATAAATCAAGATCAAAATCACTGATGCAAAACCAAAAATCAATGCAATAGTATTTAATTGTTCATCTGTAATCATTATGAACTTTTTCTTCTATAATATATAGCTTTGATAATGCTATAGAAATGGTGTATTAAACAATTATATAATACGTGGTTTTTCAATATTGAGAATATAAAAATACTCCACAAAAATGAAAAAGAACTATTGAGTTTTTCATTATGACACCTTTAGAAGAGATATTGTACAGACAACTCTTAGGATCAAAGGTATTCCATAGATGGGTCAGGAAGATCCATGCCAGAATAAATAATATTAAGTTTGAAGAAGAGGCAAAAATAGTACATGCAGAGATGTTTCATCCAACAAGAGTTCAAAAATTCAATGCATTTAGAATATTATGGAAAGATGAAATATTAAGAGCATTTGGTTTACGACGCTAATGAAATATGAATAAGAATCCTCCAATACTATTGGATTCATATAGAAATTCGAGTTGAGAGGATATTCGTATATTAATAATAACAAACTATTTCGAGTATATATTAGAGATGGCTATGATAAGTGTAAATAGGCAATTTGGATTAATCTATATAACTATAGAAAGAATCTGCTATTATAATTAATTATCTTTTCACTTGTGCCAGAGTAGGCTTTTTCAAAGCTTGTTTCTTAACTAAAGAGACATCGTCTTGCATGGCAAGAACAACATCTTGATTTGAGCCAAAAACAAAATCATCAGCAATAATATTCTGACTATATCTCTTGATTTTATATTGATCATGTTGACCCAGTAAAACTTTTTTTAATGACCAAGTAATAATATATGGACCCGTAGATGTGACAATAGTATCTTCTTTAGCAGTTAAACCTGTATTAAAATGAGCTGTAGTGAAGCATAATGATTTTTGGTTTGTTTCATTCAACATGAAAGCAACATGCTCTGTTTTTAAAACTAATCTTCTTGGTGTTGGTTTTTTATCTTTATTAAAATACCTATTAAATCCCAAATGACCAGCGTTTGTTTGATTATCACCAATTAATGTGTCTATCAACAATAAATATGTTTTACATGTAGCAAGAAGCCATCTTCCAGAATTTGAAACATCTAAACCAATAATTGGTTCTCCAAGAGAAGGTAAAATACATGTTGCATCAGGTCCAATCTTATTGTATAACCTGATATCACCATTTTCTGAACCAATTGCCAAATAGCCATCTTCAGTTGTAGTCATTGTCAGAAAGTTGTTCTTTTTCTTATAACGTTTACTTATATTAGGTGCAATAAATTTGGAATTTGATAGTCTAGGGTCTATTTGAAATATTGCATTAGAAGAAATCCCCGTTAATGTTTGCTCACCACTTAATTGTGAAAATTTAGAGTTAGGGCCATATGAAACTAGAGGTAATTTTTCATCCATCCCCCATTCTTCAACGATCTTTCCACGATTAAGGTCCATTTTGAATAATTTATTACCATCAGAATTTTTATCTGATATCATCATATATTGATCTTGTTGGTGTAACATCATTTTGCTCGGGTTTATAGACTTACCATTTAAATCTTGTAGATTAGATATTGTAGTGACATACTTTAATTCATCATCATCATTCTTAAACACACCTAATTTATTTCCTCTTACTACATATGACCTATTATTTGCATATCCAACTTTCAAAATACTATTCTTGACTTTATTGACTTTCCAATCTTTATACATGTTCTTGGCATAATCTCCCTGCTCATCCAGATCATCATCATCGCCATCATCGCCATCATTGCCATCATTACCATCATCACGATCATCCAGACCATCCAGATCACCTAGACCATCATCATCATCATCATCATCATCATCATCATCATCGTAATCACCATATTTAATATCATCTGGCTCACTAGCCAAGCTACCCAATATATCTTTTAAATCTTCACTTGAAGAATCATCACTACTCATGTTTTCAATTTCTTCTTTTGATACTTCACAATCAGACATCGATAAGTTGTTAAACGAATCAAGAAAATATTCATATTCACCAGTATCAGTACTATCCCATCGTTCTTTATTAAGAGTTTCCCACATAAGTCTAGTAAAATATTCTTGAAACATCGTGAAATCTGAAGCTTGAGAAAATTTTAATAACCAAGAATTTACCTGTGATTCATCATTATTAATAAAAAATGAATTAAATATGAAATAAAAATAACTAGTGTTGAAATTTGGACTCATAGATTCATTTATTGGAACACTGAGAAGAATTTTATCCCCTGGACTTCTAACATTTAAAATAAATTTGAATTTTTCAATTTCAACAATTTTTAAATATAAATTTTCTGTTGATGTCAATACTTTGAATGTACCAGATACTGAATCAAAAAAGTACATATCAATATTTCTATTCTTGTAAACAATATTCCCAATTGGCTCTCTATAATTTGAAAATAAATGATCAATGGGATCTAAATCCAGTACAGCATCATAAAATTCTTCATCTGAAGACTCATACAAATGATAGTCACCTTCTATGTCGTCTACTTTACATGATTGATTTCCAGAACCAAACTGAAGTTGCGATTTAAGGTCATCAAATGTCAATACTTCTGATTTAGGGTTGTACAAAAACTCAGTCAATTGGCTCATATCGTTTAATTCTATAGCACTCTTTTGATACTTCTGCTCATACAAGCACTTGTGTAAGGAAAGTACAAATGAATTAACCTCATTTAACTTTACATCCTCATCTATTACAAATTCAAAATTGTCTCCCAAGTCGCCATTCAAGTCTTTCCAACAAAGTGCTCTTGTTCCATCCGATTTTTCAAGTAAATGCACTTTTAATTCTCCAGTAATATCAAAAATCCATTCATCTTTACCCCTTCCGGATCTCAAATTTACATCGGTTATTGATTGCAAGCCATCATCGTCTTCAAAATCATCATCGTCATCGGAGTCATTAAAACCATTAGTACCACGATTATCCAATTCTCCTTCTTGATATGCCTTTGTAATACAGAGCTGATAGTAATATGGTGTGGTAGTTTGTCTAATTGATGCAAATGCATCATTATATAGACATTCAAGTGCCCCTTTAGGAGATTGTGGAGACCTGGTCAAAAACAACTTTCCTGAAGGAATAACTGCTACTTCATCAGTAGGAGAGCTTCCAATGAACTTCTTGATAAAATTCATCTACTTAGAATAATAATAGTATCACAATTACTATTTAATATTTAAATGCTATCAGACATTTTTTTTGATGTATTGGGCTGATTATATAATCACGTGATAATATCCCAAATATTGAAAATCATCGTATGCAATTTTTATAGAAATATATGATCTAAAAGAGACAATAAGTTAAGTCTATAGGGATTCAAATTATAGATGATACTGATATTCAAGACTTATTTTCAAATTAGGCCAAATACCGTCGAGATAATTCAGAAAGCATGGTTTTCTACCAAGAAATTGTCAGAAGAAAATTTCAAGCGTAGGATTAAAGAACAAGAAATAATGGTGGAAAGACAAAAGACTGAGTGGCAAAAACGTAAAGATGCAATAGCTAAAAGATATGGACAATGGAATCCCACTCGTAAATTATCCAGAAATCAGATATCAGATCTTAAAAGTTTAAAGGGCCAAGTTCCACATCTTAAGACTATTGATCTTGCCAACCACTTTAAGGTTTCTCCAGAAGCAGTGAGAAGAATCCTAAAGTCTAAATGGTCACCAAATGAGACAGAAGAGGCTAGGATGAAAAAAAGAGGAGAAAATAGAAAAACTTTAGCTGAAGAGAAAAAAAAGAAGTATGCAGCAGAAATTAATCAAGCTAGAGCTAGACTAAATCAAGGAAAAAGTATTAGTTTGGGAGAGATTGTCTATTCAAATGGCTTAACTCCCAAAAAAGAAACAAATTCTAAATTGCAATGGTCAGGGAATAGAAGAAACAATACACATAATTCACAACAAGGTAGACATATCAGACGGCCCTATGTTGAAAGCGTGGGTGATATTATAGATTAAGGCCGCATCCAACTAAATATCTACGAATTCTAACATAATGTCTAATGAATGAAATAAAAAATAATAATATCCTGATTCTTCTTGTACATAGAGCACATTCACAATTTGTACATAGACTATACTCAATTTATATATATACAGAAACTTTAGCATAAATCAATGATGATCATTGAGATTCAGATGGAATAAAAATATAAAAAATAACCGCTAATTTTTTTAATGTAAATGTAATAAAATCTAAAGATTGTAACATCTATAAGATAATAGAACAATTAGCTTTATATATAGATACTTTTAATAGGTTATCTTTAATATAATAGACTGATGTGATCTGAAAATACTGCATATAGGTAACCGAGGAACAATTGATAAGTGGTATATGGGGATTAGACGTTGAAATAACTAGCTCTTTTTGATTAAATTATTGTCGCTGGTTAATATCTTATAACTTATAATATGTCAAGTGTATCAGCATTGACTATTCCTGAATCAGCGTATGATCCTTCGTACTTTTTGAATCCTCAGAATAGACGTAAATCCAAGCTATTTTTGTTTTTGATTCGACTTTGTAATGCATCAGCGATTGCATTAACAATAGCATATATAATTGGTTTTTTTGGGTTGAAACCCTTATTGGAGTTAAATAGATCTCGCCATCATGAAGTATATCAGAAATTAAGGGGAAAATTAAGAGATTGTTACTTGAATTTACTCGGAAGAGTAAGTGAAATACCAATAGTAATTTGCAAAAGAGAAGGTAGAACTAACAAATATTATGCTGATGCTATTTGCCAAACACCACATTCATATATGAAGAAAACAGAAGAAGAAATAGAAGAGGAACGTATTAGAAAAGATAAGTTTTATCATGAACGTATGCTTAATAAGCTAAATACTTTAAATGACTCTTTGAATAAGTGCACATCTTATCAAACTTCAGAAATACCTCATTATGATTTAAGTTTAAATTCTATCAAGGATTTACATAACAAGAGTGATACAGAATATTTTAATGTTGACGAAATGTTTTCCATATTATCCCCAGAAACCAATAATAAAATACACCAGGCAAACGAATTGAAACGTGAAATTAGAAATATTAAGGGAATGTATATGAGTGGACAAATCTGAACTAGAGAAGTTTATCATGAATTTAAATTATCATGAATTTTTAAACTATTATGAATTTAAATTTTTATATAGGAAAAAGCTTTGCATGGAATTTTCGTACAAAAATATTACCATTATCAAAAAAAGACGCTTTTTAAATCTAGTCATAATATAAAATTAATGTATTTTTAAAACCAAACAAAGAATAAATGATAATTTATTAGTAAATTTAGAAATATTTTAATATGCTTTTACTTATAAAAGCTTTATTATTCTACATATATTTTTGTGTAACTTATATCTCAAGTAATAATTGTATCACAATTAAAATAACCTTAGTATATTAACCTTATCACTAGAATGCCACGCCACGCCACAAGTGAGATAGAAGAAGAAGAAGCATATTCTGAGGCAGATACCTCTACTGTAACATATAGCAAAAAAAACAAGAGAAGATCTAAATCTAAGTTTAGTGGAGACTCAGACATTACATCAGAAAGTGATAATGAAGCAATTGAATTGGATGATGAGGATGAAGAAGATGAAGAAGATGAAGTGGTCGATGAAGAGTTAGATGAAGAAGAAGAGGAAGAGGAAGAAGAGGAAGAAGAGGAAGAAGAAGAAATTCCTAGTGTTAGTGACGAAGAAGAAAATTACAAACTTGAAGATCCTGATGAGATAGATGAGAACTTAGAATTAGAAGATGAAGAATACGAAGAACCTACACCAGCTCCAGTAAAAAAGCCAGATTATTTTTCCCGATATAAATCAGAGGCCAAAAAGCCATTATCCACTACTAATACAAGAGAAACCAGAAAACGCCAGTTATCTTATTACGAAGAAGACGACGAAGAAGAAGAAGAAGAAGACGATAGTGAAACTGTGAAAATTACCACACGGAAGTCCCGCAGGCTCCCACAAGCAGAAGTTCAACCTCAAGATTTGGACGAAGATTTAATATTAACTGATGAAGAACAAGAATATAACCCTCGTGCCAATCCAGATTTATCAAAGATGACAGAAAGACAAAGATCCCGCTACCTAGAGGATGAAGACAAAAAGAAAGAATTTGTGGAACTAGACGAATCATTAATAAACCTCAAGAAGAACAGATCCAAGAAAAAGGAAACCGAAGAAGAAGCAACCTTAAGAAAAGCTGAAAGTGCCAGAAGAAGACAAGATTACAAAATGAAGCAATTGGAAGAAGAAAAAAGAGACACAGTTAACAAATTATTAAAGAGAAGAGCTACCAAGACAAGAGAAGTGAATCCTACAGATGGTGCTGTGGAATACCAAAAACTGAACTTAAAAGAACGTAGACCAGTTCAATCTCATCCAGCATTATTCAGGTATATCTCCAATACTACATCATTGAATGGTAACTCCATATTAGCCTTCAATTCTAGTTAATATACCTATTAAATAATGGTATTAGTATAATAGTTCAATATATATTCCAAAGTAAGTAAATTCATATAATGCGCGGGCTGCGTAACCTTTCAACAACACTTTTTTCTCATCAACCTAGGCGCTAACATTCTTTCTGTTGTAAAACACAAGACAATAATATTTATAGTCCCCTTATTGACATATCAATCTGTGACAGAAAGGTTAATAAATTCTCTATTAGAGAACAAATAGAAAGTATTCGGTAGATATCTGGAATTTGTGGAAATTAGATACAATTGTTATCTTTTAGGGAATTACTGAATATTAATATATATAATATATATTGCCTAGCATCCCATTATAGAGTTAGAATCATTAATCAAGTGGATAATACAAAGATAAACAAAATTTTTTAATATGAATGGGAGTATAAATGGAAATATGAATGGAAATATGAATATGATCAATATGAACGGCTTAAATAATAATCAACAGGGTATGTCGATGATACAGGGTCAGAATTTTGTGAATCCATTATTTCCACAACAACAGACACAACAAGCACAACAGCCAGGGATACAGGCTCCTCAGCAACCTCAACAACAAGTGCCGCCTCAACAGATATTTAACCAAAATCAATCAATGCACTTTCCGAACGGCCAACAAAATGTGCCAATGACTCCAGGAATGAACCCTATGAATGGTCAAGCAAATAGACAAATAAATGGCAATATGAATGTTGCCTCACAACAACCAAATCCACAACATTTGGTGATGCAACAGCAAATGCAGCCTATAGGACAACAGATTCCTCAACAAAGACAACCTTCACAACCACAGCAAAGACAACAAGTAAGGCCTAATTTACAGAGGGCTACTAGTGTACAACAAATTGGTTCAACTCCAGTTCAGATGACTGCTAATAAAATCAATACCCAGTACAATCCAAATGCGGTTGTAACTGCACCTAATTCTGCACCATTACCAATAAGAACACCATCTGCTGGGAACTCTCAGGGACATACCCCTCAAATGACCGCCCAGCCTCCACCAAATCAATTTAGTGCTCAATTACAACAACCAGCACAACAGCCAGGTCAAAAAAACGGTAGCATTGCAAACAATGTAACCCCAATTATGCAACAACAACCAACACCACAAAGCCAATCTCGTGGTATGTCACAACAAGGTAATCCGATGTCTATGCCAAATCAAATGAATGGTCATGGACCAAAGGGAATGATGCCCAATGGACAGGAAGTTTTCCCGAATGAGTTACAGGCTAGAATTAATAGAAGAAATATGGGTAATACCGGTATTATTCGCATTTTAGATTTAGTTGATCAAATTTGTAACGAGTCTCTTGAAAACTTAGTAAGTTTAGAATATTGGCAAAGGCTAATTCAAACGTGTTTCCTTTCTATGGCAATTTTAAGATTAACCACTGCAAGAAACAATCCACCTGTTGAAAGTATGTTTAATAATTACTATGGTAAGTATTCAGCAAATGAGAATGAATTTTCTAGACCGTATAGCAAGTTGTCCTCTTTATCAAAATTAGAAGGAAATGTACCATATCAATTTGAATTGAATGCATCCACTGCTCCAATATTTTTTACCACTGCAATTAGAAATGGTGATTTATTGAAATTTGTATTATCATTACCTGGATTGAAATTTCAAGTAATGAATAATGGATCTATATTTATCATATCAGGAGTAACTTTAAATTTTACTTACAAGGATGGTTCTAGTTCCGTTGTGGATGGAAACTGTAAAATTCTCATGAACAAAGAATTTAAGATTGAATGGATTGATTGTAGATTAGCCAATTACCAACCATCCATTGATTTGACGAGTCTTCAAATGCAATGGAAAAGATACAATGAAAATAATCAGGAAAGAACGAATACCGATTTTTTCGATTTTGTTTCTAAATCATCTAAGGCATTAGAATTAGCATCCAATTCTGGCATTAATGAACATGCTATGAGAGTGATGCAAGTCGGTGATATAATGTCACTGCTTAGGACCTTGATGGGATTTTCCTTAGTAAACAATATTAACTCCCCTACTAAAGCACTTGAATTATTTATGACTGCTAATAATAACCAAAGACAATTATCACAAGGACCAAAATCTAATATTGAAATGTCATCGCCATCTCCTCGTACTATACATCCAGATGACCCAAAAGCTACTGTAAAGAAAAGGCAATCTAGTACATCCATGCCTACAGGAAGCCCATATATTATGGATAGAGCAAGTCCTTCTGGCAAAAGAAGAAAATAGACAAATGCATCAGTTTTAAGTCAACCATGTATAATATTAAGACTTAATAAATACATATTCGAAAATTTATTGAATATTTTAGTTCTACTACTATTATAAAATTATATATTCCATATCCATAACTTATTTAAATCAATATGATTAATTAATAATTCTCATTGGCTCGTTTATTTAGATATAAATCTCTTGATAATATGTAGTACGCGATTTAACATTATCATAAATTTATCTGATTTTTATTTATGAAAATAATAGCATCAGGATGTATGAAATTGTGATATGACAAGTAATGATATAAGAAGCTCAAGTTTGTTTCATGCTAATGCTAGATCTAATAATTTTCAAAAAACAATTATAGATTTGGATATTAAGACAGAAGATAATAATTGTTCTCGAAGATCAATAAATGAAGATAATAATGATTCAATAATGCAAACAAATTTAAAACTGAACACAATTGCAATAGACAATAATGAAATAACTATTAATGAGTCCAGTAATAATACTGAAAAATTAAACAGTAGTGACTATAAATACAAAGATAAAGACTTACTATTAAATAATTTTGATAAAAATGAATTTGATTATAGAAATGAAATATTCAGCCCTTCTGAATCAAGCATGTCGTACTCTCAGAGTCTGATTAATGAACCACAAACTATTGGTGATGCTTCTCTGTTTAATTACGAAATTTTGAAGGAAAAACTACAACTTCCCCTATCTGAAGCTATTAGACCAACAAATCTTGAGGAATATATAGGCCAGGTTCATTTAATGGGTGATGAAGCAGGCTCAATCAAGCAGTTTTTCAGATTAGGATATATTCCTTCTATGGTTCTCTACGGACCTCCTGGAGTAGGTAAAACAACTATAGCATCGATTTTAGCAAAAGAAACAGGGTATGTATTTATTGAATTGTCTGCCACTGAAACAACCATTACAGATATAAGGGATTTACAAAATATAATAAAGAAAGAAAATAACCTACGAGAAATAAGAGATGAAGAAAGCTTAAGAATAGTTGTATTTATAGATGAAATACATCGCTTTAGTAAAACTCAACAGGATTTTTTGCTTCCATTTGTGGAAGCTGGGGATTTTGTTTTCATAGGAGCTACAACATCTAATCCAAAATCCCGTATACGTAGAGCTTTACTTTCAAGGTGTCAGCTATATGAATTGACATCATTATCGCTGACTGAAACTGAGAAAGTCCTTAGAAGGGCTATCTTGTACGAAAATATTCGCAGAAGAATGCTTCATAATATGAAGTTTTTAGAATATGATTCAGAATGTATTAAACATATAATTAAAAAATGTTATGGTGACACAAGACAGGCGATTAATCTTGTAGAATTAATAAGTACACATTATATGTCTGACTCATTGAAATATAATGTAAATAAAGAATATGGGTATCGTCTAGATTTTGAAGACCTTCAAGATGTAATTAAAATTCTAAGATTAAATGAATCAGGCTTACAAAACGAAAATAATATTCAATTGTACTTGGATCTTTTCAAATATATGCACAATCATAATTCAGAATTTTTTGATGAAAATGGTAATGATGGGATTCAGATTCAACATCAGAATAATAGAGATTCAGAATCGGAATTATGGATAGAAAATAAAACAAAAACTAATCTTTTTAATGATTGCACACCAGAAAAAAAATTAGTATCAGTAGATCGTTCTATTAATGGGAAATTTCTAGTCAAATTAACCTTAGAAAAAAATATAATAGCAGAAGATAGGCTAGATTTTAAGAATGATTACCCAGATTTTATAGAATATTTCAAAACTAGAACATTTGAAGGTAATGATACTGAAAATAAATATCTTAGACAGATGCAAGTTTCTGATGACGAGAATGAAGAGGAAGATAACTTTGAAGACGAAAATGATTCCCCTTATAATATGAATAGTATATCTGTCGCTGATTATAATGTTCTGGCTGCAATATACTGTATCTTAAAATTAATAGAAGCAGGTGAGTCGCATATGTATATCATAAAGCAGTTGGTCTTATTTGCAGTCTTATATATTGATAGTGGTATGCTAGAACCAACGAGAACGCTATCTTCTATGAAAGCTATAAAAAAGTCAGGGACTGATATATTAAAAGTGTTGGCTAATTGTGTGGAAAGATTAACGAAATCTGAAAAGATCAAAATAACAGCATACAATGATCCGATTAAGCAATTGCGATATTTAAGGGAATTCTGGAAAATACAATCATCTAATAATGAAATATTAGAGAAACCAAAGTCCAATATACCTGGTTTTAAAGTAACATTTATGTCAGAAGCTGAATACGAATCAATGATGTCTGATGATTTATTTGAAGGAGAAGATATTAAGAAATTTTCTAATATTATCATTCAGAATCTTGATAAAGCTGACTTGGATGAAATAGAGTTATCAGTGATACCAGAATCACTTTCTGATGTAGATGATTAAATTTATTTGATAAAGGTGCGTTATGAGTTTTTATTTAGTGCACAAATACTAGCCGCTGTATTTTAGATAATTTAAAGTTCTATCATTAATTTAATTATTTATAACACCAAAAATAATGGATGAAAATAACGATAACTTACTTGAAAGTAAGTCAATGATTCAAGATAATGCCTCAGAATCAGTGGAAATTTTAATGGAACAAAGTAACCAAGATTTCGATCCTTCTATTTTTCAAACCGGTAGGAAAATCAATCACCATTTGTTAATAAGAAATACTATTAGATTCTTAATTGATGGATTATTAATATTGATATCATCAATGATAGATCTCTGGGTTAATCTTCTTATTTACAATGTTATATTATTATTTAGCTTGAGGCGCTTAATATTAAGAGGAACTGAAATAATAGTTATTACCAACCTATATGTGATCGAGTTATTTATCTTCATCCAGATAATAGTGATTAATATAATTTATATTTTAAGGAGAACTAAGGTGAAATATATAACTGAAAATAATAACATGTATGATTCTAGAGGCTTTCTTAGGTTTTCTGTGATTCATGAGTATTTTTGGAATAATAAAAGTATATCCTTCTCTAATCCTAGCATATACAAGTCCAAAATGGCCCCTGTATCATACTCTCCTGGTATATCTGGAGAAGAAATGGAGATAAGCAATACAAATATTATAAGAAACATAGCGAGTGAGGTATTACCAAATCATTCAGAAATTCATGATAATGATGAAATAAAAATTAATGATAGGGATGATGCTTGTCAAATGAAGATAGATAATTCGCTTAACGACGAAATTAATGAAGGTTGCATTTCAGATGATTCAAATGATAAAGGAAAACAATATCATTTCCCTTTCAATTACAAAAAATCGAAGAAAAAAGAAAAACTAAATGGTGAAATGGATGCCTTTGAGACGTTCATTACTGACAAGCTTAATGAGATTCCAATTCCAGGAAGTAAAATGCTGATTAAATCGAATATATTTAAATAAATTTCAATCCAAATACATAAAATTTGATATATATTCAAATGTAATTTTATTTCATTAATGAGCAATATAGAATTTAAACTAATCGTAGAGAGCTATGAAAGAAGATTTATGAAACTATGTTACAATAATTTTTTTTAATGCAAGAAAAATATTAGTACATGAACTATGAGAAGTGTTCTGTTTTATTCTAAAACTAGTTAGTTTCAGTATCTTTAGTATCTTCTACTGGTTCATCTACAGCAACTTCTTTTTCTTCCTCTGCAGTTGCTTCAGTAGAAGCTTCAGCATTTACAGCTTCGTGTTCTTCATTGTTTTCTTCTTCTTCTCCACCATCACCTAATGCAGCAAACATATTAGATTGAATAGATTCAGTTCTCTTAGAATTATCCCTTTGGAAACTTGAATCAGATGCATTAATTGGTTTGTTTGATTGGGACCTAGATGGGACTGGAGTAAATGAATCAGTTTTAGTTTGAGATCTTGGCTCATTTCTCTTAGATTGTGTGTTGCTACCCCATGATGATCCTGCTCTTGAAGAACTAGATCTTGAATCAGCAGTTCTATTGTTTCTTCTTCTTCTTTCAGCTTGTGACTTTTCTTCTTCTAATCTCTTCATTTCTGCTTCGTTATGAATTTCTTGAATTGTCTTTGGACCGGCCTCTGCCTTGCTAGAAACCCATTTTGCGGCTCTTAAATCTTGTAAATCCATTAACATGAACTTTATTCTTGAGGACAACTTACAGTTATTCAAAATAGTTTGAATATTGTCGAAAACAATATTCAATACAGTTCTGTTCTTATCAGTAGTTTCCAACTTGGCACCAACAGTGTTAACTAATTGAGCCAAATTTTCTAAACTATCTTCAGATGGATCTTCGGTATTCTTAGATTGATCTCTTAAACATAATAAGATAACTTGATCATTTAACATACCCAAGATATATAAGTGACCAATAAATTTAACTAAACCAAGACCTCTTCTCTTGGCAGAAGCCATGATATAATATTCATCAGACATCATTTCTGGTTCTAATGGAGTACCATCTGGGTTTGTTGGTAGTTTATCAGTCCAACCCTTTTCGTATTCAGTTTGACAGGTTGTTAATAAGATTCTTCTAGCTAAATCACCACCAGTTGCTGGCTGTCCAGTACTCTTAAGAATAATGCTAGTATCTTTAACTTCTTCTGAAATGCTAGTACACATCTTTGCGCAGAATTGAGCGTACATAGAGGACCAGTATGGTTCATCACAAGCCTTAGCAAAAGTTAATGAAATAATTTGTCTTACTGTCTTTGCATCTTCTTCCCATTTAGATTGAGTGGAAATCTTCAAAATATCATCAGTAATGGTATCGAACATTTCTAATGTTAACTTATTCAATAAGGATTTAACCTTTCTTTCTATATCTTCTTCTTCGAGAATTTCGCTTCCATCTGGTGCCAACTTAACTTCCTTCTTAGCAGCTCTTGATCTTGGAACCCATCTATTAGCAGACTTTTCTAATGGCTTGACATCTTCCATAGGCTTTGATAGTTCAGAATCTCTTTCCTTTTCTCTACCACCTCTCTTAGATTGGTTACCCTTTCTTGTAGACTTATCTCTAGAACTACCACCACCTCTTCTCTTAGATCCACTTCTTGAATTCTGTCTACCTTCATTAAATTGACCTCTGTTTCCTAATGGACCATTGAATCTTCCAGACATAGAGTTACCAAACTTACCTCCTCTTGCAGATTGTGGGCCAGCCTTCTTAACATTGGCCACAATACCTAAACTTTCCAATTTGTTCTTCCATTCAGTATCAACACGGTATTGAACAACGTCACGGAATTGCATAAGGAATTGAGGATCATATCTATACTTCTTAAATTCTAATTTTCTTGAAGCATCTACACCAACAAAAGGTTCTGGGTAAGAAACACTATAAGGGTCTTCAATTTCTTCGACTATCTTCAATCTATCAAAGAATTGAGATAAATCAAATGTTGGTTCTTCTTCTTTTGGTTCACCTTCTTGAACCTCTTCATTATCCTCAGTCTTAGTCTCGGAATCTTCATTTGCACCTTCAGAAGCAGCAATACTAGTAGTAGATGCTTCTCTAGTTTCATTTTCACCTTCAATTACTTCCTTGACTTCTTCAGACTTTGGTTCTTCAGGTTTTGGTTCTTCAGGTTTTGATTCTTCAGGTTTTGATTCTTCGACAATCTTAGCTTTTTCTTCAGCAGCTTTGGCTTCTTCAGCAGCTTTGGCTTCTTCAGCAGTTTTGATTTCAGCAAGTCTGGCTTCTTCGGCAGCCTTAGTTTCAGCAGCTAATCTGGTTTCTTCAGCTAATCTGGTTTCTTCTGCTAATCTGGCTTCTTCTGCTGCTTTAGCTTCTTCTGCTGCCTTAGCTTCTGCTGCTGCCTTAGCTTCTTCTGCTGCCTTTTTCTTTTCATCTTCCTTTTCTTGGGCAGCCTTAGCAGCTCTTTCTAAAATTTTCCTTTTAAATTCTTCAGCAACTGACAGTTTTGCTGGAGCTACTGGAGCTGCTGGACTTGCTTGAGCTTCTTTAGGAGAAGATGCAGATGAGGATTCTTTAGATGATGGCTTTTCTTCAGTACTAGCAGCAGATGCAAGTGGGATGAAAGATTTTGCTGGTGAAACCGATGATGAGGCTGGAGAATTGATTGGAGAGTTTGTAGCATTAGAAGACTTTTTCTTTTCTTCCAAGTCAATTTGCTTACCTTCTTTATCAGTAATCTTTATCTTACCACCGGCTGGAATAGCACTGAATGGTTGTGGATAGCCTGGAATTGGAGTAATACCCGCAACCATTGGTGCTGGATAGCCATAAGGACTTGGATAATAACCGTAAGAATACATATTTGCAGTATATGGATTGTAATTATTGTATTGGTTATTATGATGTCCCATCTTTGGGTTATTGTAGTTTTTACGGTTATTGTAATGTTGTCTGTTTGCGCTATTATTGTAGTTTTGTCTATTATTACCAGAGGCATTACCACTGTTGTTATAGTGTTTATTATATGACTTGTTGCCATTGTAGCTGTTATAATTTCCACTGCCGGAATAATAGTTGTGGCTGTAGCCTTGTTGTGGGCCATTTCCTGAAGCGATATTAGCTTGATTTACTACTGGAGATTGTTGTTCAGACGCTTGAGTTGGTATGTCATTGCTTTCAGCTGCATTAACCTCCTTAGTATCATGGGGAATGGTATTTTCTGACATTTTCCCTTCCAATTGTTCCTCTCTTTGTTGAATGATTATCTATTTGCTAAATAAATAAGTTGATAGGAGGAATAAGATGTCAATTCAAAGATATTTTTATGGGCGATAATTCCTACTTTTTCAATATAAGAGTTTCCCAATTTCAAGCAAAATATCCTGAGTGACTATAAAGTATTTATTACTTAATGTGATTTAATGAAAATCTGTTAAAAGACAGTAAGTAAATCACTAAATTTAATAAGCGATTCAACCAATTCAGGAAGGAGTAAAAAAATTTTTCTGCGATTTTTCACCGCGAGTATAGCGCTGATATTTACACGTGCTATGTATATACCAGACTGGTAGATGATGATCTACCATAAAAATCAGATTATAGAAAGAAAGAAACTGAACGAAAACAATTGATTATGATCTTAGTATATAGTTCCCTCAGGGTATTATTATAGAATTTTATTATTTCAATTGAAGAGGTTATTGAGATATATCAGTGCTCTTGAACGAGGTATTGAACGATATGGGAAATTTATACATATATAGTGAAAAGAAGCACAATTTAGATTGAGATTGTTCTATGTTTAAATATTAGGGCTGAATATACTATGACTGAATAAAGATTGTAGTAAGCAAAAAAAAAAAAATAAAACAACTATGGTAACTCATCATACGATGAACGATGCGTTTGTGTCTAAATGGTTTGCATAAGAATAGTTTGATCCATAATGTCGGCTGCGAATTTTAGACTCTGGTAATAAACACTGAACAAATATTGTCTTCAAATAATGATGAGGTTAAGTAAATAGGGTAATTTATTTGGAGAAATATCTCCATTTGTATTATGGGAAGGTGACTAAATGACAACAGTCAGGTAAATTGAAAAACACATGGTAAGGTAATAAGCTGCGAATATTTCTTTTTTGTACCCTATCATTTAATTACTGAATGGTTGAGGAGTAATACCAATTTTGCCACTAGAAATTAGAAAGAGGAGGGAAGATCATACTGCAAGTATCTGTAAATATATCTATATGGTTTTAATATATATCGAATTTGTACAAAATCAAATAATGTATGTTGTAGAAGTATAAATTGCGCTTCTCCTGATGGGCTACATCATTAACTCTCAATTGCGCAACTTAAACTCTCATAGTTGAGAGAAATTGCATTCTCTTGCAGTAATACAGATTATGCAAGATCAAGTAGCAGTAACCCCCCACCTACTACAAGTTTACAAAATTAGGTTTATTGCATATATTTTGCATTTGTCACCAATTAATGTGATTTTGGAGTAAATATATACTCATATTTTATAATAGTCTATATATATGAGAAATATGTTAGTTTATTAAACTACTGTATAGTTATTAGAATTATAATGTCAATTTGATGTCCTTTATGTCCTTCATGTCCTTTTTATTATTATTATTATTTTATTATTATTATTATTCTTTTTCTTTTTGGCAAATTCGCCAAATGCAATACATGTATTCTAGGGTTGTTTTGGCTATATTGATATTTATGTTATAAATAGCCTTTCCAGGAAATAATAGCCATATTAGCCCAATTTTTTTTTATGTCAATTATGATAGTTCATGTTCTATATTCTCTAATAGTCCCCCAAACAATAAACCCTACCACCAACAACACGAATGAGTATATTATAAAAGACTCCTTAAACGATTCTATCTCAAAACAACTAATCAATATGTCACCTGAATTCTTTTCATCTTTGCTTACACATAATGCTTCATCTAGTCCTATACAAAAATCCTTTGTACATTGTCCACACTTATCCACAGGCTCAATCAACGATTTTTCATTGCACGAACATTGGCAGTATTTTTGATATCCAGATACGTTATTGATAAATAAAATCCATATAACAATTAATACACCAGTTAATTTCATCTTATCACTATTTTAACCACTATTCAATCTAAAATTAAATCAAGTTATATGATATGATATATTTAACTAGGAAAATAGTTGAGCCATTAGATATCTCTATTTATATGCAGTATATAAATGTCGTGTATATTTGCCAAATATTTGGAAGGCAAATGGATTAATATTAACAATTTAGAATGGAGTGATAAAGACGTCTATCATAATACACAATTTAATGACAGTGGCTACAATTAATAACGTCGACAACCACGAAGGTGGTATAAAACCATATTTTGAACAACAGATTCAAGATTCTGAAATTCAAATTCAAAAAACTACTCAAAATTTAAGAAGATTGGAGGCACAACGTAATAAGTTGAATAATAAAGTTAGACAATTAAAAGATGAGTTAAGATTATTACAAGAGCCGGGTTCTTATGTGGGTGAAGTCGTAAAGGTAATGGGATTGAACAAGGTATTGGTTAAAATTCACCCAGAAGGTAAATATATTGTTCGTGTCACTAAGGACATAGATATCAAGAAATTGACTCCATCATTAAGAGTATGTCTTAAGGCTGATTCATATGATCTTCATAAAATTTTACCAAACAAGGTTGATCCTTTGGTTTCATTAATGATGGTTGAAAAGGTTCCAGATTCCACCTATGATATGATAGGTGGTTTAGACAAACAGATTAAGGAGATTAAAGAAGTCATTGAATTGCCAGTTAAACATCCAGAATTATTTGAAAGTTTGGGTATTGCACAACCAAAGGGTGTTATCTTATATGGGCCACCAGGTACCGGTAAGACATTGTTGGCGAGATCAGTTGCTCACCATACTGATTGTAAGTTCATCAGAGTGTCTGGTTCAGAATTAGTGCAAAAGTATATTGGTGAAGGTTCACGTATGGTTCGTGAATTATTCGTTATGGCAAGAGAACATGCACCATCGATTATCTTCATGGATGAAATTGATTCTATTGGTTCCTCCAGAGTTGAAGGTTCCTCTGGTGGTGATTCGGAAGTTCAAAGAACCATGTTGGAATTATTGAACCAATTGGACGGTTTTGAATCCTCAAAAGACATCAAGATTATTATGGCTACTAACAGATTGGATATCTTGGATCCTGCACTTTTGAGACCAGGTAGAATTGACAGAAAGATCGAATTTCCAGCCCCAACTGTCACTGCCAGAACTGATATCTTAAAGATTCACTCTAGATCTATGAACTTGACTAGAGGAATCAACTTAAGAAAGATAGCAGAAAAGATGAACGGATGTTCCGGTGCTGATGTCAAGGGTGTTTGTACCGAAGCTGGTATGTATGCGTTGAGAGAAAGAAGAATACACGTTACACAAGAAGATTTTGAATTAGCTGTTGCTAAGGTTATGTCTAAGAATGATGAAGGTGCAGTTTCCTTAGCCAAATTATTTAAATAGATCTGTATATCATCTAATTGCATTTTTTATATTCACGTTATTATCTCCATCTCTCATCGCATTACTTTTGTACACGAAAAAGATTGACACGAATCAACATAGATAATAGATAATCAACTGTAGTGAAAAATCACAAGTATATAAGATGAAATATTCTTCATTGCTATTATTTCCCATAGTTACATTGCTGGTGGTGGCTTCTGGTTTAGATACCAAAAAATTCTTGAGTCAGTTGAGTATAGCCAACTCACTCTTTCTCAATGAAGGACCTACGGTAGATGTGTTAGAATATTATCAAAAAATAACCAAGGAATTGGAACTGAATGATGATCATGATGAACTATCTACAATAGATACTGTTATCAAAGAGCAATTACCTCAATTATATTACAAAAAGGCATTGATTGAAATCAACTTGCGCAAAGACACCTCAGCCATAAATGATTTGAAGATGTCTTTGAAGTTTGATGCTTCGTATGCAGCAGCTAAGACAAGATTAGTATCTTTACTTCTTGAAAGAGGTGATTTTGAAGATTTAGAGGCTATTTTAGATTCTAAAGATAAAGAGATAGTGCAAAAGATTAATGCATGTAAATCGGGTCTTAACGTTGCTAAAGAGAAGTTAAATGCTAAAGATTATTCTGGTTGTGTAACTAACTTAAATGAAAATGTTCTTAGCATAGCACCATTGAGTTTGAAGGGACTTGAAATGCATTATGAATGTTCTAAAAAATTGTACGAAATGCAAATAGAATTGGAAAATTCAGACCCTGTAAATAAACTTATTTTAAATGACTTGTCGAAATTGATATCTATTCAACCGGTAATGGAGATAAGTTGGTATGATGAAATTTCTGAGTTTTTACTCTTTACAGAATGTCAATTTGATAAATCCAAATCATTCGTCAAGAATTGTTTGAGAATAGATAACGATTTTAAGGGCTGTGGAACTAAGTCAAAGTTTTATACCAAATTCCAAGATTTCTTCAAGCTTTTTGAAGAATATAGTATTACTCTTGGGCATTATTACATTCAACTTGAGGGAGGTAATACAAATATTAAAGAAGATTTAACCGAAAATTTTGATTATGCCTATGTTCACAAATTATTATTTCAAGATGAAATTAAGGCTTCTAAACTTGAAAAGAAGAAACTTCCTACATCAGTAAAGAATAATTTTGATTACTTGGTTCATAAGGCTAATGAGTTTATTGAAAAATCAGCCAGTGGTTTACATTTAAGATCATTGAAATTTGTTAAGGATTTAGATAAACTTGCGTGTGAAAGTTCTATTCAATTAAATAAAAAGAAGGATGCTAAAAAGTATTGTTCTTTGGTTCCAGATGCAAATAATTTCCTCCCTAAGCTAATTCCCAAAATAGACTTGTTGATCAAGGAGAATAAATTTCAGGAAGCCAAGGCACTTTTGGATGAAGTTAATAACAATGTTAAACACACTAAGCTCTTCATTGATAGACAATCTAAGGTAGATGCCTTTTTCCAAAGACAACAACAGGAACGTCAAAGAGAATGGATGCACCAGAAACAACGTCAACAATATCAACGTCAACAGTACCAGGCACCACCTCCAAGGAACCCCACAAAGGATTATTATAAGATTTTGGATGTTTCTAGAGATGCTGATGAAAGAACAATAAAAAAGGCATATAGAACCCAAACTCTTAAGTATCATCCAGATAAATACAAAGGAAATGATTTGACTCCTGAGGAAATCGAAAATAAAATGCAAGATATAAACCAAGCCTACGAAGTTTTATCTGATAAAGAATTGAGAGAAAGATTTGACCGAGGTGATGATCCTAATGACTCACAGCCAAGACCACAAGGTAATCCATTTGCTAGTCAATTTGGTGGACAAGGCTTTCAATTCAATTTTGGTGGTTTTGGTAGCGGACAAAAGGTTAAAATAAAGAAAAATAGAAAATCTAGACCTTAGTTCTGAAATCCTAATCTGAATCTTAATCTGAACTTTTAAATACACCTTACAAAGTATCATGGTTATCATGGATAGCATAGATAGGTGTGTATATTGTAAAGCCTTATATAAAGGATAAGATTACCGATATCGATGAGGTGACCGAAATTCCACAATCCCACAATCCGGAACCAAATCCATTAGACAAAACGGCACATTTAAAGATAATGAAATATAAATAGAACTAATTTTATAATTACTTCTATAGTCTTTTTATATAGATTAAAATATGAAGATTAAAACTTTCTCACTTACTTGCTGTTTTGCTATCTTATCTGCAGTCAATGCACTTCCAGTCAGCTTGAATCCTTTCTCTGTGCTCTTGGGTCAAAGCATCCATGATAACGAAGTTTTATTCAGTACACCTGAATTTGAACATAAGCAATTCGAGGAATTGAAAGAATTTACTGAGGAAGACTACAAAAGCTTGCCAGAAATTGATACTGAAGCCTTACAAGCTTTAATTAATGAAGATGGTTTGAGATTAGGTGCTGAGTCATTGTATTCCGCTGCTGAACACTCAATTAAGAAGTATGATCATCCTACTAGAGTCATTGGTTCTCCAGGCCATTGGAAGACTATTGATTATATTATCAAAGAAATTCGTAAGCTTGGTGGATATTACACTGTTTCTACTCAAAAGTTTAAGGCTGTTGATGGAAAAGTTAAGTCTGTTTCCTTATTAATCGATGGTACCAAACCAAAGTCCGTTGAAGCCTTAAGTTTAACTCCTCCAACTCCTAACAACAGACCAGTTGATGGTAGATTGGTTTTAGTAGCCAACTATGGTTGTTCTCTTGAAGATTTCCCAGCTAATACGAACGGAAGTATTGTTTTAATCCAAAGAGGACAATGTGCTTTTGGTGACAAGTCTATCAATGCTGGCTTATCTGGTGCACTTGGTGCTATAATCTATGATAAGGATCCATTGAGAGGTACCTTGGGTGAGCCAACTGGTAAAGAAGTTCCAACCGTTTCCATTACTACTGCTGATGCCCAACAATACATCGATGCTTTGAATAAGGACCCAGAAACTGAAATTGAAGTTACCTTATACATTGATGGTTATGTCAAGAGAATATCTGTGTTAAATGTTGTTGCTGAGTCTAAGTTTGGTGACCATGATAATGTTGTTTCATTGGGTGCTCACTCTGATTCTGTTGGTGCTGGTCCAGGTATTAATGATGATGGCTCTGGAACTGTTTCCTTGATTGAAGTTGCTAAGTACTTATCCAAATTCCAAGTTAATAATGCAGTTAGATTTGCTTGGTGGGCTGCTGAAGAAGAAGGCTTATTGGGTTCATATTATTACGCTAACCATTTGACTGCAGAAGAAAATGCAAAGATCAGATTATTCATGGACTATGACATGATGGCATCTCCAAATTACGAATATCAAATTTATGAGGCTAATAATGTTGACCATCCAAATGGGTCTGGTAACTTAAAAGACTTGTATGTTGACTGGTATGAATCTCAAGGTCTTAATTACACTTTTGTTCCATTTGACGGTAGATCTGATTATGTTGGTTTTATTGATAACGGTATCCCAGCTGGAGGTATTGCTACAGGTGCTGAAGGTGTAAAAACTTCGGAAGGTGTTGAAAAGTTTGGTGGTGTTGCTGGAGAATGGTTTGATCCATGCTACCATCAACGTTGTGATGATTTATCCAACCCAGACTATGAAGCCTGGGTTATTAACACCAAGTTGATTGCTCACTCTGTTGCAACATATGCCAAATCTTTCGAAGGCTTCCCTGAAAGAGATTTGTCCAAGATTTCTACTCAATCTATTGTAGATCAATTCAAATACCGTGGTCCATCTTTAATTATCTAAGTTTAGTAGACGTTCTGTCAATTATAGACTAGATAGCTACATTTACTTTAGAAGTATTAATAAATGACCTTTTATAGTTTTTTAGAATTTCTCAATGAATAGTAATTTACAACTCTTTATTTAAAAAGTATGAGCGAAAGTTTTTTCCTGAATTATCTAAAAATTCTAAGAACTTAGCTTAACCATTTCAATATTAATAATATACAACTACAAAATTTAAATAAATTGCACCCAAACTATGTATGTTATAGAACCCACTAACTCAATTGCCCAATAAAGCAATATTAAATATTAAAGCCTAAACCATATTAGGATTCTAATAAATGGGTCCCCACATTTTAGATTTCCTATAATAATTATAGACGTGAGCTCTAACCTAAAATTGATCTCATTTAAAATAGTAAATACTGAGGGGGATACAAATCCCCCACAGTTCTAATTATTGAGAGTGGGGGGAAATCCCCCTCAGGTGTTGGTCACGTGATTTATTTTCCAAAAGTCTTATCTTTTCTCTCATGTATAAAAAGAGGAAATATATCCATATACTTTTCACTACCAGAGAAACATTATTAAATCATTCCTAAAGATAAATTTTATTCTTCAATACAAATTATAATAGAAATATCACAATGACAACTACAGGTTTACCAAAAGTATTAAGATTAGGAAAAATTGCATTTGGTAACAAAAAATGGCAAGAAATCAAAAAGATTGCTGAAGTTGTGGACTGTACTTCCGAAAACAGAAAGCAATTCTTCGAAGATATGAAGACCAAGTACAATGATGTGTCTGTAATCACTAGAACCTTTGAAAGTGTCGAATTCACTGGTAGATTTGATGAAGAATTAGCTAGTAACTTGCCATCTAGTGTTAAGGCTATTTGTCATACTGGTGCTGGTTATGATCAAATTGATATTGAACCATTCACCAAGAGAGGTATTCAAATTTCTAATGTTACTACTCCAGTTGAAGCACCAACTGCATTAACAGCAGTTTTCTTAGTTTTATCTGCTTTAAGAAATTTCCAAGAAGGTCATAATTTGGCTGTTGCTGGTAAGTGGCCATCAGATAAATGTGGAGGAGCTAAACTTGGACATGATCCTGAAGGTAAAACTATTGGTATCCTTGGTATGGGTGGTATTGGTAGAGCTATTCGTGACAGATTAGTTCCATTCAATTTCGGTAAGATCGTATATTATAATAGATCACAATTAAAGCCGGAATTGGAAGGTTCGGCTGAATATGTCTCTTTTGATGAATTAATCTCCAAGAGTGATGTTATCTGTGTCAGTATTCCATTAAATGCCAACACCAGACACCTCATCAACAATGAAACTATCTCCAAGATGAAGGATGGTGTCATTATCATTAACACTGCCAGAGGTGCCATAATTAACGAATCTCAATTATATGAAAACTTGAAATCCGGTAAGATTGGTGCCTTTGGTTCCGATGTATTTGAGTTCGAACCTAAGGTTTCTCCAGAATTATTAGCTTTGCCTAATGTCATCAGTTTACCTCATATGGGTACCTATACATACGAAGCTATCGCTAACATGGAAGAATTTGTAGCTAACAATGCTGCTGAATTTCTTACCACTGGTAAAGTAGCTACCATCGTGCCTGAGCAATATAAAATGGAAATTACCCCAGTCCCATTGGTCTAAATTTTTATAATGTAACATATTTATTGCAACCTCACATAATAATATAATAGATAAGTATTTTTTCTATCTTGTGTAATATGTAATTGATTAAAGTTCTAGTCCAATAGGCGATTATTCGAACAAATTGGTCATTGTTTAAGCAAATGGCTCTACTTTCCCGAGATGTTTTTTTTGCAATGATGTATATCCGTGGCCGCTTTGTCAGATGATATCCTGTATATAACTGAGAGATTCTAAAGATATAGAAACTGATATAGGTATGTTTAGATGATAATGAATGTTTTTCTGGTATATCTAGACAATATATTCTCTATCTTTATGTGAAATTTAGGTAAATTTACGATTATTTATGATGTGTAATTACTATATCATTTCCTGGATTATCACCTTCACGAGTGAAAAAAAAAAAAAAAAAATTTCACCGGCTCGGACTAAACAATTTAAAAGTGCAGATAGGAGGAATTTGTGAAATATATCTCTTCTTTTTATATTTCATTATAATTCTTTATATTTGGATAGTATTGGATTCTAATTAGTTTTATAACGTATTCGGATCTCCTAATAACATTTAGATTTACATTTAAGTAGACTTTTATTTTTAAATCTGTGAAAAGTCTAACTAGAACTTACCTCCGAGTCTTGCGTTGCCTAGTTTCCACTTAATTCAATAAAGCTTCATTATCCTTATAATAAATAAGCAGTTTTGTTCCATATCAACCGTGTACTAAATTAAAACAGAATACATTAAATTTTAGTCATTATGTCGGATACTGCTATTAAAGTTTTACCTTCGATGGATGCTATCGAAATAGACTATGAAGCCTTACCAGAAGATGCTTCATTAGCTGCTCATTTATGTGCTGGTGCATTTGCCGGTATCATGGAACATAGTGTCATGTTCCCTATCGATTCCATTAAAACCAGAATGCAAATGGCACATAGCACCCAAGGGCTTTCCAAGTCAGTCATTTCATCCATCTCTAAAATTAGTGCTAGTGAAGGTGGATATGCCTTATGGAGAGGAGTTTCATCAGTTGTCTTAGGAGCTGGTCCAGCACATGCTGTATACTTCTCTGTTTTTGAAGCTACTAAAACTATGCTTGTTAATAAATTAACTAATTCCCCACATTCTAAAAAAATTGTTACTGACGAAAATCATCCATTAATCGCAAGTTGTGCTGGTATTACCGGTACTATTGCTTCTGATGCATTAATGACCCCATTCGATGTTATCAAACAAAGAATGCAAGTCTCTAAAACTACTACAGGCACATCTTCGGGTAAATTATTAAAAACTGCTGCCGATATATATAAGAAAGAAGGTTTTTCAGCATTTTATATTTCTTATCCAACCACCCTTATGACAAGCATTCCATTTGCTGCTTTAAATTTTGGTTTTTACGAATATTCTTCCTCTTTATTAAACCCAAATAATAGCTATAATCCATACTTACATTGTGTTTCTGGTGGTATTGCTGGTGGTATTGCTTCTGCTTTAACTAATCCATTAGACTGTATCAAGACAGCATTACAAACTAAGGGTATCTCTAATAACCAACATTTAAGAAGTAGTACTGGATTCGTTAGTGCTGCCAGTGCATTATTCAAAGAGGGTGGCATTAAGGCTTTCACTAGAGGTTTAAAGCCTAGAATCATTTTTAACGTTCCAAGTACTGCTATTTCATGGACTGCTTACGAAATGGCAAAGGAAATTTTATTAAATTAGAAAAATTAAAATGATTTTGGTATATATTAGATGTTATTTATACTAGATCCTTGGTTTACTGTATTTCATATATTGCTCATGTCAATCATTTTGTTAAATGAAATTTGAAGTGGAAGTACCCTTAGCATCGAATTGATAAAAATCAATTTAAAACCACAGACATATATATCCAGTAATCTGCTTCTATATTTTGGCATATTATTGGATATTATTGCTTGATTTCAATTTGTATATAAATTCGTAAAATAAAGATTTTTCAATATTGTACTTGTATATTATAATTTTCTTAAATTATCTTAATAAATTTGGGGTATTCAGTATTTTGATCTGCTAGTTTCTTGTGGGATTAATTTTTTTACATTATTGATATTGACATATTATATCTGAAGTGCTCTAATTATGTCATTAGCTCTAGCTATATGAGCTAATTCTCTAGGTTGCCTGCTCAATTTTTGAGCTACAAATGAAAACAATATACAAGAGCCCAAAAATCCCAATAAGTTGAAAAATGCCTTACGCGAGTATGATCTTTCTTCTTCTTCTGTTCTAAACGATACAAAAATCCTTCTAATGCTTGCAACAATCATATTAAATTAGTGAGCAAACTTAAAGGAATGCTATACAATCTAAAAAAAAAAAAAAATAGTTTTCTGGAGTTGAACATGCGACTTCATCGTAAAAAAATGTCTCTCCTTAGAAAGTTGGTTGTCTTTAGTTTCTATATTGGCTCACTAAAGATCATCATATCATTTGATTAAACAAAAAGATAACCTTACTCATAACGATGATCGGTATCGGGTGCTTAACATAGTTAAGTTCGCATATTGCACTCAATAGCCCTTTCGAAAGACAAAGGACCAACCATCCGCAGTACCTCCCATGCAAAACCCTGGTGAGATTTGCTGATTTCTAATGGCACTGCCCAGCGTTTGCACGCTAAGGACGCTCTCAAGAGCATAAGCTATTAGGGAGGGCTAGTAAACTAACTCTCTCTAACGGGATGGAGAGAACCACCGAATTTCCCACCTACTAGAGTTGTGAAGATAATTCTTCCTTGTGAAAGCAGGTAAACGCGAAACGCTACGAGGAAAGTTGGAACCAGTGTGCCAAAAGGCACAGTTCTAATTTAAATTTCGTTCAAACCATATACAAGAGGTTTTTTTTTGAATTTTCTTATTTGTTAATAATTATTCTTAAGTATAAAATAGTGTAATTATTGGATGAAATAAATATCATATGTTACTAATAGCCTATCAATAGTAATAATCCATTATTCAATTGTTTGTTCTTAAGGGTGTTAACAAAGCATACCACCTTTTCTTCAAATTGCTACAAAATTGCTACAAAATACAAATCCTTTAAATTATTAAAGGACGTGGTACTAAATATAAAATTTTATTCAGTTATACTGCCTTTTTATCTCCATAACGTACAAAATTACCATTCCATCAAAGTTAGAGAGACCACTGTCTGATGTGTAGGTTGTTACACAAAACTGAGTGATAAAATCCATAACATCAACATAAACATCCGTATTCCCTCAATATACTAAACCATTTTTAGCAATCAAAATTGAACTAACATGAGTTATAACAACGAGCTTTACAAAAGCAATCTTCCCGTTACAAGTAACAGTTTGGTGGAGCAATTAAGTGGTGTAAGAGCGCCACCGAGGTTTGTGTTCAAGGGAGATAACAATGCTGTAATGCTCTTCTTTATTCCACATAAAGATCCACAAATGAAAAAATATAAAAATTTAATTATGCAACATGGCGGTATAATTACTGAAACTGAGCCAAGAGAAACTAATAATATTCTCTTGATGAGTAGTCAACCACTTCCATTTAAACTGAGTTACAGAATGAAATTTATTGACGATTGTATTGCAGCAGGAGTAGTTCTTAACATTCACCAATATAGGGTTCCACCGAAGGAAAGTTTTAGAGATTTCAACAAACAACCAAAAACACATAATAGATTTGATTCTACTAAGGATCAGTATATATTAGAGCAAGTTAGAAGAAATCCCAGAAAGAGAAATAGCCATGCTTTCTTTGATAATCTTGCAGAACATGAAATGTTAAGTGCACATTCGGGAAATTCTATACGAAGCAGATATAGGGTTCACTTAAGAGATAAACTTGAATATGTTTATAAAACTAATGTTAATGATGAATTGATTACCGATGAAAATGGTAGTTTGATTCGTGTAAGCGTGGACGAATTTCCTTTTACATTGAAAAATAGATTTACAGCCGAAGATGATTATTTGTTGTGTAAAGAAATACTTCGATATAATGAAGAAAAGACTGATGACCCTAAATTTGATCCATATTCACAACTTTCAGTTCCAATTTCATTCTTTGGAGATTTTGTCAGACACAAAGCAGCAAAGAGTCATACAGTCAACTCTTGGAGAGATAGATACAGAAAATATGTATTTAAACATGGGGTGAAAAAATTTATTGACTATTATGATTCTTGTATAAAAGATAATGTTATACCAAAGGCTATTTCAAAACCAAATGATATCAACTCTGAATTCAGAGAGTTGATCGGATCCAGTTATAGATCAAAAGTAGGAATGGTTATTGATGAAACCATAGATAGCAGTGCATTAGATGAAGAAATTGGACAAGTTAAGAGTTCTAATATTGATCATGCCCTCATTGATCAAGATGAACGTAGACGCCAAGTACGTCATCAAAAGCAATTACAAATCCAAGCATCTCAACCTGTAGAATTGAAGTCTGATATTCTTGCACAATCCACACAATCACCTAAAGCAGGTGATGAAAGTCTGGAAGATAATAGTCAATCGGATATTGCTGAAACAAACGCAGTTGTTAAATCTGTTGGTCCAATTGAGACATCCCAAACAATTGAAATAGCTCAAACTGCGCAAACTATACAATCAAACCAACATAAATCTCCAAAAATCATTAATGTTGAGAATTCTGAGAATTCTTATAATGATATTGATTCTGTGAAGAAAAATGTGGATTCTAGTCAAAGTCCAAAAAATCTGCAAGATCTGCAATCTGAACAATTTTTTGACACTAATGATGGAAGTGAAGAACCAGAAATAATTATTCAATATGCACCAGAAACTACAAGAGTAAGTGACATTTTTAATGAAAATTTTATGAAATATCCTGATTCTATCGAATTGGTCCATAATTTATTCAATTTGATGAGCACTGGTGATTCAAGTGTAGATAATTTCTTTATTACTTTCAAAAGCTTTGGGTTTAATGAAATTTTTACTGCCCATGTAATTATGTGTACAAGTGGTGATGTGGTTAAGATCAAGAATTTTGTAGAGTCTTTCGTAAAAAAAATACAAGAAATTGATGCTCCAAAGTTGCTGCCTCAGGAAATTTACAAATTATTAAGAATAAACACTATGAACGGTGTATGGAATGAAGAGTTTGATAGTTTACTTGGTACCAGACAGGAAAAAAAACTTTTAAAAATACATAGTGTTAATGAAATTGATTTGAGAAAATCATTTTTGCAAGCTCTTCATTAAGATTGCTATTAGTGTTATTTTAATCTGTTATATTAGTGTTTTATTAGTGTGTATTATGTCATTTTTTAATTTAAAACAATATTTGTTTACCCCATTTGAGTTTATACTTAATCGAGTAGGTGCTATTGTATAGAGGTGAATTGTAAACATTGCGCACAATAGTTAATTACAATTGAATATGGAAAAACAAAAATTTCTTGAATTTAGGATATCAAAGCTAAAAAACATATTTTTCCAAGAAACTAAAAAAACGAGAGAAGTAAAAACAAGTTAATATGACTTAAGAAGAGAAAATACCCCAGAATTGTTCACAATTGTAAGAACCTGGAGACTTCCATAGGTCATTGAAAGCGGTGAATAAAATAACGTCATTACCACAAGCAGACTTAATAGAGGAAATAGCAGCTTCTTGGTTAGATTTAGATGGGACAGCCTTACCGTAGGTGTCACCTTGGGATGGCCAACCACTTTCGGTAATGAAAACAGACTTTTTACTACCACAGGCAGTGTAGACTCTTTCAATTTGTTGTAAAACCCAACTACCGGCATCATCGGCAGTAACACCACCATCGAAGTAAGCATGAGCATTAACAGCAATGTAGTCAGAATAATCACATAAATCTGGGTTGTTGATAACAGCAATGAAGGTATCAACAGAAACAACTGAACCAGAGTAACCGGCAGAGGTCAATAAGGTTCTAGCAGAGGAAATGTAAGACTTGACTTGAGAAACAGTAGCAGTACCACCGTTGACTAATTCATTACCAATAGAAACAGTATAGATATCATCCCAGGAACCATAAGAGGAAATAGCACTGGAAAGAGTAGAAATACCACTTTGTAAATCGTCAACGTAGTAAATACCAACGAAAAGCTTTTGATGAGAAGCCTTACCAGCTAAAACGTTAGCAACTTGGTTACAGTCAACACCGTAGATTCTGATGATTTCGAAACCAGTTAATTGAGCAAGATCAGAAGCGACATCAGAGGTAGACTTACAAGAACCATCAGAGTTGTATGGAGAGTAAGAAATACCCTTGGCACCACCGTCAAAAGAACCAGAAGAGCTGGAACTAGAAGTACTAGTAGTGGAAGTCTTAGAAGCACTAACATCACTAGAAGCACTAGAAGTGCCAGAAGTTGGGAAGGTGGAAATAGTGGAAAAAGTAGTTGGGTTGCTGACAGATGGAATAATTTGTGGAATTTGAGTAGGTTGGGAGTTGAGGGAAGAGGTAGCGGTGTTCTTAGAGATGGTTAAAACATCAGAACCTTGGTTACTACCACCGACAGTAATGACAACAACATTAGTTGTGGTAACGGTGTTAACAGCTCTTTTTTCGGCCTTGTGTTCGTGGTGTTGGTGTTGCAATGGTTGGGCAATGGCAGCTCCAAAGATGGATGCCTTAACGAGAGTTTTGAATAACATGATGATTTAATAAAACGACGGTATTATCTAGGGATAGACTTGATAAGGAATGACTGTAGAGAATACCTTGATTTTAATATATCTGAGGAATTAGAAAATGAGGCGATAAAAAATAATGGAATTTGCTTTGTTTATAAAATAGACAACATAGATGAGGTTTTCGCTCGACAATTTTGTGTAATGTTTGATGTTTGCAGCCCGTGTTTGTGCATTTACATGCCTCGAAAAAATCTTTTCAAGGAGACGTTTACATTTATACGAAACAGGAAAAATAGCAGAAAAATGGAAACAATCTGCAATATATATGAAACATGATACTTTAGCGAAAGCATAGGGACTAATTTAGGATAAATTTAGGACAAATTTTGAGGATGTCTTGGAGGAGGGGGAAGAGAAAAACCACTCATTAAGATGAGCCCAGAAAATATTTGTGTAGGAGCTCGTGGCTACAACAAGGATTAGATATGTTGAAGGTAGCTAAACGTAAACAAAACAGTATCGTCGTTGTTATGAAACACAAACATATACCTAGCCCTCAGTATAGTAGAACTACCACACAGGAACAGAAGACTGAGTTAATAAAGTGAATGAGAAATATTGGTTAACATGTTAACATAATGCAACTGACGTTAGATTCTTGCGTACGACAGGCACAGTTATGTTTACAATATTTATGTGTTGAAGAGTGTAGGGGGAGATATTTGCGCAAGGTGGTGAGAATGTGCGAGTATAAGGGAGTAACATGAAACATTTAAAGAGCAGCAATGGATAATATCGAGTATCCACGACATCGAAGGAGAAATGTCGCAAAATAGAAATAAGTAAGGAGTAAGGTAAATGGTACGATGAGGGGGGGTGGTAGGAACATCTCGCATTTAGCATTGGACGAGTAAGTGTCGTTAACTAAAAAAATAGCATGGCTTTCTCAATGTTGTCACGAAACACGCTTTATTAAAGAATTTAGCAATGGAAATTACAACAAAGAAGGTATAATAATTAAACTCGAAATGGTTATTAAGTTAGAAAACAATAGCTTCGTGTAGCAAGATGTAGTAGATAGTGTTTGATATTTGAATAAAGGGTTTTAGGACATACAATTGTAGACCATGCGATTATAGAGCCAAACCAAAATCGGTATTTCTTTATGCGACAGCGACATTACGTCATATCATCGTATCTGGAATAAAGTCTAGATCTGAGCTAAAGTCTAGGTGCTGCTCTTCAACTCAAAGATATTAGCCAATAAATGTGAATAATTTACGGTGTAAATACGCGGGATCTACATCATCTCATGCACATAAAATCTTCTTAAACCAATAAAAATTAACATTAACGTATATTGTATCAATTACTTTTCCATAAAAGGGAAAAAAGTAGTTTATTGAGGTGTATTACAGCATTTCTACATTCCATTCAAATTACCGTTTTGGAATTGTTAATACCACCGGTTTTAATTTACTCAAACTATCACCAAGAATTATTCCATACCATATTTCAAAACTGTTCATACCTTCAGCAACAATGCCTCAAACTATTATTAATCCTCATATTGTTACCTTGTAAAACTATAATATTTTTATTAATATTTCCACTAAAAAATTTTTTTTATTAATATACAGCATTTTTACTTTCTATTTATACCACCGGTTCGGAATTGTTCATACTACGGATGTTTAATCTCTCATAACTAAATAAGTAAATAGAATTCAAAAATATTCATATCATTGTATGAAATAATAACTACAAATCTTATATTGATATTTTTGAATATTTTGATAACAGTTTGAAATACTATTGCTAGTAGTATTAACAATTCCGAACCGATGATATAAATAGAAAGTAAAAATGCTGTATATTAATAAAAAAAATTTTTTAGTGGAAATATTAATAAAAATATTATAGTTTTACAAGGTAACAATATGAGGATGAGGCATTGTTGCTGAAGGTATGTTATTTAGCTTGTAGTTGAATGCTTATTTATTTGATATGAACATTACTATGTCCTAAGATTATTGGTTCTTGCATTTGTTATTTTTTTTAGATAATATTGCTAATTTTTTAATATTTTAAAATTTAAAGTTTTGATTTTTTAAATGAAAAATTTGCAATAATTTTATAAAATTTTTATTATGCGATTAGACAAATTAAATACAAAAAAAAAATCAATATTTAACTTAGTTAATAAAAAACTCTAGTTTCAATTTGTGTTAGAAATTATATCATATCTTATGAAGAATAGGAGCAAAGCCCTATAAGTCAGGCTTATTATTCTATTCTACCAAAAAAGGTAGCTATAAAAATTTCTATGATTTCTTTAATATAATACAATCCTTTAGTACGTTTACTATTCTTTTTAGTTATAATTTTTCTGAGTTCTTTCACTGTTCTGATTGTTTGTTCCTATCATTTCAGCGATTCTAAATACCTTCTACGCTCTCTTTTATCACTATGTAATATAAAAATTTCACTATTGACATTATCTAGCGACATCATTTCTTCTTGAATATATTAGAAAATGTATGATTAAAAGTGAAGAGTATAATTTTAAATACTTATTTTGTCTTGAAAAATTTAAATTTAATAAAATATTTAGTAGAAAGGTTTGAAGTAACTATATAATTATTTTTAAACATATTCTGCAGCATGATTTGGTTCCTTTTTAATGTTTGAAAGACAATTGAAATGTTAAAGTAATTGGCTATTATAACTGTTATAAAGTCGAACATGATCTCTCTTTTTTTTTAAAAAAAATAGCTAAATCAAAAAATTTTAAAATTACCATTTAATAGCCATTTATAAAAGTTTATTAGTAATAAATTATTTACAATAAATTCTTAGCTGATAAAATTAACCATAAGATTACGTTATTCTTTTCTGATAGATAAGATCCTTGTTTTTATATATTACTTCGAGAAACAGATCAGGTCTGCAAGAACCTTGCAAATACGACTGAATTATCAATTGAAGAAAGCTAGGAATCCTACCAAAAGTTTTATGATGTTGCAATGCTTTAAAATTATACTAATCTTTTTTGAAAATATATCTAAAGTTTTTTTTTAGATTTTTCAAATTGAAGATATTATTAATAAGCCATATTAAAACACCAAATTGGAATTCTGTTTTAATGGTAAAAAAATGATATATCTACAAATAAAAGTGATGAAAAGTTAAAATGGGTAATGAATTCTCTACACCACCAAACGAATTTGGTCATCTTGGAGAAAAAAATATTAATTCTCCACCTTGGCTATCCTATAAGGGGAGTTGCAAATTATGTGTAAAAATTAGAAGATTAGAAACAAAATTGAGAAAAAATGGTTAGATCAATCAAATTTAAATATTGAGAATTCTAATGGAATTTTTTATTTTTACCAGATGACAATGTGACAATGTGAGTAAATCTATCATCATAAAATCATAAATTATGTATAAGGATGCAATAATACCTAATAATAATATGGATTAGTATCCTAAAGAAGGATGGCTAGTATATATATTTCATATTATGCTGTTGAATTTTAAAACTCAAAATATTCTCATTGTTATATTTCAATTATCTCTAACTAAAAAAGACCACTACAATTATACAATATCTAATTCAATTTGAATTAAGTATAAACCAATTAATGTATTACACCAAAAATTCTAAAAAATATTAAAGTCTAAGAATCTACAATAGCTATCCTTCAATGAGGGTATATATAGTACTATGGTGTCAGAAAAATTGAATATTTTATGAGGTAATATGTTTATAATTAGATTTTACTCTTACTCTGAACAGGGATTCGTTTAATTTTTTTATCCTTTGCAACTAATAATGATGCCACTTATTTCTTTGCATATATAAATTTAGACTAGTTAATAATGTACTATAAATATACTAATACTATCTAAGCCTTTCCTTATTAAAGTAACCTGTTTTATTATTGAATTTCATTTGACAAATTAAAACATTTTGTTGCATTTTGCAATCTTAACACAAAGATGAATTAAAAAGTAGCATACACCTTCAACATACTGTCTTAATAAAAATACTATAAGGTTGATTAATTCCTGATATAACATACGAACTATTATTAAGAATCATATTATATCAAGATTGTATATTTATTTGAAACCATTAATATGATACCTATTATAATACTGTCTAACCACGTGATTCCGTCTTTCACAAAAAAAAGATTGTGACCTAAATCATAATCAATATCCTAGACCCATTACTTTATCTTTTATGGTATTATAATCACTGTGTTAGACTCAATTTATTATCAGGTTAACGCAAAAACTTACGTGTTTATATTTAGTACCCAAATTGAGAATAATACTAGTTAGATATTGCTATTTGGTAATTACCGCCTACATCAATTAAGGGTAAAGCACAGTAATATTATTGGTAAAGCAATAAATATTTTTTATCAATATAAATAACGATCAATTGATTTAATATATAAATACTTAAAGAAATTAATAAAAGATGATTGCTGATCCAATTACAGATGACAAAGAGAATATTTCAATGGAAATAGAGACAGATACTAAAAATCAGACAATTGGTAACCCTAATTTAAACGAAGAAGATCTTGATATCGAAATTGTTGAAGATGAAGATGAAGATGAAGATGAAGATTCGGATGATGAAGTCACTGAAATAAAGCCACCTAAACAAAATCACAATTCGCCACCAGCGAATGATTTTGAAGGGTTGGCAAAAAAATTGATGAAACCGATCCCTGATTATCCAGTAAAGGAGTCAATACATTATGTTTGGGAGATAAATGACTGGTTTGGTATTAAGGGAGATAAGATCAGATCACCTAGATTTAAATGTGGAGATTTTGAATGGAACATATTACTTTTTCCTAAGGGAAATAATAATAATTACGTATCTATTTACATAGAACCTCATCCAATTCCTAATGATGAAGGAATTATTGATGATGATTGGTATGTTTATGCACAATTTGCATTAGATTTATGGAACCCAAACCATCCAGAATGCCATTTGCCAAGTGGATCTAGTCATAGATTCTCCAAAAACGAAACTGACTGGGGGTTTCTGTCACTTATTGATTTAAAACAATTAACTCTGCCAAATTTCAGATTGAACCAAAAACATGCTATATTAGAAAATAACAAATTAAACATTACTGGTTATGTAACTGTTATTGATGATTCAGAGACTGGGGTATTGGGGCATTCATTTATAGATTATGATTCAAAAAAGCATACTGGGTATGTTGGTCTTAGTAATCAAGGTGCAACTTGCTATTTAAATTCTCTTTTGCAAAGCTATTTTACAACCAAATTGTTTAGAAAATTAGTCTACCAAATTCCTACAGATACCAATGAAGTTGGAAAATCTGTGCCTTTAAGTTTACAACGAATCTTTTATACCTTAAGCACATCAAAAGAAGCTATTGGAACGTTAGAATTGACTAAATCATTTGGTTGGGATTCTTCTGACGCTTTTACTCAGCATGATGTTCAGGAGTTGAATAGAATTTTGATGGATAAACTTGAAACTGCTATGAAAGGAACTAAAATTGAAAACTCATTGAATGATATATTTGTTGGAAAAATGAAATCTTATATTAAATGTCTTAATGTTCCTTATGAGAGTTCTAGAGTTGAGGATTTTTGGGATATCCAATTGAATGTTAGAGGTTTTAAGAACTTGCAAGAATCATTCCAAAATTATATTGAGATTGAACTCCTTGATGGTGAGAATAAATACCAAGCTGGGGATGATTATGGATATCAAGATGCAAAAAAAGGTGTTGTGTTCCGTTCTTTCCCTCCTGTTTTACATTTACAATTGAAAAGGTTTGAATACGATTTTATGGTGGATGATTTAGTTAAGATTGATGACTTCTACGAGTTTCCAGATGTTATTGATTTGAAACCTTATTTAGATGAAGATCTTGATGAAGATATCAAAAACGAAAACTGGAACTATAAATTACACGGTGTATTGGTTCATCAAGGGAGTATTTCAAATGGCCATTATTATGCTATGATCAAACCAAACTCTAACGATAAAACTTGGTTAAGATTTGATGACGATAAGGTGTGGAAGGTAACTCCACATGAAGTTTTCCAGGCTAACTTTGGTGCAAACGAGCTTTCGACAGAAGAATTCTCTAAATTAACTAGAGCTGAACAACAAGAGAACCTTATCAGAAGAGTAACATCAGCATATATGCTTGTCTATTATAGACAGTCTGAATTAGATAATATTTTACCTGTGGATAATGAAATTATCAACTCTGCAATTCCAACTCATATTCCAAATCAAATAAAATTTGAAACTGAAGAAAAAGAGAGAGTTGAGAAATTAAAACAAGAGGCTCTATACTATACCAATGTAAAATTTATTACTGCTAATACTTTTAGCCACTTTAATGGGTTTGATTTATATCCAGACCCAACCATGCCAAAACTTTATGATGAGCTGCTTATAAATCCATCATCTAAACCAATATCTTTAAAATTAAAGAAGGAAGATAATTTTACAGTTTTATATAAATCTATTGGAAGAGAACTTGATATTAATGAAGATGAGAATTTCTTTGATCCTGAAAGAGCTCCTTTTAAATTAGTAACAACTAATCATAGAAATAACCATACGAATAGAGCAGATACTGAAATTTCTAACGAAGTATTTGATTTGTCTATTAATTCTGTTTATACAAGTTTTTTCAATAGAAAATATGATGAAATGGTATTTTATGTTGATGAAGTGAAAAAAGAAATTCAGAATGCTAATTTATTGATAGAATCGAAAGAAGTCTCACCGGAGAATTTTAAATTTGATACAATTTCTGATAAATTAGATGAAATAAGTAAATTTGACAAAACAGTACTGCCTCTAACATATGATTCTACAGCACAGATTCTAATTTTCCTCAAATACTTTGATCCAATTAGTCAAGAGGTAAGAGGACTTACACATGCTAAAGTTTCAAAAGATTCCTTAGTAGATTCCTTAGTAAAACCTTTAAACAAATTCTTAGGATTTAACAACCAAAACACCTTCACATTTTACGAAGAATTATCTCATGCTAAGATTGAAAAATTAGAACCAAGTATTACGTTTGAGAAGAGCGAGCTAAGTAATGGTGATATATTGACTGTCGAAATTTCCAACGTCTATAAATATACTGAGAATAAGAAGTTCAAAAATGCCCAGGATTACTATGACTTCTTGCTAACAAAATTACACATTTTCGTTAAACCATTCAAAGCAGAAATTGATGAAGAAGACTCAGATTTTGTTGCTGATGATGATAGAGATGATGATATAAAGAATGTTGCATTAAAAGATGCCAAGAAGTCGCTAGATTTATGGATTTCTACATCATATGATTATGAAGAATTAGCTAAAGTAATTGCATATGAACTTGATCCTAATTTGGATGCATCATATCTTAGGTTATTCATAGTAAATGGTCAAGGCCAAAGATATCCTTTAAAATCATCTCACCATCTTTCACAGTTCTTTTCTAAAACAGTTTCTGTCAGCCAAATTACTACATTTGAATATGAAATATTGAATATTAAATTGAATGATTATGAGAATTTAAAAGCTATAAAAGTTTACTGGCTTCACACTTTATTGAATTATCAGCTTTTCGAATTATTAGTGCCTAAAAATGGAACGGTTAAAGATTTAGTGGACAAGTTGTTACATAAGATTGATATACCAAAAGATAACCTTAAGCATTTACTAGTCTGGTCAGGTTTAAATCATAAATATTATGATTTAATCAAATTTGATAGACCAATTGAATCTATCATTAATAATTTGGAATTATACGTAGGAATCTTCCCAGCTGAAGTAGAAATATTGGTAAGTCATGATATGATTAAGCGTTATATTGATGAACCAATTAGCTCAGAAGAAATTAAAGATTCTATTGTGAAGGATGAATTTATAAAAGCACAAAAAATGAAAGAAGACCTAAATTTAATTCCTGCATTCCATTTCTATAAGTCAAGTAATTACCATCATGGTATACCATTTATTTTACCTGTGTTTCCGAAAGAAGATTTTGCTATTACAAAAGAAAGATTAAAGCATAAGTTAGGGTTAGGTTCTCTGGCATTTGATAAGATCAAGATCGCATTAGCTGATAGCAATGATAAAGGTCATTACATTGATAATGAAAATAAGAAAATCATACTTTATGATGAATTAAACAAATCACAAGTGCAATATTCATTGGCTTTAGATCATCCAGATAGATCACCTCGTCGCCAAAATCAATATGAGAGAGGTATATCTATTAAATAATTGATTTCTTTATATCAAATAATAACTATTCTTTTACTTTATCATTTGAAATATATAGATGTATCATCACTATTTTCTAAAATATACAACTAGAATTTACTAGCATTTCAAACGATTGTATTCCTTTTCGCGAATGTCTGTTGAACTTAATTTACCTTTCCAATTATTTTCTTCATTAGAACCATAATCTCCTACTACATTTATTTTTATTACATTTAAAGAAGAAAATCCTCTTTCTAATCTAAAGTTATTGACAAACTCAGCACCTTTTAATGATTCTTCACTCACAATTAAACTGTTTATATCTGGAATAAAACCTGTTGGACCGCAAATATCGTTAATCTCATATATTTCAAATCTAATACTATTAGACAATAGTGGTTTAACGAAGTTTAAAACCGAATTTAGCCTTACCTCAAATGAATCTAATACTGAGGCAAACTTCTTATTTACCAATAACTGAGCACCAGTTATACCTATAATTAATTTTTCTTTTACTAGAAATATAGCCATAGATAATAGGATCTTATGGCCATCATGAATGTGATCAAATGTTCCTCCCACTGCAACAACATTCTCAGAAGAATAGTTATTTTTATACTCTACTAAGTCAGTATCACTCTCATTTTCGATTAATTGATTATTAAATTCAACTATATTACCTTCAAGCCCAGGAAATTTTTCATTTTGCAATTTAAATATTTCTTTAGTTGGGCCTATTATTTCTTTAATGTCTGAAATATTAAAAAAGACATTTATTTCAAATTTATAATCAAATCCAGCATTTTCAGCTTCTTTTCTAGTAAGCAGGTAGTATCTTGTAAGCAAAGTATTTAAAACACAAGAATCATTTATATGTGTTAAAAATACAATTTTAATACCTTTGTCCTCAGGTTTTAGAGATTCAATGACTTTCTTTAATAATAAATTATAGTTTTTATTGATAGGATCCTCTAAAACTACTGTTGAATACATCTTAATCATGTATAATTGATATTATATTCTATTTAATGTTATATCACTTTTGTTATATACAGGTTATATACAGTATTTGCAAGAAAAAAGATCCTAAATAGCTTTATAAATGGACCTTGTAATGTTTTCTAATTTCTCTAAGGCATTTTCTTCATTTTTCAAACGTAATAAATTCTTTAAAGAATGGAATAATCTTTTATCGTTTATTTCCAAAGTATTGCTTTCTTTTAAATTCTTATAAACTATTTCAATAGATCTAAGAATATTAGGATATATTATACCTTCCCTTGGGTCAATTAATTCCTTTGGCCTGTAGAATAAAATGCCTGATTTTATTATTTGTTTATGATGAAAAAATGCTTGGGTTTCAGAAACATCCACCCAAGTTGTCTGATAAAGCCTATCAATAATTTTGTTGTATGGCTCAACAAATTTGTTTGGTAAAAGATATTTCAATTGTGAGTTTGATTTTCTTTCATTGTATAATAAAGATGTCATAAATTTACACAAGTTGGATAACAAATCTTCTAATTGTATATTATTGATAGATTTCTTAGGTGTATTGTTAGGAATATTTTTTGCTTTTTTATCTATGCGAAATTTATTAGAATTATGATCATTATAGTAATGAATATCCTTTATCAAACTTGAAAATATAATATCAAATGTTTTGAATCTCGGTTGAAGCTGTCCTGAAACATTGATGTCGTTATTGATCAAAGCACTTATAATTTCAACAGATAAATTTGTTAATGTTCTACTTCCTTTTTTAAGATTTTCATTTATTTTAAAGATGAACGTTTCAATCAACATTATATCTACTACATTTGAATTTAGATTTTTAATGGTAGATAGTTGCTTTACTTTTTGGTCGATGAATGAAGGATATTCATCTTCTTTTAAAAATCCATCTAAAACATTTCTAGTTTCTTCTAATTTACTCTTTATATCATACTTCAAACCTGCCCATTTGGTTAAAATGAACCAAATAGCAAGGTAAAATTCCTCATATCTACCTAACTTAACCAATCCATCAATTGCTAACAGCAATAAAAATTTATTTATACCTTCTTTCTTTTCTAGAGTAATGTTTGCATTGACAGGTAACTTTTTACCATACTTTCCTCTAGAATCTTTATATTGCTTATCCATTAGTAATAATCTTACTTCTGAAATTTTTGGTCTTGTAAAGTCAACTAAATACTTTTGCTTTCCACTGAAAATAGCCCTAGTTTTATTTTTCGAAAATGGCGATGGTGGAAAAATTACCAACGGATTAACATCTGATTTTTTGATGTCTTTAACTACTTGATCAGGTAATATTTCGTTAACATCATATTCCAAGTTCATAGAGTGACTTTTTAAGTATTCAATACCCTTTTTTATTCTACTATCAGTATGAAATTTTACAAAGCCAGATGGTTCACTAATAGTTTTCTTATTCATATCATTCTCAATCGAATTGAACAATTTTTCAATTTCTGGATTCCAGAATCTTAAATATTGTAATCCTTGATGGACATATTTATAATGTGATCCCAGGTGGATGTTAATAGATGTTCCACTAAAACTGTTTATGAAACAAGATACAAATATTGATACAAATGTTGCATCAATATCAATGAGAATTCTTCTCATCGATTTTTTATATTCTACTAAAAGGTTTGGGTTCATTTCTGCTTCTTTTTTTGTAGGAGGTACAGGTGGTATTGCGGCATCTAATACCTTACTTAAAATCATTTCACTAACATTAATTAATTCATTTTGAACCTCTAAAAGTTTTATAGTTTTAGCATTGGCAGTTAAATTTCTATCATTCAATATTCGGTTACATTGATAGGCAGAAAATTTCTTTAAACCATTTAATAAGATGGAAAATGTTTGGGTATCAGGTATTAATGTAATTTCTTTTGCATTAGGATCAGGAACTAATCTATTAAAAAAGGACCAAACTAATTCCTGATTATTGAAATCTTTAACTAATACACTTAGGCATGCATTAAATTGTTCTATTGTATACCTTGGTGTATTTTTCTCATCTGTATCATTATTGATCTTATCAAAAATATCTACACATTTTTGAGTTAAATCTGAACTAACAGCACCCCATTTCAATGATTTAGAAATTCCATCAAATAAGATAACGTATGTCTGTTCATTTGATGGTATATTCCACTTTCTTCTCACATTAAAATTCTTAAAGCCACCAGATATATCACCTCTTTCTAAAAGCCATTGTAATATTCCATTCATAGCAACAATACCATTTTTTGGACCTGCCATTTTAACTAACTGTTCAGCCCTTGTGGTTTCATTATCTCTTTCCAATAATTTTAGAGTATCTTTGGTTACTAAAAAAGGATCTTTTAATTGTTCACTTGTTGTACCTAATAATGTCAAAAGCAATTTTTTATCTAAAGGCTTTTTGGCTATACTTTTGAACTTTAAAAGACTGTTAAATATACCTAATGACTTATCCGAATCGATTTTTAAATCAGTGGCTTTGAGTTTTTCAAGGTTTATTATATTCCCATCTTTATTATGGAAGAGATGTGTATCATATTTAGCTTTTAATACTAATAATGCCTTTTGTAAAGGATATGAATTTTTGATAGATTGGGATTGAATAATATGTCTCTTCTTCTCTTCTTTTCTAGAAAGTTGGTTGGAAGTATATTTAGATATTTGCCCTGTTTGTAAAAAATAGTCCAACTTAGCCTTTATATGCGATGCCTTAGAGCTTGATTCAGGCAAACTTGACGTATAAACACATCTAACCATTTGCTTACTTAGTTGGTTTCCTATAATATAGGATCTTAACAGACACGTTAGCATAGTAAAATACGATGTAAGTGTGGATTAGAAAAAAAATAGTATTCTATATAATAAATTTAGTACTCAATATCAGCTGAAAAAAAAAAATACGATTCTCCAAGAAAGAGAATTCAATAATTATATAAATATATATTAAAATGAGTACAATAGATATCAGTATAGAATACAAAGAACTACTAAAACTTAAAGAATCAGGAAAATATGTTCCACCAGCAAAACTTAAATCTTTAAAAGAGAAAATTAAGGAGATGTCAAGCTCATCTAATGAGGAATTTCAGAAAATTCAATGGGAAGAGTTAAAGAAAGCAATAAATAGACAAATAAATACCCTTAATAAAACAAACATCAAAGAAGTTGTGATTGAATTATTTAAGTTAAATATTGTAAGAGGAAAGGGACTTTTAATTCGGGCAATTATGAAAGGTCAGCTTTCAGACTCTATATTTATTCCAATATATGCCTCCCTAATATCGGTTATAAATTCTAAAATCCCTGAAATAGGAGAATTATTATCTAAAAGATTGATTTTACAATTTAAAAAAAATTATATGAAGAATAATAAACCTTTATGTACCTCTGCTTTAGTATTTTTGGGTCATTTAACCAACCAAAGAGTTATCAGTGAAATTTTAATATTACAAATCTTACAGCTATTATTAGAAAATAATAGCAATTCTTCCGTTGATATGGCTTGCACACTATTGATTGTCATAGGTAAGTTTTTAACAGAATTTTCAAAAGTAGCAGCGAACACTATATTTAACAAGCTCAGGGAAATATTACATGAAAATAAGGAATTAGATGAAAAAGTTCATTTTGCTATTGAAAATCTCTTTATTAAGAGAAAGAATAAATTCAAAGATTATCCTATCGTCGAAGAAGATTTAGATTTGGTAGAAGAAGAAGATCAAGAAACCCATATAATAGAACTTGATGCTAATTACAAATCTTTGGATTATTTGAATAAGTTCCACTTTGATGAAGAATATGAAAAAAATGAAGATGCTTATGATAAGATCAGAAAGGATATATTAGGTAGCGATAGTGACGATTCGAGTGAGGAAGAAGAAGAAGAAGAAGGAGAAGAAGAAAATGATAATAAAGAAATTATGGAAATCAAAGATTTAACTGAATCTAAATTACTAGATTATCAAAAGAAAATTTATTTAACAATAATGTCAAGTATGTCAGCAGATGAAGCAGTTCATAAACTTGTAAAAATGAATATCAAAAAGACTTCAACAGAAAGATACAAGGACAATGAAGTATTAGCCGATATGATTATAAAATGCTGTTCTCAAGAGAAAACATATTCGAAATATTATGGTGTGATTGGAGAAAAACTATGTACTATACATCGTCTGTGGCAAGAACATTTTGTAACCCATTTCAAAAAGTATTACTCAACGATCCATCAATTTGATACAAATCGACTTAGAAACATAGGTAAATTTTTCGGACATTTGTTTGCTTCTGATAAGTTGGATATTAGCAAAGCATGGGAAGAAATAAAATTAACAGAAGAAGACACAAATCCTGCCATTAGAATATTTATTAAATTCGTACTTCAAGAAATGGTAGAAGAGCTTGGTATAAATGATGTTAAAGCAAGACTTATAGAAGATGACTACGTAAAGTTAGGTTTAAATGGGATGTTCCCAGTAATAGATGTTACTTGGAAAGATGCAGATCATATAAGATTTTCTATCAATTTTTTTACTGCTATTGGTCTTGGTGTGCTAACTGAAGAAATGAGAGATGTCCTTAAATCACTTCCCCCTCCTTCAGAAGAAAGAGGTAGATCTCGTTCGAGAAGTGAATCCAGCCGTTCTAACAGTCACACAAAAAGTCGTTCTAATAGTTATTCGAGAAGTCGTTCTAACAGCTATTCCAGTAATCGTTCTAATAGTTATTCAAGAAGTAGGAGCCGTTCTAGCAGCAAATCAAGAAGTGATTCCAGAAATTATTCAAAATCAAGGTCACCAGTACCAGATAGCCATAGCCATTCACCAAGTCTGAGCGCGAATTTTACACAAACAATACCATAGAGATATCCGAGTATCCGTTAGCGACCTTTCAAAGACACCAAAAGGCAAAGCTAGCCTGAATCGCCCGTGATATTTCTACTCGTGATATACCACCGCCCCAAGATTAGGTTAATTCCCGCGTTCGAACCATCGCTCCGTTCAATCTCGGGCTAAAATTTTGTCGTAACTATAAATACTGGGTGCAAATATATAACAGATTATCTACAAATATTTGATATTTTATTATATTAAAAATCTTAGATATGTTTATATCAACCAAAAGTATATACAAATGTTACTTAGGCTCTGAATAAGTAGTAATACTTGTAATTTACCATTCTTATATAGCTTCTTTTCAGACTCGATACTATTGATTTAACCTATGCACCTGCATATGCACCAGCCAATAGGAATATCGTCGTTAGCAATAGGTTGAAAAATGGAATATATAAAAGGAATCTGCTTACCGGTCATGACTATATAAGTCTGAAATTTTCTTTATAACTTGGTTTATTATAAATCTAAAAATATTGAAATAAATTAAAATGCCAGCTCCATACGAAAAAGGTTCCGAAAAGAAGGGTGCTAACTTATTCAAGACCAGATGTTTACAATGTCACACTGTTGAAGAAGGTGCTCCACACAAGGTTGGTCCAAACTTGCACGGTATCATTGGTAGACTTTCTGGTCAAGCCGAAGGTTACTCTTACACTGATGCTAACAAGAAGAAGGGTGTCAAGTGGGAACCTCAAACTTTATCCGACTACTTAGAAAACCCAAAGAAGTACATTCCAGGTACCAAGATGGCTTTCGGTGGTTTAAAGAAGGCCAAGGACAGAAACGATTTAGTTACCTACTTAGTCAGTGCTACTAAGTAAGTTTAATGTTTACATTTGTAATATTTATATGACGCTGTTGACGGTGCATCAGGGTCTACTAGACATAGTATAATTATTCACCTTTGTATATAAGAATTGATAATATGATTGTATTAGTTTTCGAATGTAAAGTTTTGTAAATATAATTCCTAATATGTGTATGGATGAAATTTTCTATTAGTATTACCGGAAATCGCATTTCACGTGACTTCAGCATTACTGAGTCTCACAAGTTGAAAGTTGACTACGTAATTTTTCAGATCAAATTGATTAAATACGAATAATAAAACTCAAGTCAATTTACATAAATAATAACATAAAGCTAAGATGGAGAGTATGATGAATAATATGAAGATGCAGGTAGAGGTAGATCCTACTGAGGATACAGAATGGAATGATATTTTAAGGGCCAAGGGTATCATTCCTGAACGTCCTCCATCACCAACGGAAGAATTAGAAAGAGCACTTGAAGAAGCTGTTAGAAAGCAACACGAAAACAGATTGGAGGGCTTGGATTTAGAAGATTTAGAAGAGTTGGAGGATGATGAAGATGAAGAATTCCTTAATTCCTACAAAATGAAGAGAATGCAAGAAATAAAGAAGCTTAGTGAACGTAAGAAATTCGGATCCGTATTGCCAATTGTCAAAAATGAATATGAAGATGAAATTACTAAGGCTTCTAACGAATGTGTAGTATTAGTGCATTTATCGTTACAATCAAGTTTACAAAGTAGATTGTTGGCATCAATTTTTTCTGATTTAGCCTTTAAATTCCCAGAAATAAAGTTTTGTGACATTCCTGCTAGTAGATGTATAGAAAACTATCCAGAACAAAACTGTCCCACATTAATGGTATACAATAAAGGAAATGTCACTAAACAATATATTACTCTTACCCAACTTGGGGGAAATGCAACTCGTATTGATGATTTGGAAAAAGTATTGGTTGATGTTGAAGCAGTTGATGTCAATGACAAGCGTTTACAATTAAATCAAGAAGATGAAGATCTTTCTGAACAAAGAAAATTCAGATTTATGAAAAAGTCTATTAGAGGAAGAACCGATGACGATGATAGTGACGGTGATTTTTACGACTAAATGCTTTAAACTTCTGTAAACTAAAAATATTATTATATGAGTTTCCAAAACAATTTATGAATATTTGTTACAATATTAGTAAATCTATGGTTGGTCTATTCTCATTTCACACATGAAACTTCATTGCATTATTCTTAGGTAAGGTTCTTTCAAAAAAGGAAATTTAATGCAGCTTATATTTCAAGGTCCTAATTGCCATTATATAACCAAAATTACCATTATTATTTTTCTAAGGATACAATTTAGAAAAAAAAAAAAGCAAATATATCTTCATATCTTCATCGTGGCTGCTCATCAAAAGCCTCTTTTTACGAAATAAAAGCGTCAAATCCATTAGTATTACAATTAGTTTATATAATATGTAACTGTATATAATAATGCATTAGATACTATTCTTAATTTAGAAAAGTGTCTATTAATTCCGATCAAGGTGTCAAATTATTCATTCGCTGGAATTAACCACAAGATTTTAATCGCGGCAATCGCAATGAAATTATTGAAAGTGTTAGATTTGATTTCAAATAATTGATACTAAGAACAACCTCTTTCTTGTTACGGTATATATTGGGAATACAATCGTTATTTCAATCTAGGATCGTTATAAAAACTTAGTTTGTTGCATTAAATAACTAGAGAATAGGTTATTACTATTTGATTTATCAGGTGTCTAATAGATCAAGCCAGTTGCATATTGTTGAATATTTAAAGAAACATTATCCAGATTACCATTCCAGATATTCCTATTAGGTTGAATTAGTATTTAGGATCATTCAAGATGTCTTCAAGGAAAACAGCTTCTCCGTCAAAAACAGTTCCAGGTACATCATCGCAAATGGTGCACAAACAAGCAGTTCAAGAACACACACCTCCACCTGATGTTTATTCAAATATAAAGCCTTGCAGTCATATTAAATCTGTTTTGGAAACAAAGGCTAAGGATACAGTTTTTGTAACATACAGACAAGCTGTTGAAATTTCACAAGCGGCCACTCCAGATAGAGCATATTCGTTGAAGAAGGATGGCTCTCTTGTATCTCAAAGCAAATTAACAGAATTAAAATCAAGTTCGATAAAATGCACCACATGTTCTTTAGGCAATTTTTATCATAACTTTATTTGCTTACAGTGTCCACATGTTGGATGCTTTAACGATAATAATCACGCATACTCTCATTACAAAAGTAATCAGCATTTATTTGGAATTGATGCATATAACGGGCTATTATACTGCTTTCTTTGTGGTAACTATATCAACCATCCTGAGCTAGAAAAAATCAGATTAGAGATTCTTACTGGCCTGAGCGCCCATAAACAGAAGAATATTTCTGACGAAGACATCTCACAGTACTACAATGATCCTACTAGTACATCTATCCATGGACTCAAAGGTTTTGTCAATTTGGGTTCCACTTGTTTTATGAGTTGTATTTTACAAACATTTATTCACAATCCCATCATTAAATATCAAATTTTCAACAACGATTTCCATTATTTTAATTGTAATAGTGTTTTAGATTATCAGAATGGTGATGTTGATGAGTCAAATGCATGCATAACTTGTAGTATTGATGATTTATTTAAAAATTTCTTTACTTCAAATACAAAAGTTGGTTTTGGTATGACAAATTTATTATTAACTGCTTGGTTTAAACAAAAATCTTTAGCTGGTTTTCAAGAACAAGATGCTCATGAATTCTGGCAATTTTTAATAAACGAACTCCATTCAGACTACGAGAGGATCAAAATTTCAGCTGGTGAAGAAATTCCAAAGCAGTGTCAGTGTCTAACACATATGACCTTTTCAGGTGAATTGGAAAGTTCAATCAAATGCTCTTCTTGTGAATCAAGAACTAGAACTGTTGATCCAATGGTTGATATATCTTTGGAAATCCCTAAGGTGGATAAGAAACTGGTCGATTTATATGACTGCTTTAACAGATTTACTAAGGAGGAAAATTTAGATCTGTTATATGAGTGTCAGTACTGTGGAAATAAGGCAAAAGCGACTAAATCTTTGAAAATTAAAAAATTTCCACCAGTACTTTCAATTCAACTTAAGAGATTTGAACATAATATTTATAACGATACTGCTTCAAAATTAGAGGACCCAGTTAATGTACCATTATTTTTGAATTTGACTAAATTCAGCTCAGACTCTGAATATAATTCTGCAGAAATCGAGGGCGATAAAATATTTGAACTTTTTGCATTAGTCTATCATATTGGATCTGTAAATACAGGTCATTATGTTGTCGTTATAAAAAATGACCAAAGTCAATGGTTAAAATTTGACGATAGTGTAATTACATTAATTTCCCAGGAGGAGGTTTCCAAAACTAATGCTTATCTTCTATTCTATATAACGCATAAAATTTAGCATACTAAATATCTCAAAATAAGATTCATAACTAATCAAAGTAAAAAGTTTAGTGTCAAAAAATTAATTAAATTATATATATATATTTATATAAATGTATAATACAAAGAATTAAATAAAATCATTAGGTGTGATATTTGCTTTATCACACATCTGTTTGAATATGCCTTCAGAATTATATAAATCCCAAGGAGTACCCTTTTCTACTATCTCACCATTATCCATAACGATGATTCTATCATAGTTTAATATAGTTTTTAATCTGTGGGCAATACAAAGAATTGTACATTGTCCAAATTCTGAGGCAATAGTGTCCTGAATCTTTGAATCAGTTTCGTAATCAACCAGTGAAGTAGCTTCATCCAATATTAAAATTTTAGAATTTCTAACTAAAGCTCTTGCTAAAGCAATTAATTGTCTTTCTCCTAAGGAAAAGTTTGAACCATCATCATCAACTATTTGATCTAAATGAAATTTATGGAGATCATCATGTGTTATACCTTCACCAGGCATATATTTCATGTTTTTAACCCTATCCATTATAAATTCATCTAACAAACCAGATCTCCTCAATGCATCCCAAAGACAATCATCTGAATATTCATTAAAAGGATCTAAGTTCTTTCTAATAGTACCTTGAAATAACGTTGGGTCTTGTGGGATAATTGATAATCTAGATCTTAGTTCATATAAGCCAAGATCTTTAATGTTAATTCCATCAATATTAATAGAACCATTTTCAATCTCGTTCAATCTATATAATGCATTCATTATTGAAGATTTACCAGCACCTGTCCTACCACAAACACCTACTTTTTCACCTGGGTATATATTAAGGTTCATATCTTTTAATACAGTTGGTAATCCTGGTCTGTATCTTAATGAAACATCTTTAAATTGAATATACCCAGATGGTGGCCATTCTGCTGGAGGTTGGGTTTCTGGCTTGTTATATGCATCTTCTTGAGGTAAATTATAAGAATATTGATATAATCTTTCAACAGAATTCATTTCATTTTCCACTTGGGTCATTGATTTAACAGTTAAGGATAATATACCAACAATTTGAATGACATAACTTAACAATAAACCTGTTGAAGAAGGGCTAATGTCAAATTGTTCTGTTATACATAACATACAAATAATTAATGCAAATATACTGGCAATAATATCCAAGTTTGTACCTAACCATCTTTGATTTGCAATAGTAATGAAATATGCTTCATTCATTCTATTGAGATAATAATCATTCTTTTTTATAAAGTCATGTTCAACTTTATATGCTTTAATGACATTCATACCAGTCAAAGTTTCATTGAAATTATTATATACCAAAGATCTTTGGGTAGCCTCAAGTCTCTTAATTTCTCTTGAAGAAGCTTGATAAAAATTTGCTATGAAAGTAAATGCAGCTGCTAAAAATGGAACTGCAATTGCAAACCAAGGTAAGTAACAAATACACAAAATAATAATACCAATAATAAGAGCCAATGGAAAGATGAATAACCTCATTTGCTCTCCAATTTCATTATCTAATGCATCGGTATCTTTTGTAAATCTATTTAAAATTCTACCCATAGGAGTAGTATCAATAAAGCTCATTGGTACATGTAATATTTTTGCAACTGCTCTAATGTTCAATTCTTCAGCTGAAACATTATTAATATAACCTAACATAGTAAATTCAATAGCTGTAAAAATAACAGTTAACACTGCAAATATAACATAAAAGGTAACATAAAAATTGTCAGATCTGCCAGGAAATTTTTTTTCAACCCAGTATGATAACCATGTATTTGTGAACAACAGACAAAAAGTACCAACAATAAGCAAAATAAGGAACAATGGTACTGCAGCCCAACCAAATTTACCAGAACCAAGTGTTATATATTTTTTATAGATATCCCAAGGTATGGCATTTGTTGCTCTTTCTTCTTCTTGTATGATAGTACCACTGATATCTGATTTCAATGCATTTAATGTTTCAGATGTGTCTAAATGTTCCATTTCATCATGTGCTTTATTTGCTTCAATTTGGATATCATCACGGAACTCAAACAATCTTCTAAACAGTTCATTGGTGTTTCTCAACATGTTAATAGTACCAACATCGATAGTTCCATCACCATTCAAGAAAATTATTCTATCAGCATTTTCAATTAAGGATAATTGGTGTGTTGCCAAAATTCTAGTTTTATTTCCGATCAAACCACAGAATAAGTTACGAACAATATGTTTAGCAACTCTTGCATCAACTGCACTCAATACATCGTCAAATAAAAGAATTTCTGGTTGAGCATATACTGATCTTGCTAAATTAATTCTAGCTTTTTGTCCTCCAGATAATGTAATACCTCTTTCCCCGATTTGAGTGTTATCTCTAGCCGGTAAAATTAACAAATCTTCTTCAAGGGCACAAGCACGAATAACTTGACTATATTTAATAGGATCAAATGGTTTTCCAAAAACTATGTTTTCCTTGACAGTAGCATTCTGGATCCAAGGAGTACCACATAAAAGAGATTCATCCTTCAATATTAATGATCCTTCGTCAGGGTTTGTTAATTTCATAAATCCTGAAATAGCATTTAATAAAGATGACTTACCAGAACCAATAACACCAGTAATTATAATGAATTCTCCTTTTTTAATGGTTAAGTTTATGTTTCTCAATCCAGGAAATTGCTTCACAGAAGAAGTGTCTGATTCAGCATGCTCAAAATAAGTCTCATTAGAACTCACATCTGAATATAATTCTTTGTTATTTTGAATAGTAAATCCTTTAACAGGAATATTTTTCTTAGCTTTCTTTTTATTCTTCTTCTTTTCAGTATATTCAGTGAGATCCCAGAGTGAACTATTCTCTAAATTGCCATGGAAAGATTCCCATTCAAAGTTTGCATTCTTTATTTCTATAATATTTTCATTAACTCCAATATCTGATTCAAACTTAAATTCAGAAGCACCTTCAGAGTTAGCAATGTGATTTTTTTGCTTCTTAAGGCTTTCTTCAATTTCATCGTTAAATTCACTTGCACTTAAAAAGTCATTACAACGGTTGAATCCAATAAGAGCATCAGCACCGGTAGATAATGCAAGTGGTAATAATAAAATTGCCTGAGCAAGAATAGTAAATAAAGATAAAGAGGAGAAAACGGCGCCAGGTGATTTCATACTTCCTGTTGCCCACATTGTAACAAAAGAAATCATAGATGTTAAAGTTGGTAAGGTGACAGCATAAGCAGTAATGAAATTTCTCAAAACTTTAATGGTAAATAAATGGTGCATCTCCTTTTCTCTAAGTTTAGTAATACTTTTTTTGTAAGCCATTTCCCATGCATAAAATTTGATAACTTTAATGTTGCTTAAAATTTCTCTCATCATGTTAATTCTTTCATCAGTATACTTAACAACAGTTTCTCTTGTAAGGAAAAGTTTTTTAGTTGCAAGTGCACAGATACCCAAAGAGAAAATAAATAATCCAATACCTACCAATGAAGTAACACCAAGGTTTGTTAATAGTAAAACAACAGAAATCACAACAGGTATAGGGAAACAAATAACAAGAGGCTGAAACCCAATTGCCAAATCAATTCTAGATAAATCAGTACTCATTAAAGAAGTTATTTTTCCAACTGAGAATTGATATCTTGATTTAGCACTTAGTTCAAATGATTTCAATAATAATGATCTTGTTAAGATAGATTTTGCATGTGCTCCAACAAGCATAGAATGATGGAAAAAGTGATTAATTAACATTCCGTTAATGAAAATTAAAATAACGGATCCAAGAGTATAACCAATACCCTTATTGACTGTAGGCTCAATACCAAAATATCTATATTCAACAAAATCGATTAATTTTCTAGTTATTAATGGTGATGTAGATTGACAAACAAATGACAATGCTAAAAAGAAACAACTCATTGTGTATTCAAACTTAAAAGTCTGAAAAATTGCCATTGGAATACAGTATTTTGGCCATTTATAATTTTCTAGACTTGAATTTTTCTTCAAGTATTTAGCTTTACTTTTATTTAAAATGTTCTGTAAATTATCATCAAATTTTTTATGAACAGTTTCAACCTTTAAATCATCTGGTAGACACCAGAGATCATCTGGTTCTAATGTTCTCTTATACCCTTTGATCATTATTGGGAAAAGCCATCCAAAGACTAATCTTACTAATAAGTTGCTTTCTTTCCATGGGTATAGTTTTCTTTCTTCAGGAGCTGGGATAGGAGGAATTTTCTTTGAGAATAAGAAAGAAAATAATCTATGCTGATAATGTAATTCGTTTTGACTTTCTAATTGATCAGGATTAAGTTGTGTACCATCTGGACTTGGTGGAAGTACCTCAATGCGATGATTAGTTTTCTGTTGTGTGTACATATGACTGTATTCTACATATGTAGTAGTTGTATCGGAGTTATTCGATTCGGAGTCCAGCTCAGGGTGGTATTGGATATTTCCTTGATTATAAGCATTGTAAGGTGGCGAATTTTCTATTGATAACCCACTTCCATTATCTCTCACATGCGCCTGTTCAAATGCATGGCTATTGTTGTTATTATGATTAAAAAATCTACTCATAATAAGCAGTTTTACTAGACGTAAATTTTTTGGCAATAATTATGTAGCAGCGATAGTAAATATTAGTAAGATTCCACAACTTCCGGGGATTCCTCGTGTGCTTAATCAAAAGCAAAAAGTGGGTATGGTATGTCTAAAATGTTATGAACGTCAGTTTTAGTCTTTAGCAAAATATTATATTGCTAGAAGAAATAAAATGACTATTCAAAGCTAAAAAAAGACTGTGAAAATTTAAAAGGTGAGGGTATCAATGCAAGGTTGTAGTGGTAGGGTTTTAATCCAAATCACTTCAAAAACAATTTTGTAGAAACAAAATGTACTTTCCAAACAGTATTCTATAATAATAGCTAATTTCTTTTCTAGTGATGGGGATTCTTCAAATATATAAACTCTAGAGACATCATTTAGCTCACCTTAGTAATCTTTCACTCTCAACTAAAATTACTGTATTAGGAAATTTATTTTAATTGAATGCAGGATGCACCTTTCTCCACAGATCTAGTAAGCCTCTTAATTGCATATTACTGAAAAAGGAATGAATAGTTGTCATATGATAGTATAGTTTCCTCTATTAGATATGTTACTACATTGACACCCTATTATAGATTAAATAACAATTCGACATAGCACATAATCAGAAAAGGAAAATGTTGCATAGACAATATAGTGTGTAATTATTTTTAAATATTATGTAGAGTTAAAGATTCCAATGGCTATGTAAAATTGCACTTTATATGGGTGCACAGTCTCATATAAGAACTTGAGAATCTTTTGCGGACTATAGTATAGATATCATCATAGGATAAATCTAACATATTTTGTGACACATTATTTTATGCAGGCATAAAATTTAATGCTATCTGGCTTTTATTAGAATTAGACATACGATTAGTTTGAAATGAGAAACATCATAAACTGAATTAAGTATAAAATAACTTCAGAGTACATTATCCACTATAAAATCTGAGAAAGTAAAATTACATTTTACATAAACATATCAATAAACTAGGAAATAGCGCCCCAATAGGGTATACCATAATACATGAGCGAAGTGAGGGAATTCCCTAATTAGGTAATATGGAAAATGCCTAAAACCCAAATGAGTTACCTGAACCACCAAATCCAGGAAACAGACCATTACCTGAACCACCAAATGAGGGACCAGGAAAGCCGTTATACGATCTGGTATTAGAAGGGAGTCCTGCTCCTAATGTATCCAAATCGTCTTCAGCAAGTGGATCGTCATATCTTGCGCCAGGAGGAACACCTAAACGAGAAGTATTTCCCGAGCGATGAGAGCCAAATAAAGGATGATTTGGAGATGGATACATTCCCCCATCATTGTCTGGAGCTAAAGGATCCAAATATGGTTTCATAAGAGGTTGATTTGAAATCTCGGGTGGGTTCAAATCCCTATCACCTATAGTTGGGAATGCCGATGAAGGTTGTGATGTTACACTCGTATTCTTCATTTCATATTCATCATCAAAATCAGGCATATCATTGGGACGTGATCTAGATGGTGGATCTTGTCTTGTTGGAAGAGGAATTTCTTTTTTCAGTGATTTTAAATTCTCTGACTCCCTAGACATATATTTTTCAGTCAATGGTTTCTCAAACAACTTTTTTAAATTCTTGCTATTAATAGCTATCGATAATTTCTTGTTAAACCTCTCTATTAACTCTTGGGGTACCGATTCGGGCTCGATAGGTAATTTGAGTATATCCGGATTCAATTCATCATCGTTCCAATCAATATTAGTGGCATCAATGGCTCCATCGACTTTTAATAGGTTTAATAATATTATAGAATTACTAATTTTTGTGAAAACAACTGTTAAAAGTGTTTTATTACCATCTACTAATTGCCAGTTAATACTAGAATCTGAGTTATTCTCTGATTTTTTTATCACTCTTGAACTGTTATTATATAACTTTTGCAAATAGTCTTCTACTAAAACACTTGTAAGTTCCAAATACCCTGTAATAGACATATTTCTATTGGATGATCTTCTAGTTATTAATTAAATTATAAACTTTTGCCATTTGTATGACTAACTATATGCACACTCCGGCATATAATCACATGATATCTGCCCATACAGTTTTAAAAGCCGCCTACCAAGAGAAACCCCAATTCTATAGCATTAACAACCACAAATAGAACATTCAATTAATTATAAATAGCTCCAAAAATTTTTTAACCTTGACTACTGAGTCCAATGCCAAATGTGTTTTCTAATGGCATATTTGATGATGTTATTTGGTGATGGTCAGATGAGTAAGATATTTGCTCACGTGAGTAGGTGAAGTTGAGTTTAGAGCACAAAATTCACACCGTTCGAGTAATGTATAGAAAATTGATCCTTGTCAACGCTTACTTCCAGCTCTTTTTACAGTAATATAGTCAATACATCTAGTCAAACGACGTTATCAGGTGCAATTTCCATTTTGCGTGAAACATAATTAAGACGATTAATAGAATATAAAGTATTAGTAAAAGCAATTTGTGTTAGGAACGATTAACAGTGACTACGACAGCCGCCATGACAACAACAGTACCATTAATATACTCATTTCCAGAATTTCTTGGAGTAGCAGAGGCAGTAGCTGACCATGTTATTACAGCACAAAACTTGTCATTATACAACACTACAGATCGTAACCAAATCGAATTAATTCAACAAGAAGCATTGAGAAAACCAGCTCTCACTGCCTCCAGTAGCACCATATCTATAAATGGAACCAAGGCCAAGAAGGAAAAGAAGAAGAAGGGTGAAGTTAGATTTAAAATAGCACTTTCTGGTGGTTCGTTGATCAAAATTTTAAATCAAGGGTTAATTTCCAGACAAAGCGAAATAGAGTGGGATAAATGGGACATTTATTTTGCAGATGAAAGATTGGTACCGTTTGACAGCCTAGACTCTAACTATGGTCAATGTAAAAGAGAAATATTTGATCATATAACAGGTCCTAAACAACCAAGAATATACCACATTGAAGAGTCCTTAATTGACGACCCACAAGAATGTGCCGATGCCTACGAAAAACTTCTTGTAGATAACTTTGCTAAAAAGGATTCTGTTAAGCTTCCTATATTCGATTTATTATTATTAGGTTGTGCACCAGATGGTCATATTGCTTCGTTATTCCCAAACCATGGTGAACAATTGAGAGAAAGATTAGCATGGTGTATGCCGGTGTCAAAAGCCCCATCTGGCCCCGAAAATAGAATCACCTTGTCTATTCCAGTTATTTGTCATTCACACAGAGTCACATTTGTCGTTGAAGGTAAGACCAAGGCTCCAGTTATGAGAATTATCATGGAAAGACCTGAAAAGGGTTTACCAAGTTCTATTGTCAACGAGGGTGCTGCTGGAAGGGTTACTTGGTTTGTTGATGATGATGCTTTGAAAGATTGTTATGATATAACCAAAAAAAAGTATAAATTTTTATCTATTAGTGACCCAAATAGTTAGGTTTGTCATCGATTTAAAACTGAGAGATTACATTTAATATTGAATATATTATACGCTATATATTATTTGACTAGCACTGTTTGATATATTCTGTTCATATGTATGGTACATCGTTATGTATAATTTATTTTCTGTTACAACTTTACTGGCATGGAATATTTTAGTTCAAAAGTAAAGAGAATATTCGATTTATTTTAGTTACATTAAGTATTGAGTTATTATTTTAGTTGTATATAAATTATATAACTTTCATATTAAAAAGCTTTACTTCAGTACTGGAAATAAAACCAATTATCTGAACTTTTGTTCGTTTGTGTATTTGTCAATTATTTGTAATACATTTTCTTAAATGTCTAAATTACTCTGTCATAATATTCACTACCAATAATATCTCCTTTCATTGAATTTCTTACATTCCGTCCAAAAACAGCTTTATTCTTAAATAATACATTAGCTGCTTCTTTGTTTAGTGGGTCATTAGGGTTTGGTTCCAAAAATAAGAAATTTAAACCAATTAATACTGAGTTCAAACTTAAAACAGGTGACCAATCCTCTCTTAAAATATTCAAACAGATATTTCCATCTAAGTCAATATTAGGGTGATAGATTTTATTTAAACATTTAATTTTAGGTGGTTCAATAGGGAAATTATTATTTATTTCTACTTTAAATTGGAATAATCCATTCTTATAGTATCCTTGTTGTGGTATGATAGTCAAATTAAAATTAAAGAAATCATTAGGATCTGGAAACATCAATTTTATTGAATTTGGTAAATCCAACTCTGTTATATCCTTCTGAAGTCTTATCTGAGCTGCGCTTACCTTTGATGATGATCCACTATTGCTAGTTTGATTTGAAGTTGAAGATTGTAATTCTTCTTGCTTTTTCTTTTGAAGTTCACGAATTCTGAGCTGCTTTTAGTTAATATAAATTCTCTTTATCTTATAATCTAATCTTTATACTTGCCATTTTGGTGCCAGTACTTTAAGTTTCATTCCGTATAGTAATGAAATAGTCTAAATTTGAAGTATTTCTACATGCAGGATGAATCATTAGAATTTAATTGAAATATGTAGACACAACAGCATCTAAAGTTTCTATATATTGACTATTTTTCTCATAGAGTGATACATTGTGCTTTTCTATTATTTTAAGTTTATCCATGGCATTTTTTCTTTCGGATAATATTGCATTTTTTAATATCTTATAGCTATGCAAATGAATTTTTAAGTCACAATATAAAGATAGTATCAATTTATAAGGTGAGTACACATCGCATTTCACCTTCAATAGCCATAATATTAACTCATTAAGTTCCTCTACTATATTGTCATGTTTCTGATCTTTCTGATCTACATCTATAGAAATACTAGAGATGGATAATGAGTTAAAAGTGAGATTTGTTTGTTTCTCCAACGAAGTCTTACATTTATTATATTCTTCAATCACATAACAATGGTTACTACTATTATTGAGGAACAAACCATCAGCCAAGTATATTTGTTCAGCAAAATAAACATTTAAAGCTCCCCATAATGATATGTCTGTTAATTTCTCTTTGCATAGACACTTTAAATTATCCAATATATAGGAATTGATGTCTTTAATTATGGTTACATTAACATTGTGACTTTTTAAAGTAAATATAATAGAATTTATTCTTAAGCAAAATCTTAAAAAGTAAGACGCATAATAATTAGCATAATGAATACGACAACTTAATAGACAACTGTCAATAATATTAATATATCTTTTATATGTAAGATCTTGATTAGAATCTGATAACAACGAATCAAATATTAAGAAGATAGACAATTTCTTCATTAAAAACCATAAAGATGAGCTTTTATTGATTCTTTGCAAACGGCTTGTAGTAAATGACGAAACTAATTTAAGTTCATTAACAATAAATGAAATGCCTATAATATTGGTTAATTTCATTACAAGAACTTCATGTAACCTAATAATAGTATTGTGTTCATTTGTTGTAATAAGATAACCAACAGTCATATAATATAACTTCCATAATTCTTCTTGTGAACAATTATCTAAAAAATCCACATTTTTGTCAATCTGTTGGATATAGTAATTATGCCAAAGGGTATGACTTTCTTTGAACAATTTTAAATATACCAGTTTTGAGATACCAATTTCTAATGTATGATTATCTGACTCAAATTGTAAAAAATATGACCCATTATCAGGTTCAATTGACTCTAAAACCTGAATTATATTAAACTTCTTAGTTGATTTAGTTATTGTTTCATAGAAACTCTTACTTATTGTGATCATCGTTACTCATAATGAAATAAAACTGAATCTCGATATCAAAAATGTTAAGAAAAAAATATATAATTATCTAATAAAATAATTTAATAAAGTAATGACAATATATAGTGATATATTCAATACAGATAAGGATATACCATTGATACCACCAGCAGAAGCACTAAGTGAGGCAGTTTATAAAAATGTTAAACTTGACTATTTAACCAAAAATACTCAAGATAATATAATTTTTGATGATGATGATGATGATGATGATGATGAATTGGAAGTAGATAACGATAAGATGGATGTTATAGATACAGATGAAATAATAGTCAATTCTCCAGAAAAAGGTGAATCTAAACAAACTGATACAAATTTAGAAAGATACAAAAAAAAAGGTTCAAACTGGAAGTTAATGAGAGTAATTGCAGGTGCCCATCAAGGATGGGTAAGATCAGTAGCTGTAGATCCCATCACTAATAAATGGTTTGCTACAGGATCATCTGACTCTACAATTAAAATATGGAATCTAGCTACTTCAGAATTAAAGGCTACAATCACAGGACATATTATGGGTGTCAGAGCTATGGCAATTTCTGAAAAGTATCCATATTTATTTTCAGGCTCTGAAGACAAGACTATAAGATGCTGGGATTTAGAAAGAACAAATTCAGATGCAGGATGTCAAATACGTGATTATCATGGCCATGTAGGAGGAATATATGCTATGGCATTGCATCCTGAGCTAGATTTACTATTCACAGGTGGAAGAGATTCTGTAGTAAGAGTTTGGGATATACGGTCAAGAACAGAAGTAATGGTCTTGACAGGACATAGAAGTGATATTAGTTCAATTGCAAGTCAAATAAGTGATCCTCAGGTTATTACTAGCTCGATGGACTCCACAATACGATTATGGGATATACGTAAACAGAATACTGCACTTACAATTACACATCATTCCAAGAGCATTAGACTGTTAAAAGTCCATCCACAAGAGATGACTATGTGTTCTGGTGACTCTAGTGGAAATATTAAACAATGGCTTTTACCAGGTGGTGAACTATTAAATGAATTCGGAAAGCCTGGTACAAACAAAATTATCAACACATTATCAATAAATAGATCTAATGTTTTATTTTCAGGATATGATAATGGAAGAATGGAATTTTATGACTATGTATCCGGTAACTTATTACAAGTGGAATCGACTACACCTGTACCAGGTGCAAAAGAGTCAGCTATTTATGCTTCTACATTTGATATGCTGGGCTTAAGACTTATTTCATGTGAAGGAGATAAATCTATTAAAATATGGGGAGAAGAATAAGATTTCTTCTCGAATTATATCAACTGTACACTTACTTATTAATATATAAACTGTATAATAATAGCAATAATAGTAGTAGTAGTAGTAATTACATTTATATTCTGCAATAATTAAAATTCAATGAATTGAACTGAAGAGTAGTATATTACTCATTTATACCTTGGGGTAAAATAAAGAAATAAAGATATAGGCCAATTCTATTAGTTGATATAGTAATAATCGGTGTATATATAGTGATAACCAGAATTATTCTCTAAGATCAAAATATTTAAAATACTAAAGGGTAAACTAATTAAAAAAGTAATTTAATCTTAATTAAATAAACCATATATTCTTCATTATTAGAATATTTGACTCTACTTTTGATATTCTAAGTTTAAATTCATAGTTTCATTATCGAATATTTCTTCTTCTAAAACACTCTCTATATTCAGCCATATTGATATAGATAATGATAATTTTTATGAAAATAGAATTAAAAGTTTGCATAAGCTTATGACCATAAATTTTATAACAAAATATTAAATTTTTCTTTATGCAAAATATGATTTAAATTTAACTATTATACTAAACTATATTAAATAATGTACAAGATGATTAACGTAATTCATTAGAAATTTTTTTTTTTTACCAACCAAATCTTAATTGGTTAGCAGTAAACAATGGTGGAGTCCAGCTGAGCAATCTTGGATCTAATTCATGTTTTTTCTTTTCTTTAACTTTCTTAACAAGTTTTTCATACATTACCATAATTTGATCAGTTATAACTATAATATGCTGACCTTTATAATATCTTAAAATTTGTAATGTTGTTAAAGTGTGAAGAATATCAGTTGTTGTCATGCATGTTAGAGAAGAAATTTCATCAATGGTAATTTCGCTAGCTGAACCACCAGTAGCTGAAATTTGTCTACCCGAAGGTGGTGGAGATGTTTCAGAAACTTCAGAAACTAAATTAGGATTATTTTTCTTATACAACAGAGGGTTGTTTCTCTCAACCAATAATTTCACTAATGCATCTGTCCAGTATGCTCTATAGGACAATAGACCTAAATCAGATAATGGTTTTTCAGGGGATCCAACTTTGTTCTCAACAAAAGAAAGCATGTAAGAAAATTGAATTAATAATTTACCATAACCTTTTTTTTGATAACATGGTAATGTCAAAATACAAGCAACATTATATCCATCAGCACTTTCTTTTTCTTTGGAAAAATAGCCTACCACATGATGCCCCTGAGAAGATTTAATTGTCATAACATAAAATAAGAAAGGATCAACATCATAGTATAATGTTTTATGGTCCAAAAATAATTTTGACAACAAACACAAATTTCTACACCACGTCCTTTGTTTTCTTCCATCAATTTCCCAAAAACTCACTTTTGAATCTCTATAAATTTCATTCCCTGGTGGATGTTTCATAGAACACTTAGATCTAAATCTTTCAAATTGTTTACGGGAACCAAAATAAGATAGAGTAAAATCACATATATAAATTTCATCTTCTTCAGTTAGTTCAATAGGATATGGAGAAAAATACCAAGGTTCAATTATATGTTCACCTAAAATAATAGTTGATAAGTTTCTAACCCTAGCAACCTCCAGGTGGTTTTGGGTCATAGAGCCACCAGTTCTTAACTTCTTTATTTCATCCTCTCTACTTACCTCTTCACCAGGTCTTTTTAGACCTTGTACATTTAAATTATCCAAATCCATTTCATCTTCGTTCTTTTCGCCATCATCGGTTCTGTCTTCTGCTTGTGGTGTACCTGTAGCAGATTTCTGCAATTTAGAATTTTTAGAATTTTTCAGTTTTGATTTCTTCAGGTTCTTCAGTTTTGAGTCCTTTTTTTCTTCTTTCTTTTCTACCTTGATTTCTGGAAGAATTAAAGCACGTTTGAAGTTGATTCTATCAACACCAATCCATTCATCCAATCTCTTATTAAATTCCTGATAATGTACATAAAATACTTTTTTTCCTTTTTTCATATGTTGTTGTAATATTTCTGCCAATCTATACTCCCCATCTTTAGAAACATACACTTTACAACCTATTATTATATCGTCTAACTCGAATAATATTTCATCTCCACTCTCACTCTTGGTCGTTATACTCATAGCAGCATCAGCTTTTGGTGAACTAGAGTTTACAATTTCGTTCTCTTGACCCACTGACATGCTTTTGATTGATTGAAATAAAATTGACAATTATAAGTGTAACATTGTTGTGGTTATCTAAAAAATTTATAATCGGTTAATGACACAAAACCAGTAATCAAAAGGATAACTCTTTTGATTTAACACCATTATATTGGAATAAAACCATTTCAATTTATAATTTTAAAACTCTCAGGATAATTGAATTTTTATATATTTATACTTTTATAAAATATCTTCCATTATGCAATTAAATAATTTTTGAAAATAAGAAATAACCAATACGCTTTTATTACAATAGTATAAATACAATATCATATATATTTATAAGGTCTAAATCTATATTATTAAAACTCTAAGAGTAATATGACATTATCTATTTACACGTTATTAATTCAAGAAGTTAGTTAGATCTCCAATTAATAATATTTTGAACATCAGCAGGTTGTTCTAAGGAATTAGAAATAGTAAGATATCCGATATTAAACTTATCAAAATCAATAATGAATTTAAATAATTTAAGTTTTAAATTATTATAAAACTCATTTTCCTTGGTACTTCTTAATTGCATATCATCGATTTTTCCTATCAGATCTAATGATTGCTTTAAATTTGGAACAAGGCCTCTCTCTAAACAAGCTAAGAGAAGTTCTTGTTTAGATAAATTCCATAAATTTCCTCCTTGTTGGTCATTAAGACCACTCAAATAATAATTGTCCACATTTAAATAGTTATAATGCTTTTGTAAACGACGACGAATAAGAGATTCTGGGTAAAGTAAAGTCGGGATGTATTTAGATGTAAGTCTTAATGATCTTGCAAGTAATTTTGCCTCATCTAATTGTAAACTATATGCACTTTTGAAAGCAATTTGTTCTATAGTTTCTGGTTTCATTTCCTTCTTAGATTCAATTAATTTCAATGATGCTGATTGTGACCACACTTTTGGTAAAAGATTAGGAAGTACACAAGTCAGAGGTGTGATTTCAGGAAACATATAGCATAATGCTGGTGTCATTTCAAAGAATATGAGAAGAATTACTGAAAATATTGGAAACTTCATCCAATCAGATGGTGTGCGGTTTAAAATTTGATATTGTTGTCTAGATAAATTGAAAAGTCCTGTATCCATATATTTTTCTACTTTGTTATTTCTAATAACATCACCTCTGGTTTCATCATTATAAGTCTTATTTTCAACTTTGCTCATATAAATTGCCTGTGCCATTTCCAGGGTTAATTTCGAAAATGAAGGTATACTTATAGCTCTATCTTTTCCTTTATTATCAATATTATGACCTAACTTGAATTGTCTTTTAACTATTTTATTCTTTTCTTTTTTATTCTTCCAGACATTTTTCACTCCTTCTTTGTAGAAATTCATTACTAGTTTTCCATAGGTCATATATTGTTTTATCAGCAACCCAAAGACTGATTTTTCTGGATACTTTAACTTTATTTCATGGTTTACTTCCGGTTTTGACTTAATACTAATAGGTAAAGTACTTGGTGCATTCAATGTATCATTACCATCTCGTTTCTCCCATAATGATTCAAGAATCTGTGATTTTGTTAACTGTATGTAAAACTCTTTTTGAGTACTTGGGAAACGGTAGAAATTATATTTACCTATACCTGTTAATATATTAGACATGTATATCTAGAATAAAATGAATATTGAAAAATCACTTGGAAAATTTGGATTCGATAAATTCGCAATATATTAACAGAAATCAAATATAAATAATTATATATATTATATTTTTTTTAACTCCTATTGAATAATGTTAACTTATATGAAACCAGTTAAAAGAGTAGTAAATCCAGATGATTTAAATATTTGGATTGATTCAGATATATATAATAGTATTTTGGAGTTCACAGTGAAACTTCAAGAGCTGGTGGTTGGCTTAGAAAATGACCATGAAGTCTATGTATCCTCAAAAGCTGAAAAGTTATTAGGGCTATTAGATAAAGTTATAGATACATTTAATACAAACCCAGTAATAATTGAAAAAGATATTTCACGTTTTGGTAAAATAGAATTTAGAGACTTCTACGATTCAATTACAAAGAATTCAAAAAAGTGGTTGCATGAGATCTTAGATGATGCAAATGATCCAGATTGTGTGATAGAGGTTGCAACATACTTTAATGAAAGTTGGGGTGATAGGAAAAGAATTGATTACGGTTCAGGACATGAGTTGAATTTCATATTATTTTTATTTTGCCTTTATAAAATAAACATGGTTACAGAAAAAGATTATCCATTTTTGATCTTAAAAGTATTCACTAAATATATTTCAATAATGCGTTCATTACAAAAAACCTATTGGCTAGAACCAGCAGGCTCTCATGGTGTCTGGGGATTAGATGACTATCATTTTTTACCATTTTTATTTGGTTCTTCCCAATTATCTACACACCCTCACATGAAACCTAAGCTGATTCACAATGCAGAACTAGTAGATTTTTACTATAAAAAATATATGTATTTGGAATGTATTCATTTCATTAATAACATTAAAACAACACCAAAAAATCAGGAACAAAAATTAAGCTTGAGATGGCATTCACCTATGTTAGATGATATTCTGTCTGCAAAGTCTTGGTTAAAGATCAAAGAAGGTATGATTAAAATGTATAAAGCTGAAGTTTTAAACAAACTACCTATTGTACAACATATAATGTTTGGGTCCATAATTAATTGTCCATTAGGTGTAAGTGAAGCTGGTGTAAATGCTACTAGTGATGATTGTGAACATGAACATGAAGCAATCAATACTTGGCACGATTGTTGTGGTATAAAGATTCCTAGTGCAATTGCAGCATCTGAAAGTATGAAGTTAGAAGACAAGAAGAATTTTAAGCCAATTCCTTTTGATTAAATTTTTCTCACTCTATAATACTAGTATATATTCAAATTTATTCTATGTATCTAATATTAGTAGCAATTAATGCATTTCTAGGTATGGCACTTGGAAATGGTAATAAGATTTTTAATTTACCCTTTGTATCATCAACTTTGGATACATGTGCATATCCTAAAACACATGTATTCAACAAATCCTTTTTCAGTTTATTATTTTGAGGTAATTGAGTGATTGCAATGATTGTATTATCCAAGTTTGAAGAATTTACCTCTGCCAAATTTACGTAATAACTATCTAATGACTTATCATCATTAGATGCTTCAGTATTTTCAGATTCTCCTGGAGTATATGAATCTCCAGAAGGTAAAAAAGCCAAACTATTATCCAATTCCAGTGTTAAAACTCCCTTGTAAAATACACAATCATTAATATCTACTTCAGTTTTAAATGGGGATAAAGGAGATTTTAAGGATCCATTAAAATATTCCTTTATAGTTTCTTCCTGTAATTTTCTTATGTAAGAATCATCAACTTCAATAACGCCCCCACTTTTAGGTACTTTTACAATATCCAATTGTGAAGAGTTCAACTTGTGCTTGAATTTTTTCTTTAAATCGATTAAAAGTCTCTCATTTCCAACAACAACAATTATATTTACTTCAAAATCTGATACAATATTTTCAATTAATGGAGTATCTTTAGATGTTAAAGGCGGAGTATCAATAATTAATCCACTGTTTCTGACATCCCTATCTTCTTCTATTCTTGACATAACAGCAACACCTAATTTTGAAATTTGATATTTATATAATTCTAAATTTTCGTATATGTTTGTGAAACCAAAATTCTTAACTAATGGCTGTTTAGGATTATGTAAAGTAGTACCTGAGGTAGTAGAACCACCATAACCATTAACACTTTCAATATCGAGTCTATCACTAATTGGAGAAGCAGTTAACGAACCTGGTAGTGAAAATACGCCATCTCTTGGGTTTAAGTTAACTAATATAGGAGATCTATCCATCTTAAATGCATAGGAACAGAGAATTTTTGATAGAACAGTTTTTCCAGAATGACGGTTTCCAATAATTAATACTCTAGGACCGGTCTTTGTAGTATTATTTAATATATTCTGGTCTGAAACATTTTGTCTCATGTATTCTAAACCCAAGTGTAAATTAAGATATTGATTCATGCAAGTTTCTTCACTAATATACTCCATTATCTCACTATCTTCACTTGAGCCTCCTATATTATGTTTGTTAGGTATACAATAATATTGAAGCTTACATCCTTCTGGAAGAGGGGAATATATTGAATATTTAACACCTGTTAACAGTATTTCAATGTTAGATGGTAACTCAGCACCAAATATTTCACCTAGACCACTTGTGACCTTTAATTTTAATATAGTCTTAAATGGGACTTCAAACCTCCATTCTGACCCACATGGAATATCTACTTCAGCAATTTTATTTTCATTAGACCCATCAATTACAGGGGTTATATAATCACCACCAAAACCAGGTATAGCAGACATATTCGTATAATTTAGGATGCAGAAGTCTTTTTTGAATGTAAAATATTTTTATTAATATTGTTATATTATGGACTGTATATAATTTGGTATCTACAAAAGTTGCAATATCTCGTCAAAAGATTAACAGTAAAGTGTATACAGTTGCTACAATGAAGTTAGAATATAAAATTAATCTTTTTTCTATTTAAATAGATTATGTGTTATTTTTCTATATTCTCTGATTGTTATATGTATCATTAGTTAGACATTGTGTTAGAGTTTGTCAACAAATATTCATTATATACCACTTTTCTTATTGTATACATAAATAAAGATAAACTTCATAAGAAATTAGAATGGCTAATCCATATGTTATATTGATTCCTTTTGTTTGTTGATATTCTTATATATGTTATACATTATGAATTGTATAGAGTAGAGATTAACATAATACATATGAATGCGAATAATCACTAGCATTTTTTTATAGATCTTTATGAGTTTATATTAAGTTCAATTTTTTTTGTATAAAATACTATGCTGGTATATATATAAATTTATTCATCATTCCACTTTTAACTATTCTTTATTTAAGGTATTTATAATACATTGAATATATAAAACATTCATTTCTGTATGTAACATAGAATCAATAGCTGGTGGTACCTTGTATATTGAATTCAGTAGTGTATACTACAAAGATATATATATCAGTGTATCTAATTCTATTGCAATTTTTATTTAAATTTAATATTGAAGTTGTTCCAAAAATTTAAGTGTGAACTAATTAATATTTATTAGTATAAGAGTAAGCCATATAATACATGCATTACAAGTAATGAGATTTGTAGTGTTTAGCTTCATTGTGTCAGTATGTTTAATATATGTGATATTAATCACAATATCATCTAATTCTAATTATTTGGAGTTGAACCGCACACTGCCTCGATATGTAAAATCCACTTTTATTGCCAATGATAATTCTTATACAAAAATTGAATATAGTACAAATCATGTTGTTGAAAAAGACGAAGAGTCATTCTTAATTTTATCTAGCGTGTTAAATCTGGAATGTTATAGAGAAGGAAGAAGTTTTGATGACTTGTTTAGTGCATTGAAATCTATATATAAAGATAGACATAGTAGTGTTTCGTTGGGGTTTTTAGTTGGTACACAGAATGAATTCGAAGTTGTTAATAAGTACATTGAAGATATGTATAATGCTATTGAAGAACGGCATGAATCTTACAATATTGACAGAGTTACCTTAATAATAGCACCATTTATTGAAAGCGTATACGATACAATTGCACTTACAGATAGGCATGACGAGTCCTTGCAACGTGTGCGTAGAAAGAAGATAGCAAGGCTGAGAAATTTCCTTCTATCTAATGCATTAAAGGATGAAACTTATACTATATTTGTCGATGCAGATATAAAGAAAATCCCACCGACACTCATAAATGAATTTATTAAATCAGAAAAAGATATTATTGTACCAAGGATAACTCAAGGAAAGAACAAAGATTATGATCTCAATTCATGGCTGGGATCTAGAAGTAAACCCACAGAAGAGCAATTAAAATATTTAAATGATAATGATTTAGAGAATTATGATTTTATACCTAAAGATTTACCTGATAAGGTTGTACATTTGGGTTCATTTGCTCCTAAAAAGAAAAAGGAAATGTCTCAGAGAAACAAATTTCCAGATGATTATTTAGTGAAGCTTGATTCTGTTGGTGGTGCATTTTTATTTGCAAAGTCTAAAATTTATAAACAAGGAGTTGTTTTCCCTCCATTTTACGTGGTTGGTACTGATTGGGAAAGGATTGAAGGTTATGATGGAGTAGAAACAGAAGGGCTATGTTATGTTGCAAGATCTATAGGATACGAATGTTGGGGTATGCCAAATCAAGTTGTTCTTCATGCATTGTAATATTTGTAACTTATATATATTAGAATATTTTGTGAGTTATTATATCGAGTCATTAGATTGTAACGAGTTCCTCTGTGGTAATAAATTTAGTTATGGATATGAATTCATTTCATTTTACAAATAATATAATTATAGATAAATTTTAATTTATACATATATATGTGTATGTGTAATTATTTATAAGTATATTATCTAAAACTTGCACCCAATAAGCTCTTGAAGTATTTAATATCTATGAACTAAGTAGAATTAGATCAACCGAATCAAGAAATATATTGCGCGTTACTAAATTTACATAAACCATAAGAAATCTTCAAGATTAAATATTCGAGAATGGAATATATCAAATATGGAAACTTTGATTGAAAAATTATCTAAACATCTTCCAAAAGATAAGGAGTATAAATTGTTTCATGTTAGAACACAAACAATTGAGACAAAATCTTTAATACAATATGAAAAGGGAAATAGACCCAATTATAATTTGAAAGCGAAGCATTATCTCACCATTCTGGATGAAGAAAGCTTGATCATATTTGGTATAGAAATAAATGTGTACTTGATCGTATTCAATGAATTGGTTGATAGGTATATTTTTGTTTCGAAATGTGACACCACTGGATTTCCAAAACAGTTCAAGATTACTAATTTAGTCTCAGAATACTTGAATTGGCTTGTTAATTTAGATATCAAATGTTACTGTGATGACATCAAGTTTAAGACCAATTTAATTCAGACAAATACGGATAATGATAATAAAAATATTTTTGAATCAAATAATCAAACTATAAATTCAATTTATAAATTAATTTCGTGTATCAGAGAAAATCCCAATTATTTTAAGAATATGAAATATTATTCAAATGGTGAAGTAAAAAATAATTCTGTTAAAGGAAATAGTATTGTTCTCCCACCAATAGAAAATACAAAAGTATCATTTTTCACAAGAGCATCAGATCAATATCTATTCCCAAATTCATCAAAGAATACTAATAAGCACATTGTTGATGGAAAACAATTATTAAATTGGTGGATAAATGTTTTACATAAAGCTTTAGATGATGATTCCTGGAAATGTAATTTAGCAATTCCGGGTTCAGATGATGAAGCTACCCTACGATTCATTAATACAAAACCAAAGTGGAGAGTGGGTAATATTCATGTTAGCAATAAGAACAACAATAGAGCAATTGCGAACATCCCATTATTCCCCGATGACCCAAAAGGTCGGTTTTTAGAACATTTGGTTGTCGAAGGGAGGTATAAATCTGTTTCTTTAAATCAATTTTGGCAAGAGTTGGGGTTTAGACAAGAGTTTCGTCTTGGAAATATTGTGGGGATAATCGGATGTGAATTGAAAAATCGTAAGTGTAATAATCTTTATCAAATTGATGACTCTTGTTTGAAAGTGAACATGAAACAGTACAAAAAAATACAAACTTTAATTAAAAATGAGGATTTCAACATTCCGGCTGATATATCTAATTTGACTATTTCTAAGATACCTCAGTTATTGAGAAACTTTAATATACATACACCATATAGGCAATTGAAAGGAAAATGTGAAGTTATACCCGTTAGCCAGCATTCAAGCAATCCCAAAACTACAAATTATGTGAGCAACCAAGCTCGCAGAAAGGGTCCTACAAATGATCTCTCATCTTTAATCAAAAGAAAAAAACCAAATGATCTAACTCTGTTGGTCAAACGCAAAAGTTGAACTTTAAAATTATTGTTTATTTATTCTATAGCAATTTAGCACATATATGTAAATGCATTCTAGCTTTTGATTCTTGCACATTGTGTAATTAGCCATGGAAATTGTGTAAAATTATTTGTTTTCTTTAAATTTCGGCACGGTTCATAACAACGTTATAGGCAAGGTTTGTGGCTTTTTGCTCGTTGACAAAGGATTTCAAAACAATAGATTGTTACTATAAACTTTATATATAATTTTATGAGCAAATGTCCAATCTCCTTATGTCTATCTAAATACTCTCTGTTAAAGTACCTTTATGTTAAAAGTTCTTATTCACAAACTTCAATGCATATTGTCTTTTAATCCAATTGATCGGAATGTGGGGTGTTTTTTTTTATCGCATTACAAATTTCACAATATTTACAAAGACTAAGTTCTATTAACAGTAGTAGGATGAGTGAATACTAAAAGATCATCGGCAAAAAAAGATTACTAGCGAAGAATCATACATAGTCCAGGTTACACTTGCTTTGCATTTCAGGTAAAATCAAATGTCGTCTCGCGTATCGTATATTAAATACTATTACATGATCATTTCTATGCAGAGTTCTTGTGCATCATTCATTCCATAAATAAAATAAGGCGTCTTGTATAGAACTTGAAATCAGATAGAGAGTTTCCCCACCTAATTTACTTTCTCCTCCCATGAAACTATTACAGGGTCCCCTCTGTAAAAGAAATGAGTAAAGCTATGGTGAAATTAATGGGTTAATTGATTAAATGTCAAGTATATATTAATAATGAATGTTTATTATATATTTTTCAAAAACAGGCCATCTTGTATAGGAGACAATACATCAGCTTCAATATGTAAATCGCGATTAGGTAATATTCCCTATTTAACTATTATTATCGTTCAAAATTTTAAACCATCTTACATAGTGCATCATACAGGTATTGTCTATTGTGATCTGGTAATTTGTTTATTATCATTATCATATTTGAGATAGCACCTGCAGTTACTATAGGTAATGTTGCATAAATACTAAAAATTACTTACTTTACAACCCCTCAGACTAGGTAATGACACAAAGACCCCTATCTTTTTTATAGAGCCACAATGTGATATCTGGAGTTGTCTCTTTGCATAGCACAGCAGCACATGTTTCAGTTTCTAGATTTCAATTCCAAACAAAGAATTGTTAAAATTTTGTATACCGCTCTTTGCTACACCATTAATTTTGGTCACAGTTATTATAGCCACCTTCGGTGTGGCAGTACTTTTTTCTTATCACACTTAGTATCTTTCTTGATTTTAGGAGCACAAGCCGGGTAGTTCTTGGTAACAAATCATATAAGACCACGTTTTAAGGATTTCATAAGCAAAATTCTAGACGAAGCTGCGAGGTTGTTTGTGAATGATGCTTTCGTCTGGAAATGTAAAAAATTACTGTAATTTAACTTTAAACTCCACTTTAGAATATTCTTGTATACACTCTAATGTTGTCACCTCTGATTGACTTAGAGCGCTTACTTAAATGGGATGGATGTCTCTAATCGGATTTTTAATTTTTCAAATCTTTTTCTTATCGAATTAAAATTATTTTTTTATTGTTTGCATTCTTCTGATTAATACAATAAGAGAATTTAATTTTCAATTGTGGCAACTTTTTACAATTGAAGAGATTTTTGAAACAGATATCATCTTAACATTATTTGTTAGATAGATTCTAAAATACATTATTATTAGTACACTAGTATATAAATCTTTTGAACTATTAGTTCACATATTCTACTATTTTAATCTTAGTCGCCTCAATAGGTTTCACTAATTTTTAATATAGCGGAGAAAAACAATAAGCTTCAATTTTGGACACAGAAGCGGTTATTTTTGATTAAAAGGAACTCCAACCTGGATCATTAATAATTATATAAAAAAAAATAACAATACACCAATCAACTAATTCTTAAAACTATTTGAACAATTCCTTAAAACAAAATGACTACTGAGAATTTTGGTAAAAACTGCCCTGGGATCACTACCAATTTAGTCAGTCCTAGCGACAAGACTCCAACAAGTCCTATACTTAAAAATTTATCATCAATACAAAGAGATTTCAGAATAGGAAGATCACCAAACTATGTATCGACTGCACCAAACATGAGAACACAAATATCTCCTAACCCCTCCTATAGAAGATATACTATGAGTGAAATGGATTTTAATAGGTCTGGAAGTAGTGGAAAATATAGTAATGAGCATATCTTTGACTTGATGGAGAGGGAACAAGATGGAATAGTGCTTAAGTTGATGAAAGAAATATCGGCGTTAAAGGAAGAAAATCGATACTTGAAGTCTAATATAAATAATATGAACTCTATTAGAAGAGCATCTTCCTTGTCTTCAAATAGAAGTTCAGTTTCGTCAGGTAGCGCTACATGTTCTGTAGCGTCCAAGCAAAATTCATCAAATCCATCATTTTCAACCACTATCTTTAATAAAGAGGAACTTAGTGATTCACGAAAGAAATTTAAAAGAAGATATTCCAATGAAATTCCTCCTCCGAACTTCAGTGCTCCTTTAAATGACTACAAAAATGATCATAACTTAACTTTAAAAGAGGAAAATGATCAACTAAAGAGAGAGATCAAGATGTTAAAGAGTCAACTTAGTCTACAGAAGTAATAGACTATTTAAAATCGATACTATTATTTTGCATTCAATTTCATTTATACATATTTATATACCCAAATATACGCATTTTAACTATAGTTATTCATTTGTACCATTTCGCATTGTGCTAATGTATTACTTTATTCGCAGCCACTTGTAAACTTATACAAATTTTTTTATAAATTACACTATTTCTTCTACATAGTTATGAAATTATATCACTTAAGTATATTGCTTTTATTCAAATTAGTTAGTTCAGTTGCAGTGAAGTCTAAGTTATCTAACTTCACCCAATTTGAAGTGGATTTCAAAACATTTCAGGACGAAATTCGAGGTTCAGCAAGTATTCTTCAGAACACTCCTAAATTAGAATTTCCTAAATGGTTATCAGATTTTACAGGCCTCCATGAATGGCCAGAATTAGACCCACCATATATTCCATTGGATTTCATTGATTTTAATATTGTTCCTGCAATTCCTCTCCACGACCAAAATAATTGTAAATTTGACATGTCTGCTTGCTCATTTGATTGCCATAACTGTGTATCACATGATGATGTGTATACCTGCCCTACTCTTAGTCAAACATTTGATGATGGGCCTTCACAAGCTACTCTTAGTTTAATTAAGCGTTTAAAAACGCACACCACTTTCTTCACGCTCGGATATAACATCGTAAGATTTCCTGATGTTTATCGAGAAACATATAAACGAGGCCATATCATGGGGTCACATACATGGTCACATAAGTTTTTACCATCATTGACTAATGAGCAAATTGTTGCTCAAATAGAATGGTCAATTTGGGCTATGAATGCTACAGCTGGACATTTACCAAAATGGTTCAGACCACCCTATGGAGGAATTGATAATCGTGTTAGATCTATTTTAAGACAGTTCGGTATGCAAAGTGTACTTTGGAATTTTGATACATTCGATTGGAAATTGTCTGATAAATCTCTGGGTAGAACAAAATCTAATATTTATGATGATGTGAAAAAATTTAAGAAAGAGAATAAAAATCAGGGGTTGGTGTTGGAACATGATGTTATAGACAAGACTGTTAGTGTTGGGATCGGAATAGGCAAGATTTTAGACCCAAAACAGTTAACTGTTCCTCAATGTGTTGGAGGAATTGATTATATAAAAAAATTTCAGTAATTAAATAATAGTTTTCTCATATTATGTACTGAATATATAATTAATTACTTATTACATATTTATAACTCCATAAAAAAAAAGCCATAATAAATAAAAAACTGAATATGGATCAAATTTCAAGCAGAAGCATTAACAAGAATATTTCCGTTAGGGGTAGCATTGTTGTTGACAATTTCTTGGGTCTTTTCAGTAATATGTTCGACTCTTGGCGTAATTTGCTGCTTGGCTTCAGAGATAAAATTATCTGCCTTATTCTTAGTACTAGTTGCAACTTCAACAACATAATCTTGTGTTTGTGTTCTCAAAGGCTTAATATATTCATTATTAATGTCTTTGACTACACCAACACTTGTTTTGTAAGAAGCAACAACATTCTTAGAGAGACCGGTGTATTCTTCGTTTAAAATAGTAACTTCATTGTTATATTTGGAAATAAGAGTATTTGAAGCTTCATTAGACTTGTTGAATACAAATTGTCTCAATCTTGATAAAAATTCATTAATAATCTTGAAAAACTTGCTGAATTCAGACAGTTCCTTCAACTCGCTCAACTTGAAAACAGTCTTATTTTCATTGACAGTAGCAGGTAAGTATTTATCATAGGAATTGTAAATGAATTCATTAGCTGGCTTCAAGTACTTTTTTTCCACGAGATCCTCTGTCTTGTGATAAAACTTGGATGGAGCATATTCACTTACATCAGGAAAGAAACTGACGATTTTGTCAACTCTAGTCAATATAACTCTATCAAAAGTAGTATCAACTTTTGTTAACGTGTTGTAGACAAAATCATAAGGAACCACTATCTTCTCTACAATCAAGTTAACCACACTAAGTGCTTGTTGGTAGAAAAAATTCAAAAAGCTGAACGAAAGTAAAAAGTAGCTAACCTTTTTAACTATCAGGTAGCTAGTAATATGGTTAATAGATTTAGAAGTGAAGCTTCTAGTCCTGATTTTATTAATCACCTTGTTTAATTCACTAGACATCCTGTTATCTATCAATACTGTATTAAATCTCGTTAATAAATAAAGCCCTTACTCAAGAGGTGATAATAAATTGTAATATCTCTATTTGATATACTATGATATTGGGTAAAAGTAATATAGTTTAAGAAATTTTATTATTTAAGGGATGAATTATATACTGAAAACAAATTGCGGTTGCAACAACTTATTTTTTTTGTGCAGGTTTGTGTTACTTCATCTCGTGAAAGTTGCTACATCAAATACAGAATCGATAAAATATTCTAATTAAGATAACCTAGGGATAAGAATATGCCGGAGTGGCTGAAATGTGGTATTGGATTGGTTGTTTTTGTTATTGTTTGAATTTACACATGTGGATACGTGAATACGAATGGTTCTCGACTTTTATTTTATCTTTAAAGTTGAGCCTAAATGTGGCATTTACCAGTAACTAGCCAATATAACTTGTACGGTAGAGTTATGTGACCTCATCTACCCGCGGATAGTATATGTATGTTATATACTTGATGTATATTGCTACCTGTATGTAATGATATGTCTAGCCCAAAGACAAGGCGGAGCGGCGGAAACTCAAGACTAGATAAGAAACTCCCGACAGAAACCGAGGCCGACACGAAATTTGCCGGGGAAATTGATTACCAGTGGGGCATGATAGAAGGAGGGGGGACAAGATGCTACAAATACTACACAGAATGGAGGATAGACAAGAATTATAGTAATTACCAAGTTAGGAAGTAATTGAAATAATTATATAAAACATGAAATAATTAAAAAAGACTATTGATTCAAATACTTTAGAGATTGCTTATAGACAACAATTAGTATTTTCTATCTATTGCTGTTTACATTCAGGAGCATCTTGTTTTGGTGTATTGTCATCTTCATCAGAATCTTCTTCAGAATCCTCAGCATCTTCTTCACTACCATATTCTTCTTCGTCTTCAAATTCTTCTGGGAATCCAAACTCAACAGCATCACCGGTGAACCAGTCAATAGCTCTTGGAATTAATCTATCTTTAATTTCTTCACCTAATTGGTAATCTAATTCCAACCTGGCTTCTAAATCTTCATCATCATCTTCTTCTTCTTCCTCGACATCGTCCTTTTCTTCGTCATCATGCTTTGGTGGCTTTGGTGGGTCAAAGAAGTTGAAGAAAGATTCAGTTGGAGATAACTTTTCAATGGTTCTGGTTTGCTTAGTAGTTTTGTTTCTTTGTTTTCTTCTCTCAATGTGAATAGTTACATTTTGTTCCTTAGACTTCCAGTTTGGTTCGCAACCGTCAGCATGATCATAGACGAAATCACCAGAGTAACCTAATTCAGTTTGGTAGTGATAAGTCTTGGTCAAGATTTGGTTAGAGAAGAATGGATTCTCTCTGAATTCAAATATCAACTCAAATCCTGGGGTCTCTAAATATTCCATTCTGATATCCTTTAAATATTGTAATACTTCACTATCTCTTTCAGTTATGGTTTCAGAAACGGTTTGTAAGTTTTCCAATGCAGTCAACCAGAAACCTGGAATACCCTTTTCGTTAGATTCTTCGTCAGCTTCTTCTTCTTCTTCTTCTTCTTCTTCTTCTTCTTTTTCTTTGTCTTCTTCTTCTAAAGCTTCACCTTCTTCGATTTCTTCGGCAGTTGGTTCTTCATCACCAGCAATGATCTTCTTTCTTCTTTCATATAATGGTGTATATTTTTTGAAGTAAGCCTTTTCTAAATTAAGTAATTCTTTTTGGAATTCGGCTTCCAATTTCATTTGTTTTTGTTGTATAGATTTTAAACCATTAACTCTATTCTTGACAGCTTTAGGTAAGGAATCTACATACCCACTTTGTTGACCAACTAATGAACCTAACTTTCCTTGAATCATAGATAAGAGGGCTGGGTTATTGGCGAGTTGTTGGCTTATTTGGTTGCCATCCTCTTCGGTGATAGTTGAAACAGTTGGAGGCTTTGATTTTAAGTATGAATTTGATACTGATGATGGTGTGTTTTGAGGAGTAGGAGCCTTTGATATATCCCCATTCTTACTTCTAATAGGATCAGACATCTTGTGAATTAATTGGGTGGATTGTAAGAAGAAAATGTTATACGTAGTAATTTTCCCTTGAAATGAAAAGGATCATCGGTCGTGGAACGCGTTTTTTTCTAATCATTAAAAGAAATTATTACTCAAAAATAAATCTGAAATATAATGAAACTTATCATATAAAATCTCTATTTCAAATAAATATCTCTAATTTTTACATATTTAGCAAATAGTTGTCATAAAACTATAAAATTTCTAGAACAAATAAATTAGTTATCTGTATTTTCCGTTATTTCGTCATATTTTCCATCAAGATATCTCTCGATATCTTGTCTTCTTTCTTCCCATTGTTCAACACGAGACAATTTATCTTCAATTTCTTTGATTTGGTTATCGATACTATTGAGGTTTTCTTCTGAAGTTAAGTCTTGAAATTCCCAAGATCCCATATCATCTTCATCTTTAATTTCGAGGACAAAGTCATGATACTTCATTAAGAGTGGTCTGTGCGATAAGGTTATAAATGATATTTTCTTCTTCTGTAATAACTCAAACAAATAATCTTCAACATCTGTTGAGACAGCATTTGTAGATTCATCTAGAATTACAAATTGTGGGTTCTTGAATAGAACCCTGGCAATACTAATTCTTTGCTTTTCTCCTCCAGAAAATACGTCTTTCCAGTCTTTCTTTACGTTGAAATTACCCTCTCTGGTTAATAAGTATTCCAACTTTACCTCTCTAAGAATATGATACAAATAATCATCATCATGTCCCATTTCTAACATATCATCATAACTATGTGGGTATATTATTTGGTCTCTTAAATTACCAGTGGTAAAATATGGTTTTTGAGGTAAGAAAAAAATATCATCATCATCTGGTTTTGATAATAAGCCTGAGTATAATGGCCATAAACCAGCAATTATTCTAGAAATTGATGTCTTACCACAACCATTAGGGCCTAAAATTAAAAGACTCTGCTTCTTGGATATTTGAAAATCAAGTTTGTCTATTAATTTTTCACCTTCAGCACCATTTTCACTTGGAATGATGACTGGAATGTTTTCAAACCTGATACCATTGGAGTAATTCTTTTGAATTGTACCACGTATGTCATTTGGACCTGCCATTGAGCCATAATGGAATGCTGGGGAATGAACTGCGTGCAAGTTAGTAAGTAGGTTAAATACCCTATCAGTATAACCAGTTAATTCAGAGACATCTTTAATCGAATACATTAATCTGGAGCCCGCATCGGCTAATGATAATAATAACCTCTTGTTAGTAATGAACTTTCTCATGTTCTGTTTTTCATCACTTGGGTTAATTGACAGTTTGGACTCTCCATTCTTTGGCCAAAGTTCATCCATAAATACTGGAAAGCCAGCAAAAATATATCCCCATGCAGACCATGTATATTTTAAAATATAGTCTTCTAATACAGAATAGGAAAATGAAATATTTGTTTCTAAGCTCAATTGGTTCATCAATTTTTCATAAACTTCTTTAAGTTTGGATTTTTCTACAAGAGAGCCCTTGTAGAATCCAATTTCTTCACAATTGGTAATCAAATTTAAATGCTGATTGTAATATTGACCCTCTAAAGATGACTTTTTACTTATAAGTTTTCCAAACGAAGGAGTATATTTCTTTAAAAGGAAAGCAGTGATGAAATAATTAGTGAATATTCCTACTATTGCCCCAGTTCCTAAATTATCTCTTAAATATACTGAAAAGAAAATAAGATCGATAAAAGGTTTTCCCATACTGGAAAATAAGCCACATATAGAATCACAGAATTTAGCAACATCATTAGTAATGTATTGATCAATATTTTTGATTTGATCACTATGGAAAGATAATTTATAGTATGTCATCACTTTATCCAAGTAAATATCATGAATATATCTGATAAGATTGGTTCTGAATCCTAATGAAAGTCTATCACTTAAATATTTAATAGCTGCATTAGTATACGAAGCTGGAAAGGCAATGAGTAACCAGTAAATCAAATCTCTAGAGAACTTTTTGCCGTTACCGCTAATCAAATCTTTTACAAGTTGACCATCCAATTTAGCTACCAACAATGAGAGCCATGTTCTAACAATAAGGAAAAAACATTGGGACATAAGTAAGTAAGAGTTTTTTGTGTTCAATTTAGGAATCAATATTCTCCATATTATTATTAACTGATTCAAGAATTTGGAATGCAAAATATTCTTTTGCTGTTTCATTTTCTGGTCAAGAACAAAATTCTTATACAAGTACTTGTCAGCAGCATACATATCAGCACTAGGTTTAGGGATAATGATCCTAGTCATCCCCTTACCTTTAGGAATAAATATTTCTCTCAGTCCATTCTTCAATATTGTAGACAGCTGTCTGATCAAATTAGGCCTATTTATGCTTTTATTTAGTTGATATTCATTATATAAGTGAATTAAATTCCGAAGACCAAATAGTACCCCCAACCCTGCTGTAGACACCAACGTACTCAAGAACAACAAAACAGGCTTGCTTTGGTAGTTAATACTAACCTTATTATTCTTGTAGTTTCTCAAGAACTCCTGTAGCAATAATATCAATTTCCTAAAATCATTGCTATTATAATTCTGTAGCTTAGATATATTAATCATATTTGAATATATAAAATTCTAAAAAACTGAACAATTAGTGTAATAAACATAAATATAATTAAAATATTTGGTTAATAATTAAATGACTAAAATAGACGTTATTCTCCCCACAAAAGCATGTGCTTAATCCGAGGTTAGAATCGCAAATAATGATAATCAGGCATCTAAGCGATTAGAATATTATAGTATTGTTAAAAATAAAACATTATCGTGTCGAGGCCAAAATGACTATCTTAAGTCATTGATCTCGTATTCGCAATTGTGTAGAGTTTGTTGCTATCTATCATAATATCTATCATAACGTGTATAGCATAAGGTATATTGATGATGTGATTTGGAGGGGGTTCGAGATTGAAACCAGTTATACTCACACAACTTATCCAATTATAAGATCACAAAATATGGGACACAGTCGTTCGAAGTAGAAACAATAGTATATGATAAGCAATTATAGCATTGGTATTATTTCTTCAATGTCTGGCTAGAAACACAGTTCATAAACTTTTGGAATTCTGTCTGGCATGAATTGTGAGCAATAGTGCTGTATGTTTTGAGAACACACTGACCGTATGCAAACCCTTCTTTGGAACACTTGGTACTAGCATTGATAAGCTTTCTTCCTGGTCTGATTTTAGAAACGTTGGTCATGTTGCTGATACAAGAAAGATAATCATTTTGATAGACATAGTAATGCTCAAATGAAAAATTTTGAGGATAATTATCTTCCTGCATATAGTGTGTGTTTGTGTGAAGATAAATGAAATCGCAATTAAGGTTACAGATTAAGAGCGAGTTTACAATATGTTAAAGTATTTATAAAATACTTTAACATAATACTTTAGATTATAAACTTGATAAAAAAAAAAAAACTTAATATATATTTTTATATCACATTATAATTTTATATAGCTTATAAATACCTGTAATTCTATTATTTATGGATTTGATTTTGCATCTTATTTATTATATTCAGAATATTTCTCAATTTGTAAGCTGCACCTCCAACTCTTGACATTATTTGATACCATTCATTAGTAAAAATATAAAATACTTATTTTTCATTTTAATAATAATAGCTATAATACTATATTTGATTCAGAATGTAAATAAAAAAACCCACTTGTACTTATAATAAGATAAATATAAGTTTTAAGTATATAATAAAATATCTATATATGAACTGCACTAGTTACTCTTTTTTATCGTTATTTTAAACAAAGTCCCAGTGGCCGAGTGGTTAAGGCGACGCCCTGCTATTTACTAGTGGTTTAGGCGTTGGGTTTTACCTGCGCAGGTTCGAATCCTGTCTGTGACGTTATTTTTTTATTGTTATTATTTTTTTCTTCCGCGTCAATTTATCCATTCCATTGGCTGAGTCATGAGACCTCTTTTATATTTATTTAAACTCACTACTAAGGGTTTATTTTACGATTTCCATTTTATTCTAGGTTAGTACGTTACAATGGATCCAACAAATGATCCAAATTTCACACCTCCTTCATTAAATCCGAAGATAGAGCCTACGGCGCCTTCTTCGAAGATCCCTAATAACATGCCAATCCAGCCGTACGTATTGGCAGATTTGGGTGATAATTTGGACGCCCCTACACCACATCCATCATATAATAGAACAGCTAGCTCTAACGGTAAACAAACTGGAGATAAAGCTTATGAATCAAAGATTCCTAGAATTTTGGGTGATTTGGCTATTTCCTCTGACGAGGATGATCATAATCAGAAATCATCTGAAGATACTCCTATTTTCCCACCCACAGCTTATGTAAAATCAAATCAAATTGCTGATTTAGAAGAGGTACCACAGGGACTTAGAAGACAAGCGACTACATTGGAAGAATATGAGTTTCCTACCCATAGATTGGCCACAACTATGCTGAATGATTCTAAATATCCGTTAGTAATTGTAGCGTGCGGTTCTTTCTCTCCTATTACTTATTTACATTTACGTATGTTTGAAATGGCTCTTGATGCAATTACAGAACAAACTAGATTTGAAGTCATTGGAGGCTACTACTCACCAGTTTCATCAAATTACAAAAAAAGAGGTTTAGCATCCGCAGAACACCGTGTTAGAATGTGCGAATTAGCATGTGAGCGTACGTCATCGTGGTTGATGGTTGATGCTTGGGAATCATTACAACCAAAATATACCAGAACCGCACTTGTTTTAGATCATTTTAATGAAGAGATAAATATTAAAAGAGGTGGTATTAAAAATAAGTCTGGTGAAAAGAGAGGTGTGAAAATTATGTTACTTGCTGGTGGTGACTTAATTGAGTCGATGGGAGAGCCGGATGTATGGGCTGATCAAGATTTGCATCATATTTTGGGTAAGTATGGCTGTCTTATTGTCGAAAGAACCGGTTCCGATGTTAGAAGTTTCTTACTTAGCCATGATATCATGTATGAACATAGAAGAAATGTTCTTGTTATTAAGCAGTTGATTTACAATGATATTTCATCAACCAAAATCCGGTTATTTATTAGAAGAGGAATGTCAGTGCAATACCTATTACCGAATTCGGTAATTAGGTATATTCAACAACATAAACTATACTGTGATTCAGAGCCTGTAAAACAAGTTATGTCCGAAAAAACTGATTGATATATTTTTCAGTGAAATTTTACTTCGGTATACTTTAGATATTTAACGAATTATGATTGCAATTCTCTAAATAATAACGCTTAAATTTTATTTATGTATTCAGTATTTATCAATACTATAGACTTTTATAATGTGTTATTAAAATATATGTCGTATGCTAATTAAATGTTAGTGACTGTATGTCTTATTATCAAGTCGTCATTATAATCGTTATTTTCAATAGTGAAGCCATTTTCGTTGGCAAGGTGTAATAAACAAATAAAACAAAAACTTGTTGAAATGTTTTTTCTTTCTTCTTTACCGTATGCTGAATCCAATTTTTCAACAAGTCTACTAAATTTGATTGTATTATCATAGTCTTTGGGTATTAATTCAGAAGTAGTTGATGAATCATTGGTTAATGAATTGTTTGGCGAATTGTTAGATGTTTCTTGAATTATTTCATTAGTGGTATCATTGTTTATAATCCTATCAGAAGTTTGTGAGCTGAGATTAAGATTTTGAAACATATCATTTAATCCATTCAATAAATTTGTTTTTAATAATTTAATGTCTACCTTTTTGGCAACTTTGGCAAAATTAATATAAGTAGGTCTAATAAAAGGTTTTTGAAATTGATTGTCTTTGTTATCTATTAAGTCATCAAAATTTCCTTCTCCCATTGGATCAATGTCATAATCTTTTTCATCATCATGAAAGAATGAATGATGGTAAGATTGATGTAATTCATCCAAGTCTTCCTTAAAAATTTCATCAAGTCTTCTAGACCTTTCAAATTCTTCATCTTCCTTATATTTCTGAGACCAATAATGCTCGTTAGCAAGTGCATTTTCTTCTTCTTCTTTTACAGCAACAAAAGGTGTTCTGCTCTTTTTTCTGAATGTCTTTAATACAATTGGTTTGTTAAATAATTTAATTAACCTTTTTGTAGTGAAATCTATATCATTTACTAAACAATGTTCCAGAGTGTCTATTCTATGGGACTTTGGTAATGAAATATTTGCAACTGGCTCACCAAAAAGCTCATCTTCATCTTCATCTTCTCCAAAGAAATCAACAATTGTTCTTTCCTTTTCATTTGGTGAAATTAATATTTCCCTCTTGTTAGGAGTCTTATGCTTTTTTAATAAATTAGTAACTTTCCAGTGTTTTTTAGATTGGTCCCAATTTCTTTTAATTGATCTGTCAAAATACGCTAGTAAATCGTAATCAGGTATATTAGAAACTTCAATAGCCTTGGGGTTACTATCATCTTCATCTTTTTGAAGTGTCTCGTTAAAGAGTTTTTGAAGAGTTACATTTAATGATGTCTCTGCAATTCTAGCATCATTGTCGTCAAAGAAATCACCATAGTCATCATTATGCCCATCATCTGAGTGTATATCATTGTCCTCGTTTTCTTCCCTATCTTTATGAAGGATATTAAATATATCCCTTATATTATCACTATCTTTTTCTACAAAATCATGGATAGCTGACATTGATGGGCATACATTAAGTGTTTCAATATTGTCGTTTCCAAATATAAAATGACCTAATTTGCCTATATTCTCATCCAATTTATTTATGGTTTCCATCAGCATATTTTCATTTAATTGGCCATCTAGAACTAGCAGGTTTTCATTTGAATTGCTGCCAGTACCAAATACTATAAGTCCTGTGCGATCAATGTTCAACATATTCATGAGCAAACTTTTTGCACCACCTTCATCAAAGAGAGTTAATGTCTTCTTGAACATGGGATCAGAACTCAATTCAATTTCAATTTTCTTTGCCTTTATTTCTCTAAATGAATTGACTAAAGTCGATATTTGTGATAATTGTTTTTTCTTGGTTACCGTTACGGTTTCATCATGAATATTTTCAGTTGCTTCTTTTTCATCTATGTATTCATTTTTTTGTTCTTCTTCTTCATCATTTCTATGTGAAGAATTAGACGAAGATAAACCACTAAGTAATTTACCAGTTTCTGTTGCAGCTGAATCAACTCTCGAAGAATAAATCTTCACACATCCATCCAAAGTGGCTGATGCTTTTTGAAAATTAATACTAGTACCTTCTCTTAATAATGACATATCATAAAAGTAGTCTATTAATTCAAAATTCCAAGAGTTCTTAGCATTAATCTTGTTATCTGTGGCCATTCGAATCCACATTTCAAAGTCTGTAGCATTTCTATATCCTCTATTAGAGGCAATTTCCACTTCTTCATTCAGCATTACACCTTTATAGCTTATAAGCTAATCATGAAACATAAAGTTGAACGATATATATAATAATTTAATTATCGTTAGTCACAAATCATCTTGATCTAAAGACTAAAATCGATGAGAATTTTAATAGTAAATAAATCCACGTGATTTCTGAGATTTTTTTTTTATTACATCACATTATATAATTAAATAGGTATTTTTATATGAAGTTTATATGAAATAAATAAATCACCATTCTTGTGTCTTAAGGCCAAATACGGATTTCTTAGCACCCTTTATTGGCCTAATTAACTTAGAACCACCTTCTAAGAAGGAAAATATCTCTCTTCTTTTAGCTTCATACTTAGAAATATATTCTTCTTTTTGTAAAGTTAAACCAATATCATCTAAACCGTTGATCAAACAATGCTTTCTAAATGGTTCAACGTCAAATTTTTCAATTAAAACTTCACCAGTTTCAGTGTTTTTGATTTGTTGGTTTGGTAAGTCAACAGTTAATTGTTTACCTGCTTTAGCAACTGGGTATAACTTTTCTAAGATGATTTCTTGTGGAATTCTAATTGGTAATAAACCATTCTTGAAAGAGTTATTGTAGAAAATATCACCGAATGATGGAGCAATCATACATTTCAAACCGAAATCCTTCAAAGCCCATGGAGCATGTTCTCTAGAAGAACCACAACCGAAGTTATCACCAGTAACAACTAAAATTTCAGCTGCACGATATGGTTCGACGTTTAAGACAAAATCAGTTTCGACATCCTTACCAGTATTTGGATCCTTTTTAAATCTCAATTCGTAGAATAAACCATTCTTTAAACCAGTACGCTTGATAGTCTTCAAGAATTGCTTTGGAATAATAGCATCAGTGTCGACATTAGCCTTATCTAATGGAGCAGCAATAGAAGAAAGGACAGTGAACTTTTGCATACCTTCGGCATCATCAGATTCAATAGTATTGTGTTCACTTTCCTTTGGAATGTCGTTGAGCTTTTCAGCTACAGTAGCTGGGGTGTCTTCAATATATTCCATTTCATGTTGGTAAACTGCATCTTGCAATTCCTTGTCTTCTTCGGCCAGGACGTGGACTAATGGTTCATCCTTATTATTGTATTCGAATTCACGGATATCAGTGAAGTGGCCCTTAATAGCTGCAGCTGCTGCCATGGCTGGGGACATTAAATGAGTTCTAGATAAAAGACCTTGACGACCCTCGAAGTTTCTGTTAGAAGTAGAAGCACATCTTTCTTCTGGGTTTAAGATATCTGGATTCATACCTAAACACATCGAACAACCAGCTTCTCTCCATTCGAAACCAGCATCAATGAAGATCTTGTCTAAACCTTCCTTTTCAGCTTGAGCTTTAACTAAACCAGAACCTGGAACAACTAAGACAAGTTTGACATTATCAGCCTTCTTGTGTCCTTTCACAACTTTAGCAGCAGCTCTTAAATCTTCAATACGAGAATTAGTACAAGAACCAATAAAGGCTTTGTCAATCTTAATATCTTGTAAGAGCGTATTTGGTTCTAAACCTTGATATTTTAAAGCTCTTTCCATACCAGACTTTTTAATTGGATCATCTTGCTTAGCTGGATCTGGAACTCTACCGGTAATTGGTAATGCATCTTGAGGAGAGTTACCCCAAGTAATAGTTGGGACAATGTCAGAAGCCTTGATTTTAATATCGTAGTCAAAGTGAGCACCTTCATCAGAATGTAAAGTCTTCCAGTATGCAACGGCTTTTTCCCATTCTTCGCCCTTAGGAGCCAATGGTCTTCCCTTGATGTATTCAAATGTAGTTTCATCTGGTTTGATCATACCAGCACGAGCCCCGGCTTCAATGGACATATTACAAATAGACATTCTAGCTTCCATAGATAAGTTTTCAATGGCTTTACCAGCAAATTCAATGACACAACCAGTACCACCAGCAGTACCAATTACACCAATGACATGCAAAATCAAATCTTTAGAAGTAATACCTTCACTTAAGTCACCATCAATGCTAATTCTGAAATTCTTAGACTTAGATTGAATAATAGTTTGAGTAGCTAACACATGTTCGACTTCAGAAGTACCAATACCGAAAGCTAAAGCTCCGAAAGCTCCATGAGTGGAAGTATGGGAATCACCACAAACGACAGTAGTACCTGGTAACGTAAAACCTTGTTCTGGACCAACAATGTGGACAATACCTTGTCTACTGTCATCCATACCGAAATAGGTGACACCGAAATCCTTAACGTTTTTTTCTAAAGTCTTAACTTGTAATTTAGAATCTTTTTGATCAATAAAAGTATCAATGTCCTTAAATGTAGCACGAGAAATAGTAGGAATGTTATGATCAACAGTAGCTAAAGTACAATCGGTTCTTCTGACTTTTCTACCGGCATTTTTTAATCCTTCAAATGCTTGTGGAGATGTAACTTCGTGGACCAAGTGTCTGTCAATGTATAAAAGACAAGATCCAGACTCGTCTTTATAGACAAGATGGTCTTCAAAAACCTTATCGTATAATGTTCTAGGTTGACCTGTCATGATATATATAAATGATTACGTTTTATAATTCCTGATAAATTGACTGGAACAAATTGCTATTTATATGTCTGGTGGTGATATTTCATCGACAAATGGTGGAGATGGTGACAGTCAAAAAAAAATTGCCAAATCCGATTCAGGGCCGGTATCGCTGGTATACCGGTGTGTCATTTTTCCGCCAATCGATAATACATAATTTGTCATTGCTGTGACTCAAAAGATTACGACTGAGGTCACCTATTTGGAACAAATAAATTTCATAAATAAATGTTACAAATCATGTGATTAAATTTACGAGGTGTTGTGATTGATCATGTGATCATAGTAACCTGTAAAATGTTGCTAAATTACATTCTGCATGTTAGATGGTTCGTGGATTAGAGATCCAATTTGTAGTTAAATATAACCTTAACTTTAACATTTAGTGTGGGCGATTAGACAATATGCTTCCAATAAGTAGTAGAAAGTCTAAGATAAGGCCACCTAGGAAGTCGCTTGTTGGTGGGGGGCCGGGTGATTTAGGAGCTAATAATGGTGTAGATTTTGACAAGTCATGGGAAATACTTTCAAATGCTATTCAACAAATACAGAATAAGAATGTATCCAATTTATCTTATGAACAATTATACCGAAAGGCATATCTGCTAGTGTTGCGGAAGTTTGGTGGTAAGCTATATGATAATGTAGCAAATGTGATAAACGATCATTTGTTATTGAGAAGACAACGAATATTAAGTAACACGTCTCATGTTGATTTCATGAAAGCCATTATTGTTGAATGGGATGAGCATCTTCAATCTATGAAGTTTATCAGTGATGTATTAATGTATTTAAATCGTGTTTACGTTAGGGAACATAAAAAGTTGTTAATTTACGATTTGGGGATCCAGTCATTCAAAGACTATGTGATTAGATATAATAATAATCAAGTTGGAAATCAAGTAGTAGAAATTGTGATTGATGAAATCAGCCGAAACAGAAAGGGAGAAGTTATTACCACAAAAATGTATATTACAAAGATTATCAATATGTTAGAATTATTAGTGGAATCTAACAGTTCAGAAATCACATATGGTGAAAACTTTTATCAGACATTCTTTGAGCCTGCATTTCTCGTAAAATCAGAAACTTATTTTAACCAGTTATCTGATGAATTTATGGGTTATTCTTCTGGTTCTAGATACTTAAATAGCATTAATCAATTTATCAAAGAAGAAGAAGGGAGAATTAATTTTTATTTGCCATCTTCAACATATCCTAAACTTACATCTTTGATGAATAATATTTTGATCAAGGAAAAAATAGATAAAGTAATATGTTTGCCTTATGATCAAGAAGGTTTATCTTATTGGTTAGAACCAGTAATGACCAACATTTTTACTGAAATAAAAGTTGAACATCATATTTCTGATCTCTCGATTCTTTATCATTCGTTGATTAGAATTGATCCTGAAAATAATCTTATTAAGATGAGATTAAAAGATATTATCATTGAACAGGGTAATAGAATACCAACATTAGTTAAGGAAGAATTGATTAACACATCAGAGGGGGCTTCTGGTAAAAAAAATGGTTCCAGCAATTCTCACTTTGCAATTAAGTACATCAATAGCATCTTAGAATACCAAAAGCAGATTATGTTTATCGTTAAGGAAGCATTTAGAGGGGATTTTTCGTTAGAGCAATGTGTTACTACCGCAATAAAGGAATTTGTTAACAATTCTTCAAAGAGAGTAACAGTAGTCATTAATGCACCAGAATTACTATCTATATTCATTGACTTTTATATTAAACAGAATTCAAAGATTACCAGCATGAAAGAATCTTCAAGTGGTATTACAACAGATGAATTAATAACAAAATCTATTTCATTTTTAAGGTTTGTAAAGGATAAGGATTCATTTGAAGCACACTACGCAAACCATTTTGCAAAGCGTTTCTTGAACTCTAAAGGTTCTTCTCAATTAGTAACTGGAAATAATAAATTAGGTATTGATTTAGAAGAGTTGATAATATCCAAGCTTAGTGAAGAAATGGGTTCCGCATCCTTAGAAAAGGTGATTAAAATGAATAAGGACATAAACCTGTCATATGATTTAACTAGGGAATGGAAGAAATATGTAAATCAAAATCTGAAGACTGGAATAATAGATATGGAATTAAAGATTTGTAATGTTAATGATTGGCCAAAATCTATGACTAAAGACTATAAGAGTTTTTCAAAAGATAATAATGGTGATGTTAACTTTATATGGTCTCGTCAATTAAGACACACTATTGAAGAATTTGAAGAATTCTGGTACACAGGAAAGAAAAATGATAATAAGTCATTATTTTGGTGTCCTAAGTTTGGATCTGCTGATTTAAAGATCACATATCCTTCAAAGACATATGAAATAAGCATGTCTACTTATGCAGCTATTATCATGCTTCTTTTTGCTCCCCAATCTACTAATTTTGATGGCTCTGAAGTTCTGGCATTTGAAGAAAATAGAGTTTACTCTTATACAGAAATTAAGGAACTTACTGGGATCCCAGAAGCAGATTTAAAAAGACAATTACAATCTATTGCAGTAGCACCACGTCTGAGATTGCTTGTTAAATCTCCAATGACAAAGGATGTCAATAACACTGATACCTTTAGATTAAATGAGAAATTCAAAGCACCATCATCTAAAGTTAAAGTTTTGACAGTTTCTGCATCTACTTCTAGTTCATCATCAAAGAAGCAAGGAACTAGCGTAAAGCAAGAATTGGATCATGACTTAGAATCTGCGGAAATACAAACCAATATCACTGAAGGTCGTAAGATTGAAGTTAATGCTGCGATAGTCCGTATTATGAAATCACGTCAATCCATAAATCATAATGAATTAATTGGAGAATTAGTAAAGCAACTCAGTAATAGATTCCAACCTCTGATTCTATTGATAAAACAACGTATTGAAGATTTAATAGAGAAAGAGTACTTGAAACGTGACGATAATGATAAGAGCATATACCATTACATAGCTTAATTGTGTAACCTGTAAATTTATATTTTAAACTGTAAAGTATTTTATGATAATTGAGAATTAATTTTTAATAAATTGTACACTAGACTTAAAAAGAATAACAAAGGTATCATGTCAGCTAATGATATATTGGATGTGTTGAATGTTCAAAGAGAGGAACTGCAACAACCTCCTAAGAAAAAGAAGAAAATTAATAATGAAACAGTTTCTCAAAGACAATCTGGAATGGCTAGAGAATTATACAATTTAATAGGCCCCAACACACCACCAGTATCTTTAAGTAATTCATCGTATAATTCAGGAATTAAGAATAAGTTAGATTTAAAGCCGTCCCCTTGGACAAGGTTAGAGTTTACACCTAATTCTGAAAATCCCAATAGCGATGTAAAATTATATCATTGGGTTAGAGGTTCTAAAGAGCTCTTAGAACAAGATTCAACAAATAGATCGTATTTTTTCGACAAATTTAATGTAAAACTAGATTTACCAACATTAGTAGATGAAGAAGCATATAATAAATTTATGGAAGAAATCAAGGAAGAAAATACTAAAGAATTAGAGATACAAAGTACTACTGAAACAAATAAACCAGATAAAAATATTAAGGAAGAAACTAGCAACGATAAGGAAAAATTAAAAGATCCAGAGACTGATATAAGCGATAAAGATAAAAGTGATGATTCTAATGTCTCTGAAACTAAGGAACAAGATACTTCAAATGAAAAAGATAATAAAGAAACTGATACTAATAATGATGAAAATAATAATAATAATAATAATAATAATGAAAACGGTAAAATAGAGGAATCATTTAATGCAGACCAATCTACACCTTGGTCTTATGAAGAATCAAAATATTTATTTGAACTTTGTGATTCATTTGAACTTAAATGGCATGTTATATATGATAGATTTAATTTTCATACTGGCCGAACATTAGAAGATTTGAAGCTGCATTTTTATCAGCTTTGTTCTAAAATACTTCTGTCTCAAGAAAATTCTAATCCGACATTAATAAATGCTCTTAATTCATATTCAAAAGGAAAAGAAATTGAAAGAAAACAATATCTTGAAAGTCTTCTTAAACGTACTCCTGCTGAAATTGCAGAGGAGGAATCACTTGTTATTGAGGCACGTAGGTTTGAGTTAGCAGCTAAAAAGATGCTTATGGAAAGGTCACATTTATTAACTTTATTGGATTCACCACAAACATCCCAGAATGTACAACAATATCAATCATCACAAGGCGTTGCCAATTTGTATAATAACTTAATGATTATGGATAAACACCAAAAGAAACGACAAGCACTTCAACAACAAAAATCATCTAGCAATAGCCAAGATCCTATCCCTCCACCTATTCCAATAGCTGCATCTTCCTCTTTCAAAAAAGAAAGATCTTTTCAAACTCCATTACAGCAACACTTATCTACTGTTCTTAAAAACAATCAGGCCACAAATATTAAACAAGATTCAACAGCCATACAACAACTTCTTATGAAGAGACTAACAGTTAAAGAAGAAGAAGCATATGGTTTACATTACCACCCCAATGAAAAGCTAACACCGGGTGTTGTTTTAAGATCTTTACAAAGATTACCTGGTTTACAACAAAGACAATCAGTATTGAAATCAGTTAATAGTTTGTTACAAGAATTAGATATTCCGACTGCTGGTGGTACTAGTTGGAAACCAGTAATGCCAACTAGAAAGACTATGGCTAAATATGATGAATTACTTAAATCGGTTGTTACATTACTAGAAATTAAAAAAGGAAAGGACAGATTAGAATCTGAGATTAGGTTAATTAGAAGCCAAATTGGATTACAATAGTATATATCATTAATATATTATAATTAATATAATTTTAAATATCAAATGATAAAATTCCATCTGATGAATTTATGCTTGAATTAGTAAGTATTTTTAGGTTCTCATAACTACTTTTACAGGAGTCTTTGATAGAATTAATTTCAGTTTCTGAATGTTCAAACATTTGAGCATTGTAATCTGAAGGATGTGGTTGAATGTCAAATAAATTATAATGTGAAAATGATGAGGCAAAATAATCTGTACGCAACGATTTCTTAGAGTCGTCTAACACATTTTCTATTAGGTTCATCAAGAAATGACTATCTTTAAAACCATCATATATAAAGTAGGCATTTAAGTAGATATTATAAACATGATACCTCGATAAGTAATAATAATATGATATGTCGGACTTGTTATACCTATCTGCTATTTCAGGCAAGTCAGCAATGATCAATAATAAGCTCCTAAATGAACTTTCTGATATTGGAATGGAATGAATAGAAAGTTTAATTAAAATATATTTTAAAATGCAACAAATAAAATGCCAATAAATAGAATGGTTGGAAATAATAGCTTTAGTATAAATGCTTAATAATTGATATAATAAGTCAATTGTTTGACGGGATATATATTTATCCAATGAAGATATAAAGTCTTTGTTAAAGGCAATTGTAGAAGATATTTCATTGTGTATGAAGACGAGTTTTTGTTTTATATTTAAATTAATCCATGTACTTTTCATATGATTATAAGAAATTCCTAGTTTATTACATAATGAAATAAATGATTCTTCTGTTTCTATTAAGTTAAAACAATGCTTTTCTAAAATCCTGATCAGGCTTTTACAGAATTCTGAATAATCATTTATCTGAAAAAATTCATTATAATTTTTTTCTAAAGCCTTTAAGTAGGCCCCTAGGTATATTTTTTTAATTGGGATTGGAGTTTCTATATCATTTGAAATATTTTTGATTATTTCAGATACAGATTTAAATCTAATATGTTGAACTTGGAAGTAGGAAACATTTTTAAAATAGTTTGAGTATATTGTTTCCTTGGACTTTAATGTTTGAATTATGGAAGGAAGATATTTGGAACAATGAAATGAAGCAAGATCTGACATAATTGCAGAAATTATTATATCTATGCAATATTCTAAATCAGCCAATTTAAGTAATTCGTTGTAAAAATATAATGCAAACTTGGATCTCAGAAATGAATTTCCAATATATGGAAAATGTTGCAATACTAAAATATTCCAATTCTGTTCTAATGAAAGAAACGTACAGTTTATCCAAATCTTTAAAGAATTTTCAATAATTCTATCAATTCTTGATTCATTCAGGGTATCACTTAGTGGAAATCTGCCCATAAACATATTTAACATTTTTTGATTTGTTTTCTGATAATCATTTACCATTGTATTAAATAAATCAGATTTCAATGAAATATCTTTTTCATGTATGAGATTCTCAAGGAATATACATGCTATTGAACAAACTTCCAATGATATTTGATCCAGGAATGATTTATAATCAAGCTTCGAAAGAAATTGGAATATTTCAATATGAAATTTACCAAATGTTAATAAAGTTGCTTTTTGAATAAATTCTTTAAATATTCTATAGAATTTTGTCCATAATTTTAAATAGCCTGGTTCTAAAGTGTATAGATCAATAAAAGTTTGACCCAAAACAGAAAATGATTCAAAAGGAAACAGATTTCCTTTTTCTATTGCTATTTCCGTATAAGTCTTTAATCCATATATCATTTTCTCAAAAATACTTATATTATTTGATGTCCTGATTTGCTGTACTAGGTTATACATCTGATTTTTGAGATCAACTTCAGATAGTTTAGTAAGTAATATAATAAAATTAAGCCTATTAATAAACATGATATAATGCTCTCTTCCCTTCTCGTAATGATAATTGCTAGAGGTAAACATCTTTGTTATAAGTCTCTTTTTATTCGATCCAAATGGCAATTCAGAAACGTACATGTAAAGCAATTGCATAAACCTTTCAAAAAAAGTATCATTAGGAATTTCGTATCTTGATCTTACATTTAATAATAACTCGGGCTCTATGATTTCATCTTCAAAATTACTAAACTTTCTAGATGTGATGGATGAATATAAAATAGTAATCAATTTTTCTTCAAGAGGCCAAGAAAATTTTTCGTGCAAAGCATAGATGATATGCATAAAGCTTTCATGATTATTTGATTCTTTTTCATTCTTGCATTCTTGATAAATAGTGAAAAAACAAGCCCAATTACTATCTTTTGATGACACCAACGAAGCTAAAAAAAAAATTAAATCGAACTTCATGCTTATCACCCCTTTACCCAGAATATTCATTAAAGCTTTATTTATACTGCACCACCATTGTTCTTTCTTCTGAAATAATAATTGCATAAGAATCACTGATTCAAAAGCATATGTATTTTCAATAGGAACACTTTTAGTCACCACATCTAAGTTATAATTCAATATAAAGGTACGCCAGTAATCAATACAATAGTTATTAAACTTTTCCTCTAAGTTAATATTCTCATCTAGCATAAGGCGGCTAACAAGTATTAGATTTATTTTGAATATAAGAATAATGTAAGGGAAAAATGTGGATTTTATTTCACCATCGCTTTTGCTTTTAATTGAACTCATAGAATATAATAACTTACCTAGTACCTGTTGATTATTATCTGAATATGGTTCTTGGATTATAAGTAACCATTTTAGCAAAGATTTAATACACGAATAAATTTCGTCTAAAATTTCAGATTTATGTTTAATCGTGTCTCTAAATAGACTTGATAAGGTATTTAATATTTTTGTACAATTTAAGCTGGATAATTGTTTATCAATTAACAGAAAATAATACTTTTCGTCAAGTAATGTAATAGTCAAATTATCCAAATTAAAAAAGGAAACATTTCCTTGTGATAACTTCCATACTTTTTCAATATCAATCTCATGTAATATAAATCCTTGTGGAAATGATTGTCTCTTCTTTAAGAAAGGGACATCCTGTGGTAGCTTATTTGGTGGTCGACGAATCTGCAAGTGATTAGATTTCATAAATTTCTTAGAACTTTCAGCTTCAAATACAAGTGTAGATTGAATAGGTTCTCGTGAAAATGTATAAGTATCTAAAAGTTTTTTGTAGCTATTTCTATTCGTTGAAAAGTTTTTAAGTTCTAATGTTTTATTTGCTTTTTTAACCTTACTGTTTTCAAGGATACTTTTCTTCTTTAAGTTTCCAAAACCTTGCTTTTTTATTCTGGTGGCCTTTTTTCTTCGATAAGAATTCATATTTGATATTCTTGGTGTGTTCTTAGTTTTAACCCTTAAAGAATTTGAACGATAGTCATTTTTTTTATCATTGAAATCTTCTACTATTGTTAAATCAATAATATCATTTTCATTATTATGAAATAAACGTTCCAGTCTTATATTATCGGAATGATCAACATTATTAGTATAATTCGAATCAAATATAGGAGAATTTGGAGCCATATCACTCTCCTCTGAAAAAATACTTAAATATCCTTCTGATAATTCTGATGTTTTATCTAATATTGAACTTAGATTACTATTAATATCAATATCAATATGGTTACTAAGATATCGAGTTGGGTCATCCAGAAAATCAGACCTATCGTCAACAAAGTTATATAAGTCTTTTGAATCATCTAAATCCTTTCTTCTGGAACTTTTCTTCTTTATCGCCAACCCTTTTCGGTATTCTATTTTTTTAAAATCAATTTTATTCTGAGATTTTTTAGTAGGTTTGTATATCTCTAATCTTTTTGCAGACTCAGGTAACAATCCTTTTAATACATTCTTCTCTCTTCTAAATCTACCGCCAACTCTTACATATTTGTCGGACATATCTGATTCTGATTCTGATTCACCATTTTTATTAACAGGTGAAAATGAACTATTCGTTTTATTTAATTCATTAAATTTAATCAGATCAATTTCCAGGTCAGAATCCTGAGTAAAATGAAACAAATTATTATTATGTTCTTTTGGTGTAGAATAATTATCAATATTCAATCTATTTCTCAGGGGAAAAATAATTTCTTCTTCTTCTTCATCTTCTTCTTCAATATCTTCATTTGTATCAGTAAAATCAGAATTTCTTTCAAGTTGAGAACTTTGTTTATCAAATATATATGGTTCTGATCCTTGTGAATTTCCTTCTTCTTGGATTATTTGCTGTGCTTTTGCTGTGCTTTTTCCCAAAAAAACATAAAAATTTTTTGCTTTATACTTATCTTCCCTCGGATGAGATTTCTTCTTTTTCATGTATATCTTATTTAAAAACTTTACAATTGTTCCAACATCAGTATCTTGCTCGTGCATTTGATTTAAATGATCTTTGCTTGCTAAACCTAGCCAATGAGCTTGATCTGCTAAATAAGGGTGTGTACTAGAAAAATTCCTTTTTCTTAAACTTCTTCTTATTGAATTTTCATTTCTTGATTCTAAAAATGCTTGAAGTCTCGAGGAATTTTCTGACTGTTCTTGTTGGTCTTCGATCTCCTCGTCTATTACTCTAGTACTTTCATCATTAAAATTAGGGTTCATCTTATTGGGTATTTCATCATTATTTGTTATTGTAGAAGACTCTATTTCATTATCATTATCATTATCATTACTTATGTTTTCGTTATTATGTCCATTAATTTCCTCTAACAAGTGAGCGAATTTGGTACTCTTTAGAGTCAGCTCAGCTTCATTTCGATTTTCAATGGGTATATTGGTTAATATTAAAGATATATCTGAAGCTGAAACAATATTCAGTGTTAATGAACGATACTCTTCATCAGAATCCGATATGTATTCCAGCATTTGTCTCTCTAACGACTTTCTTCATATGTTATAAATCTTCATAAATTTTGCTTTGTACGCGTCAATGTCAAATTTCTAGTTGATCCCTATTTATGAAATTTATAAGGTATATATATATAAGTAATCTAACCTTATTATTTATTATGGACTTGTTATGTCTCGTTAAACTGGCTATTTAATTAAAATTTATTAAATAAGACTTCCCAGTTCTCGCGCATTTGATATTCAACTAAATGTGATCTGCAATTTTAATAATTTTGATTGAGAAAAAATTACCAGAGAAATTATATGGAAATGTTTAAATTGATAGTTTTGGAATTGTTGGTATTATAATTGGAATTTTTTTAAAATAATTATTTATAAAGAAATTAATTTTTTCTTTTTATTGCAAAATCAATGAAAGATTTAAATATTTAGTTCAAATATTTCAAAATTTTATTAAATAAGTAAAAAAAAATATTAAAAAATATAAATTCATAAAATTAAGTTAAAAGATTAAATATATAAATATATAAATATATAAAATTTAAATTTGTTTCAATCTATGAAGACATTTAATAATAAAAATTAAAATGTAAAATTAAAGAAAATATTATTTTATAATTACCTCATAATATAGATATAAAAAAGTTTCAATAACAAGAGAGGGCGTGTGGTCTAGTGGTATGATTCTCGCTTTGGGCGACGATCCAGTTAACTGGGTTGATTACTGCAAACATGCGAGAGGCCCTGGGTTCAATTCCCAGCTCGCCCCGCTCCTTTTTTTAAAAAGTTTTTTTTCCCTTTTGTGAATATGATATCATTATAATTGATAAGAGTCACCAATTGTTTCCTCATCACACTGCAAATAATCTGGATTAGTTATGCATACAAAGACAGGTGATGTACGATAGTCTAGAAGTTTTATTTCCTCAGATGGTTTCTCCCATGAGCCAAAATGTAAATCATTGGATAGCATCAAGAATGAATTCAATGTCCTAGTTTTTGTAACCTTGATTTTTCTCATTTTGCAATCATTTAATAACAAATAACTAAACAGAATAAACATTTGCCCAGTGTTATTAGCTGCAATATTACAATTATAACTCCCAGATATTTGAGCAGTTGAGCCAATTGCCCAGTAATAATCAAAAGTTTCCTTTATATAAGTCGTAGAGAAGCCTGCTGCAAGGTCAATTGAACCTGTTCTGCCAAGAGTTTTAGAAAAAGTGCCACCAAGAGTACCACCATCACCAAATTCATTATTTAAACAGCCAGTTAATGGTAGAAGTTCAGTAACCCTAGTTTCATAGTCTGCCTTTCGAAATTCGTACCAAGTTTGTGCTAAAGTGTCCATTTCGTATTGACCGAAAAACATTTCTTGTGGAATACCTACAACCCTAGATACAGTATTCAATTTCGATGAATGCACAAGTACAGTATCGGAATCTTGCAATATTATAATGTTATTCAAATCGTCAAAAATACTATCATCTAATTCGCTAGGGTCATGAGCTGTTGTTACAATTAAATTTTTTTTATCTAGAGCATTAATTGGTGTTACCTTCACATCTCTTACTAGCATATTCTCACACACGACGTTTTGAATACACATCCAAAATAATACCAATAATGTGTTTAACAATATTTCCATTATTCAGTATAAATTTCTAAATAACTAAAAATACCTCCTAGAATTAGGGGCCGCTATATATACTCTGTATATTGAGATTTTTGTTATGCATTATTTTTCACTTATAGTTAATTTAGCTATAGCGATAATTTATTAACAAACTTTTTTTCTGCAAATGTGCAATACAGATGTGAATAAAATGCATAACAAACCCAGCTCACTTACATACATTATGTGTAGTATAATAGACAGAAACTATAATCATGGGTCATATAACAAATATTTAATCACCATAGATGTCTAAATGTCCAATATCACTTAATCAAATACCAAGAAATATATCCTTATCTCTTCAATAGCAACTGAGTAAGAGTTGTATTAAAGAACTAATGAAGGAAAAATCAGGAGAGGGGGAGGTAGTATGTTCATTTTTGTGTAACATTTATCTGGCTTCTACGGGTTTTGAGAATCCCTGTAGTGACCTCAGGAATTATAAGATACCGAATAAATTATTAATACTTCTGTTCTTATTGTAAATAGACTCCGAGTTTAATAGAGGAATATAAATAAATAAAGAGGTAGAAATGGGTATTAACAATCCTATACCAAGAAGCTTGAAAAGTGAATCTAAGTATGTATCTTTTGATGCCAAATTATCGAATATAGCATTCTAACAATCGTAGGAAAGCGGCAAAGATTCTTGCCTCATTTATCAAGCCTAATCAATTAGCAGGTCCAGACCTGGTAATTCCTCCGGAAATTTTGCAAAATGCAAAGGGTTTGGCAATTATTACAGTATTAAAAGCAGGGTTTTTGTTCTCAGGTAGAGCAGGCTCAGGTGTGATTGTTGCAAGATTACCAGATGGAGGCTGGTCTGCTCCTTCTGCTATTATAACAGCAGGTGCAGGTGTTGGTGGCCAGATTGGTGCAGAATTAACTGATTTTGTATTCATTCTTAATTCAAAGGCTGCTGTTGACTCTTTTGCTCAAATGGGTTCCGTCACTTTAGGTACAAACATATCTGTAGCAGCTGGTCCATTGGGTAGAAATGCCGAAGCTGCTGGTACTGCTTCATTGAAGAGTGCTTCAGCTGTTTTCGCCTATTCTAAGACCAAGGGTCTTTTTGCAGGTGTTTCATTAGAGGGATCTGCTATTGTTGAAAGAAGAGAAGCAAATAGAAAGTTTTATGGTGAAAATTGTAAAGCAAGATATATATTAGCTGGTGAAGTAGATGTTCCTCCAGCATGTTCTTCATTAATGAGAGTTTTGGAGAGTAAGGTATTCAATAGCAGATACTTAGAGGATATGTATGGTGATGATTACTACGACGATATTCCAGATGATTTCTCAGAAACCACTTCAGAATACTCACCATCAAGAAGAAGACGTCAAAATACTATTGGTTCTGGCAGAAGAAGATACTCAGATGATTATTCAGATGATTATTCAGATGATTATGATTCAGATGACAGAAACGCTAGCTATAGAAGACGGTCATCTACCAGATCATCGCAGAACAACTTACGTAGCAATAAATCAGCCTGGGAAGACGATATTTATGATAGAAGGGATTCAAATGTAGACAACCTAAGCAGGAGATTAAACAGAACCAACCTCGGAAGCAATACTCCACTGAGACCATCAGCATCATCAAAACCAAACTTTGGTTTACAGAAAAAGACAGGAAACCAGGCTATAGCATTGTACACATTTAATGGAGAACAACCGGGTGACTTACCATTTAAAAAGGGCGATGTCGTGGATATCTTGAAAAAAAGTGAAACTGTTGATGATTGGTGGACAGGTAGGAACAATGGGGTTACTGGTATTTTCCCAGCTAACTATGTTGAATTAATTTGATTAAGTGTTTACTTCATTTTTATGGATGAATTTTATACTGTTCTTTTAAAGGTATGTAACAATATATAATGTATTATTTCTAAAAAAAGTTATGATAAAATCACTATATTTGATATAATCTAACTAATTATTTAGTTCTAATCCAATTCAAAAATCTTTTGCACAAAATGATTGACAACCACCTTTCCTTCATCAAATGATTCATCCTCATGCCGTACAATTGCACATGCATGTGCATATCTTGTTTTTCTAATGATAATAGGGAATTTTTTCCATTGAAGTGAGTTTAACAGAGTTATTATTCTTTCTTGATAGAATGTAAGGTTCAATTTATTAGTTTCAAAATGAACATTATCTTCTTGCTCATTATCGTTAATAACACCAAATATATTTTCCATAAAATCATCAGTATGGTCTGTTACATGATTGTTAATATCTCTTTCTATAGTATCAAATAAGGAATTATTCTTTTTTTCAATATTATCATTAGAAGATGATTCTTCAATAAAATATTCGTTTTTTAAATCTTCATCTATGCATGTAGAAATGTCTTCGTTTATAATGTCATAAAGATGAATTAAATTATTAGAAGTATCCCTAAAAAAAGCTGACACACGCCTGTTTAATTTAATACGTTCAATAAATGAATTAGTAGCAAACCAAACAAACCAAAGAGGAGAAAGAATTAAAATATTTGTAAATAATTTAAACCAAGTGAAATATTTCTGTACTTTCCCTTGAGGGATGATTTGTATTTCAGTACCCTGTGATTTAGATTCTTTATTGCTATTTTTTTTAATTGGCTTAGAATAGTCAATGACAACAGGTTCATAATTTTCAATATAACTGAATTCAAAAGCTGTAGTATTAACATTATTAGCCGAATCGAATGGATCACTACTAGAAATAGAAGAGGTAAACCACGAAGCCCTTTTATCATTCATCACATTAGCATAAAGGCTTCTGTTTCTAAAACTCTGCAATGCCTTAAAAAAGTAAGAGTTTGGGTCTGTCATCCATACAAGTAATGGTAAATTATTTCTATTCTCTTGAAGCCTAATAGATTTGGTATCTTTTAAGAACAACTGACTACCCGTATGTGCCAAAAAATATGGAACAAATTTATTAAATAACGAAATAGTAAAACCTGAACCTGGAGTCAATACCCCAATATGTGGTGTACAAAATGTAATGAAATTGACAGGTTCAATTTTATCGAAGTAATTACTTGAATTTAAGATTCCAATAGCATACCTAGAAATTAAACCACCTAAGCTATACCCTATAATAGAAAATTTAGTTACTTGATCATTTTCTTTTGAAATATTTTTAGTAACCAGTTTGATTTCGTCAGAAATACGTTTTCCATTCACATCGATACCATCGTACGTGAGAAAACCTGCGTGTGACCCAGTATTATAGACAACTAACTTAGTTTCAAAATTTTCCTTTTTATAATATTCAACTAATTGGGATTCAATATATTCCATATGAGAAGAATTTCCCCAAAGACTACGATTTGTTAGATCACAATATTAATATGGATTTTTTTTTTTAAAAAAAACATCTACATACCCATGAACCAATACCACCAAGTGTATATTTACCATTTTAGAATTAAATAGTTTCTTATTTCTCTTATATCTGAATGTTTTATAAACTTTTAATTAGATAATTTTTATTTTATTGCTATAAAAAGAAAGCGAACTAAAAAGCCAGTATAGCCCTAATCTAACATTTTTTGTTAAACCGAGCGGGGACCTTTATCTGTTCGGTCTTCATGAGTTTTCTTATCGTTCGCTACCTACTGTACATACAACTGCCCCTTATGTACTAAATGCACATGATATTTAAATGAGCATCTAGCATGCTCGATCTAATTCTGGTATTGTCTACATTAAAGTGAGTCAATAGTTCTGATATGGACAGATAAAAATTACAAATGATTCTCAAAATAACTACAATGTTTCTAAAAGATCCTTAATAATACATTTCAGGAGCCAAGAACCATCGAATAACCAGAGAAAATAAATATGTAATATATATATAGTAATTACTAAAATAAAACAATATAAAGGTAGAGGATTAGCAAGATTGTGGACTTTCACCGTTTGAAAGTCTAATGTTAATATCGTTTACTACTTGTGGTAATTCGGCAATACTTTTAATTAGATAATGTGGTTTTGAATCTTGAAATTGAACAGCTATTTCTTTGCTCTTTTCATTTTGTTCTGCAGGGGTCAATTTGTTATATTCCTCTAAAGTTAATCCTAAAGAATTCCCGGAACAAGTAAGTGCAACTGTCCACATACCAGCTCTTCTACCCTCTAAAATACCTGGTACGGTATCATCAACTTTAACGCATGCACCAACATTTTCAACTGACAAAGCAATAACATTAGCGAGTGCTTGTGATGGCAATGGTCGTCCCTTTGGAACCTCATCACCAGCTACAACATAGTCCATGATTAATCCTCTTTCCTCAGATATTTGAGTTACTTTATTTAAGACCTCCCTTGGATATCCTGAACATGATCCCAACTTTATATTATTCTCTTTAAGAAATTTAAGAGATTCTAAAGCCCCTGGAATTAAATCAGAATATAAACCAATCTTTTCTAATTGCAACGGCATGAATCTATTGTAGATAGAAGTCACGTCTTCATCAGTGGGGAGACGACCGAACAACCCTTGAAACTGCTCGGAAATTTCTTTATCATTACATAAAGAGCGAATATGGTCCCATTTTGCAATTCCCATAGGCCCTCTAGCTTGTTCTAAAGTAATATGAACTCCAAACTCAGCAAAAGCTTCTACAAAGACCTTTGTAGGAGCAAATGACCCAAAATCAACCATTGTACCTGCCCAGTCAAGAATTACTGCTTCTAGTTTTTTAGGATGTTCGTATGCCATTGCTAATGATAATACTAATAACTTGAAATCTATTTAGAATTGAAGTCAGGATTCGAGTATTTATATTAGCATAGCATAGAATTCATAAAACCAAGGCAACTCATTCAATCTTCTTTGTTTTAGAATAGGGGGAATATGATCTCACCATCGTGTACAAATCTCTCTTTCTTGATAGGTTCTAAAATCAAATGAACATTGTTTTAGTTATCTTGAGAGTCTAGAGGACGCATCTTTTAAAAAACGCTCGTAACCATTACCTCACTTTATTCAAATATCGAAATTATTCCGCACTCCATGTGCCAAAGACCAGTCTAGAGGACGCATGTCGTAAAAATATAATAATCAACGTTTCAAAAAAAGATCTTCTTCAAGTGCCTTAGAAGATCCCAACAAAATATCAGAACAGCATATATGATAGTTTAAAAGAATAATCAGAGCTTATATCATTATGATATATATATATATATGGATAGATAGATAGATCTATAAACATAAAAATCTTAGTTTTATGCCACCAATTTTCGCAAATTTATGCACAAATTTAACAAACGAAAAATAATTAAAGTAGTAAAGTAGTGTATATAATTGCCTATTCGATTAGTAATAGTAAATGCCGTTACAAGAAAGATATAATGACAATGGAAAAGAGAAAACTGGGTTGCCTCCTCCCCTACTTTTTCATTATATAAGAATGGTAATTCTACTTAACTTTCATCCCAAAATTCAAATTCTTTACTTCATTTTGAAAATACTTTAAACATCACAATGACATTTGATATTCCTGAAAACTATTCCTATATCTTTCAACGTAAGGTTGCAGAAAAGGCACCTATGATTGTTGATGGAGATGGGCTCAATATAACTATCGAAAATCCAATTACGAAGGAAAGACATATTGTCATTGACGCTATTGGTGGTGCAGCAGTTTCTGCTACAGGTCACCATGATGATGAAATCATTCAAGCTATGAAGGATGCGGCTGAGCTGTCTTTCTACTCTTATCCAGGAAATGTTTCCAATTATGCAGCTGAAGAATTATCTAAATTCATTTGTGACAATTCCCCAAAGAATGTTTTCAGATCTGCTTTATTTACTAGTTCAGGATCTGAAGCTACCGAAAATGCTTTAAAAATCATTAGACAGTACTTTCTTGAAATAGGTCAACCACAAAGAAAAAAATTTATTGGTAGAAGACAGGCTTACCATGGTTATACTATCGGTGCATTTTCTGTTGGAGATGGATATAGAAGAGTTCCATTTAAAGAAATCATGATGCCTCCAGAAAATACACCAAAGGTTTCGCAATGTTACCCATATAGATACATGATGGAAGGTGAAACATTGGAAGAATACAAAGACCGTTTAGTTCAAGAAGTTGAAGACACTTTTATCAAATCTGGTGCAGATACTATTGCTGCTGTCATCTTTGAAACTGTTACTGGTACTACCTATGGTACTGGTACACCTATTCCAGGCTATTTAGATGGTGTTAAGAAAGTTTGCGAAAAATACGGTGCCTTGTTTATGTTAGATGAGGTAATGTGTGGTATGGGAAGGTGCTCCGGTCCAGGAAAGGGGCTTCACGCCTGGGAACAATATATGGATACTAAAAATGGCCCAGATATTCAAACAATTGGTAAAGTTTTAGGTTCAGGATATGTTAGTATTGCTGCAGTTTTAATTTCTCCAAAAATCTATAGTGCCTATATCAATGGATCTAACTTCATTGCTGGTGCACAAACTTACCACTCTCATGACTTCAATTGTAAAGTAGCTTTAGCTGTTCAAAAGAAGATTAAGAGAGATAACCTAATCTCAAATATCTACAAATGGGGTAATCATCTTGGTGATAACTTAAAAGAAAAAACCAAAGATTGTCCTATTGTGGGTGAAGTTAGAGGAACGGGAGGGTTCTGGTCAATTGAATTTGTCAAAGATAAAAAAACAAAAGAGCCATTTGATAGAAATTTGAATGTTGGTTCTAAAATTAGACAGAAATGTTTGGATAATGGTGTTAGCTTAATAGGAATGCACTCTACCATAGATGGTGTGAAAGGAGATCACATCACCCTTGCACCTGCCTATATATTAGATGAAAAGGCAAGTATCCAAATTTCTGATATTATTTCAAAATCTATTTATCAAGTGCTTGCGGAACTCTAATACTAGTAAGTAATCTATTTTTGTTTAGTTTTATGTTTTTTTTCTCTTCCTAATATAATAATATTATTACTTAATAATTGCCCAAATAAATAGTGGTAGGCCAATATTATTTTGAAAGTTTTCACAACTTTTGTATTATATCTTGCAATAAGATAGGTGCTCTTTAAATAATTGTTTATGGGATTACTGAAGAAAAAAGGATCTAAGAATTTCGCAGTTGCGTCACATTATAAATTATGCATGAGTCTTAAAAAATATATGCATGCCTATTTTTTTCAAAAAATTTTTTTGGAAAACGTGAGTAAAATGTTGGAGTATGAATTTTTGTAAAGAAACCACAACATCTACGATACCAGAAGTAAATAAACTACTCATAATAAATAAATACATTTATATGAATAGATAATAAATTCAGACTTATCATAGTTAACATCGTAATTTAAAAATGTATAAACGAAAAGCGTTTAAAAACCTTTAATCGTGTGCAGGTATTATGAACATTAATAGTAAACGTGTGTTGAAAATTAATTAAATGAAGTTGCAAACTCGGGAAAATGAATCAAAAAATAGCATATAAAGAGCAAGTCTTTCACCTTTTTACCTAAAAATGATTGTACTTCAAGAATCATGGCTACTAGAGACCTTCCAAATTCATTTAAAGACTTCCTGACTTCTTGGATCCCGAAGGCATCCAATGAAATATGCTGGAATGCAAACAACACAAGAGAATCCGAATTAATAAACGATGAGCTATCATCCAAAGGGTCACAAGACCTGTACAGTGGATCACTGCAAGAAAAAACGAAATTATCCAACCTCTGGCCAGTAATTACAGCTGGTGTAGGGTTATTTTCTGATGGATATATTAATAATTCTATATCCACAGTAAGCTATTGTCTTAGTAGTATTTATGGTGATCAATATACTAACTCGTCTGCAATTTCTAACGTTTCTGCAATTGCTTTTGCGGGGACTGTGCTTGGACAACTATCATTTGGATATATTAGTGATTATTACTCACGTAAAATGGGTATGATGATATCTACGGCTATCTTAATTCTATTCTCCATCTTATGTGCTGGAGCTTGGGGAGTTAATACTAGTGGAACTAATGCAGGTGGTCTTTTTTCTGTAATAACAGCTTATAGGTTTTTAATGGGTATAGGTATAGGAGGAGAATATCCTGCTGGTTCTGTTGCTTGTGCTGAAGCATCTAATTCTTTACCTCCAGCTAAGAGAAACCGTTGGTTTGTATTATTTACTTTGTTCATGATTGATTTTGGTTTTGTTATCGCTGCTTTCGTACCATTGGTACTCTTATGGATATGTACACCTGACCACCTTCAACCAGTTTGGAGAATAACAATCGGATTAGGTTCTATAATACCAATATCATTATTCTTTTTGAGATTGAAATGGAAAGAAAGTAAAGAATTCCAAAGTATGAATTTAAAGAAAGCATCAATTCCATATTGGTCAGTATTAAAATTTTATTGGTTCAGATTGTTGATATGTGCACTTTGTTGGTTCTTATACGATTTTACTGCATATGCATTTTCAAGCTATTCAACTGTAATTATTGCAGAAGTTATCCCTGATAGTGATATGTACAAAACTTTTGGATGGAACGTTATATTTAATCTATTTTTGATACCAGGAGCATTTTTAGGAGCATTTTCTTGTGATTATGTTGGACCTCGTATTACTATGGCACTTGGATTTGGTTTACAAGGAATTATTGGCTATTTTTTTGCTGGATTTTATGGTCCATTGAAAGATCACATTGCAGGTTTCATTGTGATTTATGGGATATTTCAAAGTCTTGGTGAATTTGGCCCAGGTGGTACAACTATTGTAGTATCATCAAAAACTTGTGCTACTCCTATTAGGGGACAATATTTTGGAATTGCTGCAGCAATTGGGAAGGTTGGTGCATTTTCAGGTACTTACGCTTTTCCTATAATTAAAGCCAAATATGGGGACAGTGCACCATTTTGGGTTTCATCTTCGCTTGCATTATGTGGTGCATTTTTATCATTATTTTTCTTACCGGAAGTTAGTGAAAATTCAGCTATTCAAGAAGATAAGGACTTTATAAAATACTTAAAATCTGTAAACTATGATATATCAAAAATCATTAATACCGATTACAATGATTTGGAAGATGTTAGTATTATTGAACTGATCAAAAAGGATGAGGTTAAAGTTGAAGTTAATAGGCTTGATTAAGTTTTGTAGAAAGTAAATATGTTAATTATAAGTTTTGTTTAAAACATTTTCTAACTTGGGAAATTTTTTTTGGAATTTGTAGAAGATGTATTATATGATAGCGAATATACCCATTATTAGTTGGAAAGAAAATTATCTATTAACTGTATTAAATATACACCAATCTATTTACAGGAAGGCCATGGGAATAAATCATTCTATACATTTATTTATTATTAATGCTGAAGCAACACTGACATTTAATGAATCAACAATATCATCATGTTCTAATCTAGCTTTATCAAGTCCAACCAAAAAATCAGATTTAATTTTGAGATGCGTTCTTACACCTTCACCTTCACTTCCCATAACAAGTAAAATTGGTGATTCTCTTAATATACCAGCTAAATCAGATAATTCAATAAACTTCTTCAGTAAATGATATTCAACTTTCAGGTGTTTTGATTTCAAACCCAATTTTTCTTCTTCATTAGGTCTCGCACTAGTAGAAATTACATTCCAGCCATTCTTCTTAATAGATTCAATAAACTTAAAACTATCATCTGTTTGATAGAGTGTCATTAAATCTATAGAACCAGCAGAAGCTTTACTTGCAACTGGCCCCAATCTTGCAGATGTATGTTCAGGTACCACAATGAAATCAGCACCAAGAAAATAGGCTGACCTTACAATAGCACCAATATTCTGTGGATCAGTTATTCCATCGAGATATATACCTAATGGGAATTTCTTCTGAGATAAATCGGAAAATTTACGTACAACGGTTTTTTTAACATCAACTTCAGTGTTATATAATTCATTAAAAATTGTAACACCATAGTCTCCACTTTCTGGTTCACATTCCCCTAAGTTCTCAATAATAGGCAAGTTTAATGGCTTTGTTTCCAAAACTACACCGTTATGAACACCATTATCAGTCAATGAGTTAAGTTCTCCCTTTGAATCCTTTTTAACTACTTTCAACCCATATTTCTTTGCCAATTTTAAGATTTTGTCATCCTTATTGTTATGAATAAAAAGTTTATTAAACAGATCTCTCTTATTAGCAGTTAATGCTGCACGAACTGAGTGTGTTCCATATATGTATTCACTAAGAGGATTTTTAAATGCCTGAGAGAAACTTACTCTTTCATTCCTACTTCCGTATCTTTCTCGTCTGTTATTCAAATTGGTATCTTCTCTAGCTTTTCTAAACCTTCTTTGTCTCTCAACTTTTTCATTTAACTTTCTTCTTTCTTCATCACTGATTGAGCCATATTTTCTCATGAAAAATTCATCCTTACTGATGTTTTGTTTCTCCCATGCCTTAGTTGGAGCCTTTGATAATGGTAGGTTTTTTGCAAATGCCTTTTTACCTTCATTCAGAAAATGTGGTTTGAATACTGGGTTAATTGAAGACTTTTCGAGATTTCTTCCAGAAGTAACAAAAGTCCTGATTGTAGTCTTTATCATATTTCCTGTAGTGTTATCTGCTAGTGAAAAATTACAAAATTCTCATGTCAAAAAAATTGATGCGAATTTAAATCGATGCTTAGATAAGACATCTCAAGAGAGTCTTTATAGTTTTAACAAATATATAAAAATAAGGCATTATAGCATATATACATAAACTAAAAGTAAATGTAATTTAAGCGAATCATTAAATCATATATCTAAGTATCTGATAAAAAAAATAATGGATATAATCAGTGTATATAAATTTAAGTGGTATTTACAGAAATGAAAGTATCATACAACAAGAGATTAATCTATATATTATTATGGATCTCAAGGCATCAGAATAAAACACCTTTGGTACTTGGGACTTCGTTGGTACCATTACTAGATATAGCTTCCCTAATAGCTACAGCCAATGCCTTGAAGGCACTTTCGGCCCTATGATGATCGTTGAACCCCCTTAAACAGTCAACATGGAGAGTGATGTGAGCACCTTGTGCAAAACTCTCAATAACATGCGGAATCATCTCACATGAAAGATCACCGATCTTTTCTCTCTTCAATCCTAACTCTACCACTGCAAATGGTCTGTTAGACAAATCTACAACAGCTCTACTCAAAGCTTCATCTAATGGAGCGAAACCACTACCAAATCTCTTAACACCTTTTACTTGACCAAGTGCCTTGTGGAACGCAACTCCCAAGGCAATACCAACGTCTTCTGAGGTATGGTGGTCATCAATGTGCAAATCACCAATACATTCAATAATTAAAGACCATCCTGAGTGCTTGGCTAATGCATGTAACATGTGATCTAAGAATCCGATCCCAGTGTGAATCTGAATCACTTGAGATGAAGTATTTTGAGTAGCATGATCATCATTCTTGATTTTTGCTTCTTCAAAAATCGATTCTTCAACAGCAATGTGACCTCCGTCCAAAGAAAGTACGACTTGGATCTTAGTTTCGTTAGTAACTCTCTTAACAGTGGCGGTTCTACTCATATCGTTTATTATTAGTGATTACATTTAGAATGAGTAATAGGCTCGTTCGGTTAGAACGTTTATAAACCGGAGATTTTGTGTCACATACGAATGTGTGAGAATCGGTTAATAAAATGAGGACAGAAAAATAACTATAGATCATAGGGGATTCTGAAAGTAACCACAACAGATAGAATATAAATAGTGGTAGCAATCCAACCAATATAAAATACTAACATGACTTCCACTATCCAGTATAAACGTACTGAGGTTATAGGGCGAGGAAAGTTTGGGGTTGTATACAAAGGATACCATAAACAGTCTAGACAGGTTGTTGCCATAAAGGTGTTGAATTTGGATACTCAAGAGGATGAAGTTGCAGATGTACAACAAGAAATCCAGTTTTTGACAGAGCTCAAGAACGTTCCCAACGTGACCCACTACTACGGATCGTTTTTGGTGGATACAAAGCTATGGATCATCATGGATTACTGTGCTGGTGGATCAATCAGAACATTGTTACGATCGGGGGTATTTGATGAAAAGTACATCGGGGTAATAGTGAGAGAATTGCTGGTAGCATTACTGGCTGTACACAAGATGGGGGTGATTCATCGCGATTTGAAGGCAGCAAATGTGCTTATAACTAATGAAGGTAATGTTCAATTGTGTGATTTTGGAGTTGCCGCCAAGGTTACATCGAATAGCAATAAAAGGTCCACTATGGTTGGTACACCATACTGGATGGCGCCTGAAGTTATCCGTGAGGGTGACACATATAATTCAAAAGCCGATATGTGGTCATTGGGGATCACTATCTTTGAAATAGCCACTGGAAACCCACCATATTCAGAAAAGGATGCTATGTGGGCTATGCAGATGATTTCAAAACAGACTCCACCAAGATTGGAAGGTAGAGAATATTCAGCTGTTTTAAAAGAATGTATAGCTCTTTGTCTTGATGAAAACCCTGATGAAAGACCTCTGGCTGAAGACTTACTCAAGTGTAAATTAGTGAAAACGTACAAGGGATATACTACAAATATATTGAAAGAACTCATAACAAAATATTTATTATGGAGAGACCGTAATACTTCAAGGGAATCTGTGTTTATGAATGTAGAAGAAGATGCTCAGAAGGGAACTGAAAACAATTTACAAGTTAAGTGGGACTTTGACTCCTTAAGTAGTAAGGAATATATTATTGAAAATGACATTGACATCGTAAATGTTGAAAATAACTATGACTATAATGACGATACTGATACATACCAAACTCAACCTACTCTTCAAGCAGGTAGTAAATATAACACCGAAAATAATACCATACCTTTAAATAATAGTTCATCAACCATCAAAGGGACCGGGAACGAATCCAGAAATGTTCCTAAATCATTACTCCTGTTGTTTGAAGACCATGAATCCACTAACGAAGTCAATGCCATCCCAGAAGAAGCTCCAACTTCAGGATTTAATGAGGAAAAGGAGTCTTTAACAATTGAAATTCCGGACATGGACAATCTTACCAGTTTTAATACTAACACTCAATCATCAAACAATAATAGTGTCCAGTCAACCCCACACATTCAGTTAAATAAGCCACCCCCATTGTATCACTCACAATCTGCATCAGCTAGTTTGGAATCGAGATTTTCTACTAATTCTTCAGCATCACGTCCTAGAAAAAAGACTATTTCAAATAGCACAGGTAGTACTTCAACTAGTACACTTCAGCCTTCACCCCATACACCCCCTTATACTAATCTGAGGAAATCTCCATCACCTAAACCGCCTTCTGGCTCAAGCATTATTAACCCACCCGGGTTAGTGAATACTATTTCACCATCAAAATCAATGAAAGCATTACAAACAAACTCAAACCCATTATTACAACCAATTAATTTCAAATTGGGAGGTGAAAATGGGGCTAGTTCTACTACTATAATGACCCCCACCCAACCTTCACAACCCAGCACAACTAATACAACTAATAATAATATGAATTCATCAGCATCAAATTTACTGAAGAGAGTGAGACCAAAACTTCATATTCAAATGCCCACTCCTTCTAATATGTTCAACAATTTATCTGCATTAACAAATAATGAGTTTGACTCAACAGCACAACAAGACGAAAACGTAAACCAATTTGGTATTAATCCAGCTCAAGTTGCCAATTTTCCATTGACAATGACTCCTGTTACTGAAAAATTACCAGAGAAAACAGGATCATCAGCCCCATCAACTAATGAAAATACGTCAGATGAAGTTGGTATACGTGAAAAAACAGACTTGGCATCTACTCAGAGATTTCCACAAAGTAGGAAGATGAGTTCTTCTAATCTTTCCAATCTTGCTCAAAGTGCATCGAACACTCTGAGCTCTAAGCTCTATTTACCAAGATCAAATAACATTACCAGTACATCTCCTAATATTGTTGCAAATAATCAAATTAAAAATAAATTTCCAACAATTCCTTCTATCAATAGCGAATTTTTTTCCGACAGCAGTTCAAAGCAGAAACTTATTAATGATTTAGATTCCATGATTAGGCTCTTTAATCAAGGTTTAGATGCCTTAGAAGACCTTATATAATATACATAATTTACTTTTCTACATATCAAAAAATGTCGTTAATGTCGTACAAACTACTTATAGCTAATAATTCAATCTCAATTATATCTAGTTGAAATATATAAATAAATAAACACAAAAAGGCTACAAAATGGCTCCTCGTATGAGAAGACGTATCACTTCTACAAAGAGGGAGGAGCTAGAGAAACAGCAACGTGAATTAGCAAAAGCAATTGTAAGACCATTTGAAGTTTTATCAGGGTTGCCAGTTTCATTTAGCTCACCTCAAGCAAGCGATCAGCATGCATTAAAAAATCCATTAACAGTGAAAGATTCGGGTGTTTTCTACAGATCTTTAATGAAATCAAGATACACATATGTGCATATATGTCCGATGTTTACATTATATTGGATTAAGCAAAGTTCATATGCTAAGAAGTTAGCGGAACAGGATAAACCATTGCCCAAGTCAGCTAGAGATGAAAATATTATAGGCAGAAGTCCTTTATTAAATGGTGATGTTAGTGCTAGAGATGTTATGGTTAAATTATGCGATGCATCAATCACTTTAGGACCTCATGATTTCGAAATAAGGTTATTTATTGCAAAAGATGAAAGATCAGAGAAGAACAACAACAATAATAAAAAAAAGGATAAAGAAAAAGAGATAAAACTACCAGAAAATACTTCTAATAATAGTAATAGTTCAAATACCAATGAACTTAATAAAGTTAAAAACAATATACCTACTCCCGAAAAGATACCAATCAACACAACAATTGATCCATCTTTGGATAAAAAAAATAAAGAGGAAGTGATTAATTCAAATAAAAAAGTCAAAGAGACTTCAAAAAATAATGAGTCAGAAAAAATAGAACATAATGACCCGGAAAGTGATATTAATATACAGAAAACTAAGAGTAATGACGAAACAAAAATACCTAAAGAAGAAAATAATGATCCAAATAATAATGATAAAAATTATATTGAGCTGAATAGTGATTCACAGAAGAATCCTAACTCAGAAGTTTTAGGAGGTTCTCAAAAATCAACTGCACCTGATTCTACAAATGCTACACAGTCAAATACAGTCGATAGTTCTGTTGTTAAAACCAATCAAACACCTCAACCAGGATTAGAGTTAACGACACAACCAATATCATCAACACCACCAGTACCACCAGCACCACCAGCACCACCAGCACCAGCAACACCAGATGCAACTAATATGCAATCTATCGAAAACTCAATTATGATATCAAATTTAAATACTATTGCAAGGACTGATACATCTCTCAATGCATTAATGAAGATTGTTGCACTGGGAAAAGCATCCCCACAAGAGATCATTAAATTTCAAGGCTATATTAAAAAAGCAAGAGAAATGGGACCTCAACCTCATCATGCTTATTTGTTTGCACAAAACCCTGGCTATTATCCATATGGAAATAACTTACAAATGTTGAAGGGAAAAAAACTTAAAGAAAAGAAACCACCTAAAGAAAAGAAATTGAAGAGTAAAACTCCAAAAGATCAGAAGTTGACAGCTTTTCAAGAAAAATATTTAACAGATGCAACTATCTTGTTTGAATTTGTTGAAAATCCTAATGTGAGATTTGTATTTCCAAAAAATGCAATCTGTGAAGTAATTGATCCAGAAAAAAAACAAGAAATAAACGAGGATGACCAAGATATTGGCGAAGTAAAAGATATTTTAATCAGCTTCTTATGGGTACATAATCAAACTGAAATAGATGAATATGAAAAAAAACTAGCCGAATACAATAAAATTATGGAAGAAAGAGAGCAGAAAGAAAATCCAAAACCACAAGAAAAGAAAGTAGAAGAACAAAAAGAGAGAAACTTATCAGAACAAAACCAACCTGCTGAAAAATCATCAGCAAAAAATTCTGTTGAAGAAAAACAAGAAAACCAATCAAGTGAAAAGCAAGATAAGACTATAGACAATACCAATGAAGATAATATTAATACAAATAATAACAACATAGATAATGCCACTATTACCATAGAAAATAATACTGTAAAGGGAGAAAATACTGAAGAAATCAAGAAAATCATTCCAGAGCGTAAAAATACTAGAAGACGTAAATATACAGCCCCAAAGAGAAGCTCTATTCGAAAATTGGAATTACCACTTGAACCTGAGAAAAGGTTTACAGCATTATCATTTACTATTCATAACGTACCATTAAGGTTTGTACCTATCGTAACCAATAGTTTTAATCCAGTTGAAAAAGTTCAAAACTACATGCTGGAAGTAATAAAAAATGGGACAAGAACACCTAATTTCTACTTGTGGTATCAAGTAGATGGAAAATTGGATGAAGAATTAGCGGAAAATATTAGAATCCAATTGAACCAAGAAGAGAAAAAACTTACTGGTATCCCAATAGCCAATCTTTCAAATTCCAAGAAAAGGACAAAGAAGGACAAAGAAACAAAACAAAAGAAACAAAAGATAGATAATGCTAAATCTGTTACTAATGATTCTATTTCTGGTCAATATGACTCAGTTCAGCCTTCTTCAAATCAATTAAATTCTACAGAAGTACAAGACACTAGAAATGAAGTACCAAATTCTTCTATTACATCTGAAAAATCTATAAAAACAGAACCATTGGTACCAAATCCAAATATCACTACATAGAGAATATGCGTATACTATATTAACTATTTATAGATATGTTTATAAGTTTTATTTACAGATGAGTATATACTTAATTAGAAGTATTAATTAAGTTCAATAAGCTTTCTAAGTTAGCATTATCCTTAGCATTTCTTTCAGATGCATTTCCAAAAATAGGATTTGAAGCCTGATAAGAGGATCTATCAAATAATTCAGCATTATTTTGAGTTCTTTGCATCCAAGAGCCCGCTTTAACACCATCAGCATAAATTCTAACCCTACCATTTTCAGTAATTTCAGCTTCATTAATTTTAAATGGCATGACAAATTGTCTAGAGTGTCTACCTGGGAAGTTTTTAGAATAATTGTTTTGTAACAAAGTAGTACGGTCGTTAACACTAGCAACGAAACCACCAATTGCAGCTTCTCTATCACCAACAATTCTACCTGGGGCAACAACACCGTATTTAACACCATTTGGAGAGTTAGTTAATCTACCTTTTTGACTGTATGAGAAACCACCAGTACCTTGAATCTTTGGTGGGGCTTGACCAGGTTGATTAATGTATGATTCCAAAGATTTGATTCTTCTTTCAATGTTGGTTGAATTCAAGAATTCCTTTAATAAATCCATAAATTTCTTCATTGGGACAGAAGAAAGAATTACTTGTGGATTAGTTTTAACTAGCCATTGCTTAAATTGTCTGTATAAATTTGGATTCTTCTTTAAGAGAGCTTTTACTTCACCAATACTTGCTTTATTGGATAAGTTAAATGCAGCTAAAATATTGTCATCATTAGAAGAAGCACCCGACTTTGTAGATTCAGACGGAAATAATGGGTTATTATCATTAAAGTAGTTTTTCAAAACAAGACCAGATTCTTGGAATTTTATTCTGTTATATAACTTACCGGAGTATTTTTCAACATCTGGCATATTCTTAGCGTTATCAATATCATTATACACTATATGCGAGTATCCAATTTGTTTTGGTAATGCAGTCTTGATACCAAAATTAGATCTGATAGCACTGGACTTTGGTGTATATATGATTTGGTGAGTAGGAACATGGGAATTTCCTCTCAAGGTTTTATTTAATGGGGTGGCCACTTGCGCCAATTTTGAGTTCTTTACAAGCCTGTAAAGTTCCTGGTTATTCATATTCAATACGACAACTTACTTGTCCCCTAATTATCCAGGATTATGTACAATCTATACAGCTTAGTCTTCTGGTAAAGGTGAGAATTTGAAAAATATTAAATTCGACATTAAAAATTACACAAAAGTATATTTACCCGGATTCAAACTTGGTAACGTTAACAAGAGTATGACATGGTTATTCCTACTCTATTGCATTCAGGGATATTTGTAGTAGGGTTTAATCCTATTTTGATACCTGTACTGATTAAGAAATCCTTACATTTACCTTCCCATAAAACTTTAAGTATTCTGTTATTTAAACTTGTAGAGCATTTAACGACACTTGAGAAATCACTCTCGTTAACAAGGTTTTGGAATGCAGCCATGACAGAATTATTGGAGGATTGCATATGGAGATGTTTATTTGATTTAGATATGCTAGATCCTGAGTCAATTTTGTTAGAAAAAATTGTAGGGTTTATATGATAATAATTGTCCAAATCCTGAATTGGATTTATGATATTGCTGGATGCATTGTGATTAAGGTATGTAGAAGGTGTTATAGATATTACTTCCCTTGGATCATAAAATTCTCTATTATTAACTTCTTTCTTGTCATTGTTGGAGATATATCCGTAGCCATGTGAATTATTTGGGTTTGAAAAATTAAATAATTCAAAGCCTAATGATAAGTTGCTGGCATACGAGAAAAAATTAAAATCATATTTTGATGAAAATGTAGATGCGACAGATGTCTTCACAGTATATGTAGATGATATATGACCTAAGATGGGATTACATGCGATTGTCATAGTTAATGGTTTTCCTGTGGATGTGGATCTTGTTGAATATCGAAATGCAGTTGATAACCCAGGACTCATATTCATTGCAGCATACCACATCTCAAGTCCAACTGAAACCACTGAATTATCAAATTTGGGTATTAATAATGGGTTATTTTGATATTTTGTAGAATTTGCTTTGGCATTAGTGAAATTATACAAACACCTGAAACCACACAACCCTTCATTAGTGGAATATATCAACTCTCTCAGAAATCTGGGTGAATTTTTTTGCAAATATAATATCATGGTACCATTATTTTTAACTTGTGGGTTATTTATACATTTTATCAAAAATTGAGTTTGTTGGGATACTCTTTTGATTATCATTGCCTCTAATGCCGATCCTGGAAAATACATTCTACCATACATCAATGTATCTTTATTCCCCTTATATACACGATGTGAGTTAGGTAGAGATACCACTGGTTCAATTATCTTAAAACCTGCTATTGCGTCTTGTAATGAGATGTCTTTAGTACCCATTGTATTTCGCAAAGGAATAGAAGAATATAAATATGCTAAGGAACCATTAATAGAATGATAATTAGAAAGTGTAAAGTTTGATGCCAGGTGCTCCGTAGATTGTGATGATATATCTAGTTTACATCCATTAGGTGTTGAAAACTCTAGAATTGCCTGCGATGTTGCCGTTATGTTAGAAAAAAGATTGTCGTCATTCCAATTTGTGGACTTGTAAAAACATTTTTGAAGATATTCCATGTATGTGTACATTAGAAAACCTTGAATTTATTAAAACAACATTATAGAATTCTTTTAGTGTGGATTTAGTAACATTGGTTTCTGAAGATAAACATATTTATATGCAGGATAAATTATATAGACAAATGTTAGGAATGGGTATTATGATATATAGGGCATAGTTATACCCTAAAGAGATTTTATTCAAGAGAGTATAATGGAATATGTAATGGAGTATGTAATATAATCGAATAAATAACAAAATGTAGAAATCAATTGTTAATTATCAATACAATCCATAGTTTTTTTTTTTGAATGAGAGAAGAAGCATGCTTAAGTTACTTTCAAATCATTCAAATTATCAACAAGATTGTAAATTTCAGGAAAATCTTGTTCAAAAAAAGATGATTTTTCTTCCAAAGTTCTTGTTACTGAGTTAGATGTAGCAATAGGGTTTTCGTCAGATAAGTAGAGGAAAAGAAATTCTATAATTTTGAAATTGAGATCCTGTTGGTTTAATGACCTATTTGAGGTGTTGGGAGCTGGGGGCTCATACATAGAGCTTAGTTTGAAGTTTCTGATAATTATAGAGCAGCCGTTACATTGTTCAAATATCCGAAAATTTTTGAGATCCTTGAGCAAAATATGAATTAATGTCGAGACAAATGAGATCCTGATACTCAACGGGTATTGTGTAGGTTCTGACAAAGAAATTGAAGTTTCTGTCTCTGGAAGTTCAATAAACTGTAACACTACTTTCATGTTATTTTGAATATTAAAAAGCGACCTTGAGCTTGGGTGCATTAACAATAAACCCTGAATGAGTCTATTACAATCATGTAAAGCATCCATGTCATTCATAGAACCATCTAAAAATCTTCTATACACATATAGTATCCGGCCAGCTACGTTGTATTGGAAGTTATCTTGTAGACCCATAAACTGGCCAAGTTGTGAGATACTGTTCGACTGGGATAATCGTTTCTGTTCACGTATCTCTGGCACTAGTTCAGCTAGCAACTTATCCAATGTCTTTATTCCTAATACAACATCTGAACTCAATGTAGACTCAAGCAAATTAATAATCTCTAGAATTTTTGTCTCCATTACATTACTCCATAATTAACTGATATCAAATCCAGGAGATGCTCACTTTAGCGCCCAGTTACCAATCCTGTATATATCAAAGGGGAAATAAATCAATTGTTATTATCACTTAAATCTACATGGGACTTTATAATTAAAATACATATCAAGGGGAGGAAAAGAAGAATAGATATTTATAGCTAGACAAGATTATTAATAAATACTAAATACGATAGGATTTGAACTAGAAAAATTTAAAGTATCAAGATGGGGTGGATATCTATTAATGACGTATCACCTTCAGCCTCATCTGTAGCCATAGGATGTTCTGTTGCAGTAATATCATCAGCTATTCAGTCGCTAGGAATCACATTACAAAGGAAATCGCACTTGATATCATATCATAATAATGGAGGTGTGAATACTGCACCACATCAGCAGCGATACAAGAGAAATATGTGGTTGACAGGGTTTATTCTTTTCATCGTCGCTAACGTCTTGGGATCACTTATTCAAATTACCACTCTCCCATTAATTATTTTATCGCCTTTACAAAGTATAGGGCTTATTTTTAATTCAATTATGAGTTGTATGCTCCTACCAGGGGAATCATTTACCCAGAGATTGGGGTGGGGAACACTTGTCATAGCTATCGGTGCATTTATTATTGCTTATAATGGGAATACAGCTACGATAAAGCCACCAGAGGATTTGGATCCATCTACAAGATTCAACTTAGTTTTGGAAAAATTTCTCAGGAGCCATTTTCTCACATGGTTTATTGGTACTTTCATATTTAGCGGAGTGATGGTATTATTAAATTATATTTTGAAAAAGAGGATCACCAAAATAAAGAATAAACTAAAAAAGAGGAAAAGTTTTTTACTTTCAAAGACATTGAGGAGATACCATTTTATCAGAGGTATCAACTATGGCCTTATCAGTGGTACCTTGACTGCACATACATTTTTATATGCTAAGTCAGTTGTTGATGTAATTGTTGAGATTATCATGAGTAATAAACATGATTTTAAATCTATTATCCATGCTTCTAACATATCAGCATATTTCTTGTTAATAATGATGTTTACAATTATTGGGATGCAGGTGACAGCGTTTAATTTGGGCCTTTCTCAAATATCAACATCAATATTATACCCACTTTGTTTTTTAGTTTACAATTTTGTTAACCTTATTAACGATTTAGTTTTCAATTCACTAATTTCAAGTCATTTAATGTCAATTTCTCAATTACTATGGGTTATTTTAGGTCTAGTTGGTGTTTTATTTGGGGTAGTTTTAATTAGTTGGGACAACCCAAGTACAAAAGATATCAAGAATATAGACATAGATGATTTTAAATTATTACATCTTAAATTTCCTTACTATGAGCCAGATGAAAACGATCGTCTATTATTAAAATCATCTGCAGAAAGAATCAGAGAATATTTATGTTCAAGTGATGATTCCGTTAACCTAATTAATCTTAATAATGAGAACACAATGCAAACAGTTACGACGTCAAAACGAATTTTGTCTTATGAAGAAGATCAATTATTGAGACTGTTAGACATCTAATGATTTTTTTAGTTTACTCAAGTTCATTTAATAATACTAATTAGTTATTGAGTAAATAACAATTTTATAGAATAGAACATTCATTTCATATAAATAAATAAGTTATTTTCTATTAAAATTAAACTGTGTCCTTTTTTTTCTTGAAATTGATAATTGGTAGTGGAAGATCTTTTGGTATAAAGTAAGAATTGTAAGGATCAGCAATACCAGCAAAGCCACAATACCATCCAGATATAGAAGCCAAGAAACAGAAAACACCACCAGCAGTAGTTAAACCAGCATTTCCTGTGAAATTTGCAATTGCTAAAATCAAAAAAGTCATGAATAAAAAGAAGAAAATGCAGAAAAAAGCAACTGTAGCTTTCATACAACACATTGTTAGCATTAGTGAAAATATTGCCCAGGAAATACAGAATAGTCCAATAGCATTATTAAACTCAGCAGGATCTTCATATGCTGCAGCAATACCAAAGCTTTCAACAAAAATTGCAGCAAAAGAAAACCAGAAACTGCCATATCCACAAAATGCACATGCTGCGAACGTATTACCATTATATAATTCAAATAAACCAGCAATATTTTCAGCAGCTCCACCATAGAAAAAACTCAAAGAAACAATAGCATTTGGAATAGTAATTCCCTTTGCACCACAATAGTATAAACCCAATACAAAAGTGCTAAGTCCGTGACCAGCAAGACCAAAAGCAGCAGCATTACCAATTTTATGTTTTGGATATAAAGAATATCTATCAGGATTTAAAGTACCCGCAAAAGCTGTCATTAATTCATGTCTATAGTATTTCTTTCCCCCTAATGTTATAAATTCATCCCCAGAACCTGATATTTGAACATGTGATGGGGCAATATCATGATGGTCTAGGCTGGTTTTTTGGTTCGAAATAGATGTGTTAGAAGACATTTTCATCCGATGATATTTGGCTCTATATAACTAAGAACATAAGTTTCAGATATATATATATATATATATATAATTTACCTGAGGGGAGTATAGATTGAGGTATATCTTTGCTTGCAAAAAGGAAATTTTGCATATGTATTTTAGTTAGTTAACGACGGCGTTAAGCAGTGCTAGATATTGACCCCATATTTTTGAGATAGGTGACTTTTTAAAAAAGCCAAAAAATATATATACATTGTCAAAGCCACCATATATCTGGAACATAACACCACTATTGGTGTTATAATTAACAATTGGGCAATTTCCTAAATTACTCAGAAATTTTAGGTTATAGTACTGAAATAAGGAATTTTGCATCTAATCTCCTTTTGTGTAATTAGGACTTTAGAACAAGCCAATACATAATTTTGTTAAGTGCCCTATTATATACAGATAAAAAAGTTACTTGGTTCTTATATCCGAGAAGGGGGAACCATTTTTATGTCTCAAATTTTCTAATGTATAATGGTAACACTTAACGCCATTGTCAATTTCCTCCGAATCTTGTGTGACTGAAATATAAATTAGTTTTATAGGGATTGAAGATTGTTAAAAATAGTTTTCTGAAATAACTAAATATAGAGTTCTAACTATATATGGCAAACTCAGTTAAAAAAATATCTTGAATACCAAAAAGATAAGAAGAAAACTGTATACGTTATCATTTGTAGAATAAACACAATAAAATATTATCTACACTCTTTTCTAGATTAAACTCCAAGAGGAACCACCTCCTTCTTTTTAAAGTTGCATGATGTTATATATGCAGGTTATAAATAAATATTGAATATACAGAAGCTCATCACTGTCGTATCAATGGTTTCATTTTAATTTAATTTATATACAATATTACAGTAAAGAATTATATTAGGATAAAAAGTATCATAATGCTGGATCAAGGAAAGAAACAGATAAAACCAAGAAATAAAAATCCTAGTATTACGTGTTTTAAATCAACAAATGACTTACTTCAATTAAGAGATTGGTTTTATATATTCGATGATATCACGGACAATCGAAAAAGAGCTATCCAGCGTGTTAAAGCATTATCTTCTAGAGGAAAATTACCACATGCTGTCGAAACCACATCATTACTAGTATCAATAACTCTTTCTGATCCCAAAACAGTTACAAAAGATATAAAACAATCTGACTCAAATATCTTGAAATTATCATATGCAATGGCTATAATACGATTTGTTAATGGACTTCTTGATCCTTTTCAGCAGTCAAATTTTGCGATTCCATTACATCAGCTTGCTAGAAACTTAAATTTACCTAGTTTCTTTGTAGAACTTAGACATATGGGCACTCATGAACAACTTCCTAGTCTTGATATTTTAAGGATTGGATGCAATATGGCATTAAACTGGTTATTCGAAAATTTTTGGCAAAATGTACTGGAATCTTATGAAGAACTTTATACTCAAGAAGGAATTAATGAATTCACAGAAGTTGATTCTGCAAAGATTATAGATATAGTTCAGAAGTCAAATGTAACTATTGATGATATTTTATCCAATTTAAAACTGTTTAAGAAAATCAGAAAACAAAATCTTGATATTATTTATAAGTTTGGAAATTCATCAGAGATAGGAATAAAATACTGGAAAAATATCAAAGCAATCAAAAAGCATGACCCAATGATAGTAATGAAATGCTTAGTTTTTAAAAATTTTATGATATATAATGACGAAAAAATAAAATCCAGAAATGAGAATAAAAAAGTTAAATTTAACACATTGTTAATTAAATTGTACAAACCTTTGCTTGATGAATTTGGGGCTCAATTTAAACTAGAGTTATTACAATTAATAATACAATATATGAATGTCTATTATGGCCATGAAATAGCGTCGAAATTTGATATTCGTATTGATGAAAAATTAGGATTTGGATTCAAAATGATCGAAGAGATAAATCAAATCATAGAATGGGCCTCATTTCTTATTGAAGACATCTTATCCTTTTCATTAGGAAACAAATTTCTGTTTGATATCGAATCCGGAACTATTACTTCTCGTAATGATTTAGTCCATTATTTTTTGACTCTATCTACTATGATTAACAGAGAAAAGAGATGCAGGTTGATTTCTGCTATTAATGATTTTATTGAAAACAATCCGATTTACTCCAATGATATTAAGAAACTTATAAAGAATGAATTAGCTACCTTAAATAAACAGATAAAGCTAGAGTCCTTTGCTGCTCCTCCATCATTGGATGAGTTGTTAGGAGAAACTCTGGCTCCCCAAAAAAGAGCTTCTAATATACCATCTGAAACCGCTAATAAAAAAATAAAAGTTGAATCAACTACTAATATCACTAAAAATAAGATCTATTTATTCGAAAAGCATTCTGATTGGAAGCCAATTCCATTTGGAACATCTATTTAACATTTCAGCATTAACCTATGTGCAGTACTACAAAATCATGTTACTAAGTAGAAAGGCCTTATCTCTCATCCACAAAACTAGTTAATATCTAAGAATAGAAATAAGATATAATATTAATAATCATAATCATAATCATAATATAACTTTAATAGTCTTAGAAATTATAATTATTACATCTTTATTACTAAATTTATTTCAATTCTAATATGAGTCCCCAGTGGATGCCCCAGAATATCCAAAAACGATTATTACTATATGTTCTCCATCAGTTATCGTTGTTTTCAGAAATAGACTTACCTAACCTAGAAGAAGTATCATTTAATAATATATTACTCAGAGATGTATTGATAGATTCAGAAAAGGTGGGAAAGCTACCAGGTTGTAGCTTGCGATTTGGAAAAATAGGCACTTTAATATTGAATGGAGGTGTTATGGGAGGGGTTAATATAGATGCTAATAATGTTGAATTAGTCATTGCACCAGATTTTGATATTAACGAAGATATTAAAAGTAATTTGAATTTCCTGATAGCTCAAAGTACAGCAGATTTGGCAAATTCGATTATGGTTGATCAAGGTAAGGAGCCAAGTTCTTTAGGTGAAGGTCTTAAAAGCAAGTCTCTGAGCTCATCTCTTAATTCTGATGAATCAAATACTTCTAAATACTCAAGACCATCAGCATTAAGTGGAGTAATGGCAAAAGCCGTTGATATGGCTTTGCTGAGGCTACAAGTTACATTATCGTCAGTAAAGATAAAATTGATTTCAGAGCTTACTGATTTAAGTCTTGAGGTCGATAAAATATCCATATCCACTGTTAATGGATCACGAAAAATAAATATACAAGGGGTAAGATTAATTTGTCTAAAACCAGATGTTAACCCAGGTGATTATGAAGAAGATCTATCAGATTACAATGTTAATGACAATGTAGAAAACACTTCAGACTCAGATAATATGGATGACGACCAAGAAGGTGATGTCTATGTAGATGAATCGTTAATGAATAGTATGGTTTTTACTCATGAAGAGGCTAGTTCAATATATATGAGTGCAATTGATGAATCATTTGCTGGCCCTAATCCAAAGAAAAATAATAAAACTAGAAAACCCATTTTATTTGCAATTGATTTCATAGACATTTCATTTGATGGATTAAGCTCAATTTCAAATTTAGACATTGATGTTGGGAACATTAATGTTTCTTTCACTCCATTAGTCCCAACTATCATGATTCTATTTAATGGAATTTTGAGAAGTATTAAACTTCAAACTTACCAAAGAAGAAAGAAAAATATAAATCGAACTACTAATAGAAACCACAATTTTCCTCAATATGCTAAGGATGATATTGTTAATGACGTGGTTGATGAAGATATGATAGAAAATACAACCTCATCAGATTTTATATTTTTGAAAAAATTTCATATACTGAATATTGTATTAAGTTTAAACTCTGGAATAAATGAACAAGGTACATTTACTTCATCCAATAATCATCTATTTTTTGAACTTAGGAATCTATACATAAAGCTGAAAAATGATGAGCTTGTATATGGTGGTGTTGAGGGCTTTAATATTTTAAGAAATATAAATGGTATAACTGAAGTAATATTTTGTTTCGATGAAAAGAATCCTGAAGAACAGCAAGACGAACCACAAAATGAAAAGAATATAACAAAGGCAGATATTAGATTTGAAGTAAGAAATTCTGGTATAGATCAAAGCAAAACTGTTAATATTACGACTTTGTTATCTAAACCAGCTAAATTAAATCTTGATATTGATTCTTTAGTTAAATTAGTTGATTTATTTACTGCTTTTGAAGATATTCACTCGAAGTATAATTCATTGAAAATTTCACTTGATGCATTAGCTCCACAGCAAGTTATAAAAAGCTCACAGACTGCAGAAACTACAAAAAATTCATTTTTATTACAAACTTCTTTAATTAATATTAATCTAGAAGTATCTCAAAGTTTAACTTTAAATACTATAGTATTCCCACTATCATACAATCTGATGAAAAATGATATGAGCACTTTAAAAATATTAATTAAAACTAAGATTGGAGGCGCAGAAAATTTAATAGCAACGATTCAGAATCTAAACTTATACTTTGATACAAAAGAATTTCGTTCGTTTATCGATCAGAATAGTACAAGCAATAATAATGGTAGAAATTCATTACCACGGAAAATAACATTAAATTCAAATGTTAATTTAATGATAAATAAAATCAATATTACAATTTCCTATAAAGCTCTACACTATCTTTTAGATGAGCTTTCTGGATTTTTTAGTGAATTATCTAAAAAAAATATGTTGAAATCTTATTCTAGAAACTATTTTGATGATAAGAAACTTGATCTCACAACTTCATTGCATAATTCAATATATTCTAAAAAACCTAATAGAAGACTTGGAAGTACATATAACAATATTTCAATTCTTAATAGTACAAGATATAACAATGTATCCTTCAGAATACTGTTAAAAAAAATTGAAGTTAATATTTCAGAATTTAAGCCAGATTTTGGTGATATAAATATTAGACTTCATGAAATTATGATACATGAATATAAAAATGATATTCAAGGCTTTGCTATGTTTTTGGATGTTAAAAGAATTATCAACAATGCTGTGGCTGATGATGTAGTTATAGATTTCAGGAGAGAAGGGTTGAATAATATAAACTCACCATTTGTGTTATTTCTACTAAAACAACATGATAAGGGAAATACAATTGACTTTATATTACGCAATTTCATATTTGAGTATTATACATCTTGGTTAAAAATCTTCGAGAATGATAGTAGTACCAAAAAAGCTACCGAATACTCATATAAAAAAAGTAACGAAAATAAATCAATAAGTGAAAGTAAAAATTTACATATTAGATTTGTATTCCATGATTGTTGCATTGGGTTAACTCCTGGGAGACTAAGATCTAAAGGGATATTAGTTATTAGTAAAGGAAATTCAGATATCACTTTTGGTAAATATCAGTACTACATTAAGAGTTCGTTCAGGAAATCTTCCTTACTATTAATTGATGACTTAGAAAATTTGAAAGTACAAGATTCAGTAAGAGAACAAAATTTAAATAGTTTGGTTACACCAGTATCATATTTCTTATCGATTGGCTATATTTCTGTTTTGAGTATTAATAGTACACATGTGGGTGTCACAGTAAATACTGACATAGAGAAGATATTGGAACGAAATAAGGAATTAAAAATCCAAAGTGATATTTCTTATTTTGATATAAAATTAAACTCTGATCAGCATCAATTGGATCTTTGTGCTGATTCGATGGTTACTTTAATACAATTAATAACTGATCTAAAACTACCTTTAAATTTTGAAGATAAAGATAGAATGAAAGTAAGCTTAGAAGAGAGTTTGGATTTATCAGACATATTACTGGATAATGATGTGACTAAAAGAAAGCCAAGTATGGATAATTCTACCAAAGATACTCTTGGTGACCAAGACCTGCTACATATTGTGGACGAATATTATACTAATCAAGCTTCTTGTGATGATTTGGGTCATGGAATGAAATATCTTTCAATCATTAATGAAAATAATGATACAGATCCCACTATTTTAAATACAGAGTCATTAGCATTTGATGACGAACATTTTACTAATGAGTTTAGTGAATTTAAAGTTGGAAAAATAAACCCGATGAATATAAATATAAATATTTCCAAAGTAAACATATATTTATATGATGGGTTTGAATGGAAACACACCAGAAAAAGTATAAAAAACGCATTTAAAAAAATGGAGGGCCAAATAACTACAGAAAAGAATAAAAAAACTGAGCAGGATAAATTACAGAACAAAAATTTGTCAAATGATATAGAAAATGAAGATGAAGTGATAACAGAAACAATATTTAAGTCAATTCATATTTCTCTTCCAAAAGGCATTGATCCTTCTAATGTTGCTAAGAATATTAATAAACAAGTCCAAGGAAATTATGAAGATATTCATAATGCAGAAAGGGGTAAGAATTATAGAAGTTTAAGGCTAAGACGTTCAAATAGTCACAGAATAATGTTTGAACTTACGAATACTGAAATAAATGTCTTGATATTAAGTACCAGAGACCCAAGAAAAGACGAAACAGATAAAAGTTTGTATTATGAAGTTGTGAATACCCTTGAAATAATAGTAGATGATTTTGAAGCATATGATAACGTTCCTACATCAACTTGGAATAAATTCCTAACCTATATGAGAAGTTCTGGTGATAGGGAAATTGGTAAAAGTATATTAAAATTATCGATTATTAATTCTAGACCTGAGCCTAGTCTTGTAGCAGCTGATTCGATAATTAAGGTATCTATATTACCGCTTCGATTATATATTGATCAGGAAACTTTAGACTTTATTGTTCGTTTCGTGGAATTTAGGGATGAAAGATTTGATCTTCCTCCAGATGAAATAATATTTATCCAAAAATTCGATATTGATTCTCTTCATTTAAAGATAGATTATAAACCTAAGAATATAAATTTTTCTGGCTTAAGATCTGGAAATGCTTCTGAATTAATGAATTTATTTACTTTAGATGGATCTGAGATAAAATTACCCAAAGCAACAGTTTATGGCTTATTGGGATTCCCCAAGATAGGTGAAGAATTAGCTAAGGTATGGCTTCCTCATATACAAAAAACTCAACTAGGTGGTATTTTATCAGGGCTATCGCCAATAAGATCTCTAGTAAATATAGGTGGTGGTTTTAAGGATTTGATAGTTATTCCTGTTAAAGAGTATAAAAAAGATGGAAGGTTAGTAAGAAGTATTCAAAAAGGAACTTCTGTTTTTGCTAAAACAACAATTTCCGAGTTACTAAAATTTGGTGTAAAGCTAGCTTCGGGAACACAGGTATTGTTAGAACAAGGAGAAGAATTACTCGGAGGTGAAGGATTATCTATACGAAAACAAGAATCAGATTTGGCTTCGAGAGATGTACCAAAGCATTTCACTAACAATGAATTAATGACAACAGTAAATACAGAAGAACAAAATAACTTGAAAAAGAGTAATAATGATTACCTTGCATCTTCGATACTATTAACAGAAAATGATCGAAATGGAATGAGCCATTTCAGTAATAACCAATTATATTCTTATATTGACTTAGATGATTCAAATGATATTGATGGCAGTATATTAAATAGCAAACTATTATTATTGAAGGAGGATGATGACATTGAATTCGATGATGAAATTCAAAATCTTAGTGATAGTGATATTGAATTTGACTCCGATGATTTAAATGAAGGAAAATTGGTCAGTCTTTATTCAAATCAGCCCGAATCTATCCAAGAAGGTTTGAAATTAGCATATACTTCAATTAATAAGAACCTAGGTGTTACAAAAAAGAAAATTTTAAACTTAAAAAATGAAATAAGTGAAACTGAAACTTTTCAAGAATCGCTAACATCAGTAATTAAATCGGGTCCAGTGATAATTATAAGGCCAATAATTGGTACAACAGAAGCAATATCAAAAACTTTGATGGGAATAGGTAATGGCATAGATTCTAAATATTTAAATGAATCTAAAGACAAGTACAGATCCAAATCTAAAAAAAATTAATGAAAACAATAACTTAACTATTGTTAAATAATATAATATTATATAGGTAATGAGTTTATGATTAAGGTTATAACATTGTAGATTCTCAGTAAAAATTTAACCGGAGAAATTTAGACAGGACCTCGATAAGGAGGCAGTCATCCTCGAAAATTAGGTAACACAACATAATATAACCATAATCTTTTCAATAGTCAAATATGACACTGATATCAAAAGATCTGAAGTCTTTATTGAATGGATGTTTGAATAATATAAATCATCAATCTAATTTGATGAAACAATGCCTCTCTCAAAATGATTTATTGCAGGCATTGAAATACTGTTCAAATTTCTTGAATGAACTTAGAACAAACCAATTGTCACCAAAAGAATATTATGAGTTATACATAGCCATATTTGATTCATTGGAATCATTGTCTATATACTTAATTAACTCTCACAATTCAAAGCAAAAGAGAAAACTCACACAAATCCCTTTTTTAGCAGATTTATATGAATTGGTTCAGTATTCAGGCAATATTATTCCCAGATTGTATATGATGATTGTTATTGGGACAACATATATGTCTACCAAAGATGCACCAAAGAAAGAGATAATGAAAGATTTAATTGAAATGTGCCGTGGTGTCCAACATCCTATAAGAGGTCTCTTTTTAAGATATTATCTTTCCCAAAGAATCAAGGATTTATTGCCATTATCGGATGAAAATGATTTTAAAGAGACTGTTGACTTTTTGATATTAAACTTTATTGAAATGAATAAATTATGGGTAAGGTTGCAACATCAAGGGCATTCTTCAGAACGTGAATTGAGATATCAGGAACGTAAGGAATTGAAAATCCTTGTTGGATCTAATTTAGTAAGATTATCTCAAATAATTGACGATTATTCAGGTGATGAAAATTATTCTGCGGTTAAATATTATAAAGAAAACATATTTCCTACAATTACAGAACAAATTATTCAGTGTAGAGATCATTTAGCTCAAAGCTATTTAATTGATGTGTTGATTCAAATTTTTCCAGATAATTTCCACTTTAATACCTTAGATGAATTGCTCAATGATCTCTTCCTTAACCTTCATCCTATGTTGAGAAAGAGTGAAATAATATCTACCTTAATTGAAAGGTTTATCACATATCACAAATTTGAAAGTGACTTAAGTGATGATATTTCCAAGCTTTCTATAAAGGATGATAAATTATTGCCAGCTGAACTTTTTGATAAGTTTTGGAAGGTTTATTTAAAAATAAATGAAACTGATAAAGAAATGCCTGCTGAAGAACATTCTATATTGTTACAATCAATAATTGCTCTCTCGTTGACTTATGACCCAGATAATTATAATAACTTGAATATAATTTATCAATTTGCAACAGAAAATTTAACTAATGATAAAGAACAGGATGAACTTTGGTCCCAGTTATTAATTGCACCAATAAGGCATTTTACATCCATTAAAAAATTATTAGAGTTGCCTTTTTTCCACGAGTTTTATTTAAAGTTATCTAATATAGATTATCAAAAGAATATATCTTTGGAAATTGTTGATAAATTCACTGAGAATACTGAACAAAATATTGATTTTTTTTCTTCTACAGATGATATTGATAAGGTTTTTAAATATTTAGCAGTTTTAATTAAAGATTCTAACAAAAACCTTAATACTGCTAAGAATTTGGGAATAACTAAAACCATTGAAGTTAATGCTGGCGAGGGATATATAACTCAAGAATTTTTAAATATTCAAGAGAAGATTTGTAAATTAATTCATTTGATTGAAAATAAGGATCCATTTGCAAATTTAACAAATTTGATGTATGTTAGAAGAAAATATCTTAATAAGAGTTTAGAAAATATAATTTACACATATCCTACTTTGATCTCAAAAATTTTGAATAAACTAAAGATAGCAGGGTATCTTAATTTGAAAAAAAAATCAACTAATAGAGATTTATTGATAACAACAAATTTTAAAAATCTTTCAGTAATCATTGAAGAATTATACCAACATCATCAACAATTTTATTCTGAACTTATTCTAAAGTTGTATTTGAATGCTGCTTCCGTTGCTGACCAACTTAGACAAGAAACTATAAGTTATGAATTATTTACCCAATGTTTTATCGTCTATGAAGAAAACTTGATATTCACTTCTATAAAAAATTATTCAAATGTACATGATATCACAGGGGGGTCTGTTCCTTATAGGTCTATTATTGACATAGCCAATAGGCTTTCAAGCCTGAGATACTTTAACAAAGAAAATTATGAGAATTTGATCACAAAGGTAACATTATATGGGTCTAAATTGTTAAAGAAACAAGACCAATGCAGATCAGTATATTTTTGTGCTCATTTATGGTGGTGGTGTGATTTATTCATCACAGACACTTCACCAACGGTTGAAGGCTCTGATGACACACTTTACCGTGACCCTAAAAGGGTGTTGGAGTGCTTGCAAAAATCCCTAAGAGTTGCAGATTCTTGCATGGATCCATTTTTGTCAATTAAATTATTTATTGAGATTCTCAATAGATATCTTATCTTTAATATATATGATAATCATCTTATTGATGCAAGGTATATCAATGGCTTAATTCACCTTATCAATACTAACTTAACTAATCTTAAAGATGAAAATCCTGGTATAAATGGTGAAAATGATGAAGAATCACGCTTCATTAAACAAACTTCAGATTTATTTGAAAGAGTGCTTGCTTATATCAGGGATCAGCAGTTGGAAGATAGATTTCCTGGTGTTACTGTTTAAAATTTTTGGTTTATTAATAAATGCATGTATAGTTTAGATATTACATCATTGTATTTTTTTCTATATCAATATTATTGACCCATATCTTTCTTTTGGTCAGTTTTCTATTTTATCTGAATTTTAATATTCCTATATATCTATATATATAGCTACTTTAATCGCGAATATATAATTTACTAGTTAACTATTAATCTTGCCATATTTTTTTACATTCATATATACAACATGGGTGGAAGATTGGCTAGAGAAAATTCAATCTGGAACATGCTTGTATATGGCGTTTCAAGATATGAAATTGAAAAGCTTGATGAAAAAAAGGAGATTATGGTAACAACATCATCCCCTAATAAAGCTGAAACAAAATTAAACTACGAAATTGAAGAGAAGGAGGACCTAATAAAAGAAAAACATATATTCGATTTAGAATTGAATATGAAAAAGTCAAAGAAGAATAGGAACGTTTTGAAATATACCTTTATTTTAGGTTTAATGATATTATCAGTTTCCTACTTGCTAAAAGTGGCTATTGGGAATTGGTGTTGTATGACGGATTCTTCTTTTAAATTATACCCTTCTTTGAATAGATACTTGGATGAATCTTTTATGAATGAACAAAATGTGGAAGAGAAAAAAAATGAAATAATTCTGGTGTCTAATCCATATGTTCCTAATCCAAACTATGGCACACCTGTTTTCTCTTCATTATTGCTTAATCATACATTTGGATCTTCATGGGGAAAGCCAGCAATAGTTGACTTCACACCACCTAATATTGATTTCGACAAGGTTGTATTGACTTTAAATACCTCAGTGTCTGGTGTACAATATGATAGATTAGCAAATTTATTTATTGATGGTGTCCAAGTTTGGCGTACTTCTACTATAGAACCTGGAAGAAGATCAGTGTTCGCAAGTACCAAGAAGGATGTCTCTGTCTATTTGAAATTGTTCCAAAAGGAAAAGTCCAAGTTAATTTTCCAATTAGATAATCTTTTAACTGGAACTTTAACTGGTTCATTCGAAATTCAATTGTATGCCGATTTTTATAAATCTGACGAGCCAGTTCATTCTTTTGAAGAGCATACTGATGAGGAATCTATTCATGAAATTTTTGAAACATCAAAACCTGCTGATAAAATTTTCCCATTAGTTGATCTTAGTGAACAAGATAAACCATCTTTGGTATATTTACCATCTGAAAGATTATCTTACCAGATTCCAGAATTACCTCAAAATACCACTAGGTTGAAATTGTCTATTCTGACATCTGGTAATGCTGCAGAAGAATTCTGGTATTCCAACGTTTTAGATAAATATAAACATTATTTTAGTCATCCAATTGATGGCCATGGGCCATTGAGAGTTGTCAATGTTTATTTTAATGGTGAGAAAATTGCAACTCAATCGCCACAACCAATTATTTTCACTGGTGGTCTTTCTCCGGCTCTTTGGTCTGCTGTAGTTTCTACTGATGCTTTTGATTTGCCCAATATTGAATTGGATATAACTGGTTTATTACCTTTTGTTTGGGAATCTCAATCTATTGAAGACAGAGTTTTAGAAATTGAAATTAGTAATGCTTTTGATGAAACTTCCCATACAAAATCTGGTATCTCGGAGAATTGGATTACTTCTGCTAATATATTAACTTTTGAAAATGAAAAAGTTAAAAGCGCAAGAGGTAAATTCCTTTCAGTAGACGATGATAGGAAGTCAAATGGTGTTGATTTTGCTGTTGGGGGAGAATTGAATCAAATTTTATCTTCTAAATTTACTGCTCAATTCAATAGTTCATTAAATTTTGAATTAAAAGATGGCTCAGAATTGAATGTTTTAGTTGATTTGTATACTATTGCATCTTCAAATAATGTACAGCATATCAAGGATTTAAATATGTATTTGAACTTAGTTCACACAGGAAGTTCCCTAAAGGAGTTTAAAATTATCGATACTGATAATAGATCTTTGATATTCAAATATAATACTAAATTAGACTACCCTTTAGTTCTCTCAAAGAAAGAAAAGAATGTGACAAGAGACCAAGGCTTCTTTGAAATAGAATATGATATAAGTCTTGTTAATGTTAGAAGCAGCCAAGTAAACGTGAATGATCGTTCAATTATTGAAAACTCCTCAGCACAAAATGGAAGTTCAACTTATTTTATTTCTAAATCAGGAAACCATGGTGAAGCTCAAATTGATACAAAGTTCAAAATGATTGTGGATTCTCCAAATAAACATCATTTTTATAAAAGAAAAGTCAAAACTAACAATGGTGTGATCGCAAGTGATGAAACATATACATCTCCAGGTGAAAAATCAGTGGATGTTGTTAGCATCCATGATTTATCAGTAATGTTAAATAATGCACTTGAGAGAGATAATATAATGTAGACATTTTCGAAATTTTATAATTCATCAAATTACTATTTTTGAAATATAAATTATAATACTTGCTTTGTTTATATGTTATAAATCAAATTACGTGCTTATATTTTTAAATGCTATTTTTTATGCCTTTTTCCTAAAATTAAAATAATTTATAGACCCTATTAACCAAATCCTGCCCATTCAATGGAAAAAGAAAGGATATCTTTGTCATCAGTAAAAGTTTCAAATCCATTTGAACTTTCTCTCTTCTTCTGGTTCTTTAATGGTTCAGAATCATCAATCAAAACCCATAATTTCTTTACTCCAGTAGATAATCTCCCACCAACGATCAAATTTCTAATGTTCAACTCACTAAGATTGACTACTAAATGACTATGATATCTTAAAGGATCACCTGGATAACACATTAATTCACCACCAAACTTTAAACCTGGCATTATATAATATGACATGGATTTCATATATCTGTATGCTTTATAAACCTTTATTGCATAATCTCTTTTCTCCTTTGTAGGAAAATTTCTTTGAATGAAGTCTGTCACAGAAAGAGTAGAATTTTTAATAATTGATTCATGTAATTGCATATCGTGTATGTCATATGAATCATAAGTCACTATATTATCATCCACTATATTTTTACGGTCATCTATATTATTAACTAATAGTAAATTATTATATTCGAGTGAATTAACAAGAATTCCTTCAGAATTTTCAATTAACCATAATACTTCGTAAAAACTTAATTCTAATGGTTTAGATAAGAAGAGATTCTGCTGAGGAAACTTTGTAAGTGTTCCAATTAGTATTCCTGTTATACCCAACTCTCTTACTTTTCGAATATCATCTATATCGTATAGTAGAACTTTGCTACCAACAACATGTAATGGTATCATCTATCTTAATTAAAGGTAGTTACAGAAAAGTATCGCGATGATAAAAAAAACTAATATACTAAATTTTAATTATTTTTTTTTATTAATATTAAGTTCCAAAATAGATAGAATATATCCTTATATTTTAATATATTTGTATTTATATTTATTTATTAATTAATTGATTAAACTGGAAATAGAAATCTTTGTAGAATCAGAATATTCGTTAGAGGTAGATTGTTCATTTGAAGCTGACAGTACATCAAAAGTCGAGTTCTGACCATTTGAGTTATTATTATTAGTTAAAGATACAGAAGAACCCAAATTTTGTTCTTGTCTTTCACGATCTTTCATCATATTAGAATATATTGATGTTGAACTAGAATTAATATTTTTCAAAGCAAATTGTGTTATTGGTGAAGTATTAGTTGAAACATTGGAAGAATTTGTAGTGATTCCTGAAGCACTAGAAATACTGAATCTCGTCGAAGGTGTAAGAACAGGCGAATTGAAAGAATTTTGTGAAATATTCCTCTTATGGGTCAGATTATTTATTGAATCCTTTAAAGGGTTTGGGAAGAAATCAGGAGCAATAGACGACCTTCTGGAACTAGTAGTTGAAGCTAAACTGAAAAATTCTAATTGGGATATAGAATTTTTTCTCGAATTTTGATTACTTAATACTAAAGGTGTTCCATGATATGGCGAATGATTACCATTTGATTGAAAATTTAATTGAGAAGAGCTTGGATGTGACGAAACTGATGGGTTTTCATTTTGCATGTACATTGTGTTCGCAGATGAATGTCTTCTATTGTATAAATGGTCCTCTAAAAGTCTTCTTTTACTACCTAAGTTGGCACTAATAGGTGGTAGTACGTTTGAGTTAATATCAAAACTAGCAGAACGGCTAGGTACTGTTTTATTTGAAGAGTTAGATGAAGATTGGGAATTTGGAGTAGAAGTCACATCAATACCTTCTGCTTTTTTCTGATTTCCAAACATCGATGTATTAAATGCTATTTGTGGTAGCTGTTGGACTTGGGGATATTGTGATGGCTGGGACGATTTCTGTGCTACTGATGGCACGTTTACTGTATCCATTGTATTTTGCTGTTTGACAGGTAGCTGTGGCGGTAACGAGGAGGTTGCCGGCTGAATAGGCTGAGGTTGGGCTGTTGAAGCTCTTCGACTTTGACCTTCTGCCTTTATATTAGCTAAACTTGCTCTTCTTCTCTTGTTTGCACCTCCATTCCACCAGTTCTTAATCGCATTATCGGACCTGCCATTTAAGTGTCTGGAAATTTCAGCCCATTTCTTACCATATTTCTCAACTAACTTCTCGATTAATTCACCCTCCTCTGGTGATATAGGCGCCCTGTTTAAAGATGGTTTTAAGTTTTGGTGGTAACGCTCTCTGCATTGTTTTGGTGTTCTGGAAGATAATCCACTGGCAATTCTAACCCAGTTAGAGGGCCCATAGATTGATATAAGCTCCATGAGCTTTTTATCTTCTTCTGGAGACCAAGGACCCCGTCTTGTTTGGCTCGGTGTGGCATTATGAACAGTGATTGGTTGTTCCTGGCTCACAAAATATGTGGAGCTATTGTAGTTCATATCTTATTATCTGATATGGGATCTTGCTTTCTTATATGGCTAATGTCTGATGGTAGTATTTTATATCAAATTAACTAAATGTTTACTGACTGTAGCTATAGGATAATAATCCTAATTTATATTGTCAGCAATTTTTACCCTCGCTTTATTTTCAGAACGGTTAGTGTGATAAATTCCAACGGTGAGTTCAAATATGTTTCTTCATAAAGGGATGGAGCTTTAGGAAGGGACAAAAACGATTTCGTTAATCAGCAGGAACTTTAGGGTGTTGAAAGAAACGGTTTATTTAAAGAAAAAAAAAAAAAAAAGGAATAAATAAACACTTTGACTATAATTTTAGTAACGAATTTTTGTAGAACACCCTTAGAGGCCATAAAGAATCTCAGAAACCTACCGGTGACGCATGCATGAAGCCGGCCAGTAGAAAAGTATTGTATATAAGCAGCTGTCAACAAACCAATACAAAAAAGATGTGATCCTGTACTGTGTGAGGTGTGAGTGGGCTCAGTATGGTCATACATGTAACCCTCACAATAATAATTTCCTGTGAGTGAAAAAAAAAATTGCCCTAGATTAACGACAAACAGAAGAGCATTCGTATTAACTGAATGACTATAAAAGCAAATATTTTAATAAGAGTTGGGAATTACGAACAATGTTGGTACATTAATCTTATGAACAATATACATCGTAGACTATATAATTTTAAGCTATTTACATCAAATGATTGTCGCCTTGAATAATGCAGTGGATTAACCACCATGAATTAGATAAATGAGTATGCCGGCAAAAAACAAAATAGGGTCGGCGTTTTACCATTAGGGTAGGTTATTACCTTACCGGCATACATGAGACTGTCGTATAGACTATATGTAGGTTGTATAAGTTAGCTTTGATTACCACACACACATGAAACGGTGACCCAAGCAAACATCGGTTGAGTTGCAGCCGTTATGGATAATATAATGCGATTGCTTGGATTGTAGGAAAGTGCAGGCAATTAGATTACACTGAGCATGTGTTAGATACTAATGAGGCTCAGAAAAGGCACGCCACCAGGTAACTTACCATTCAGAGAAATATCGGGTCCCCCGACAAGGCCAAACCACATCTTGTGGGCACCGACGGCCGAATCGAGAGTATTTCGACCTAACCAGTGATCACTATAGAGGGGTTGGTTACTATGAAATAAGTATGTATAATTATTGCAATATCGCAGTAATTTCAACCCATTAGGGCACCATAAATGTTGTGTAGGTTTTATTATATTTGATCAAAGTATTCTTGTAAATCATCTTCATCAAAAATCACTTTCACCATTAATGAGCAGCTGGGACAAACCGCAATGTCCTCACCATCTGCTAAATCATCAATGGAAATAGCAAACTTGTCTCCACAAGGACAAGGATGCTGAAATAACTGGGTAACTGGGTCAAAAGTGAAATCCTCAATTTCTATCTCGTCGTAGATGGTCTCCATATTGTATTTTGCTTTATGTTATGCTAATATTATGCTAATCTATAATATACTAGTTACTACAATCCTGTTAGATACAAAAAATTTTATGATAAATCATCGTTGATTATGTCATCATTGGCATGTTAATTGTTTCTTTTGTGAGCACAGACTCCATGTAGGAAGTAGCACATTATTATGTTTGTGTATTCAGAAGGGTATCAGTTGACGCGCAATTACCATAAAAAGGGAAATTATTCATATATAGTACTTATATAACCGGCGTAATTGGCTATCGCATATAATCTTGAATTTATTGCCGGGAATTACTAAAAGTGATAAACAATTGCTAATGCATTGGAGGGTTCTTACGTGTGTATAATTACTTTATAAATTTTTGCTGCAGCACCCCCCCTCCATTTCTCTTTTAGTTTAATCCTATTTGTTGGTATCAGACAAACTGTTCTAAGCTTGTATTGTAATAGCTAGGTAAAGCTTTCTGGCTGAATTATAAAATTTTAAAACTTTAATAAAATCATATTCTATATTGTTTAGTTTAAAGCAATACCCTTACAACTAATAGTATAAATTCATAGTATTTTCTCTAATTCTTTGCTAAATTTACCTAATGTTGTGAAGCGATTTAGCCATAGTATATTCAATTTTCATACTCAATAATGATTGTAATTAGTATAAATATACTCCCATTGTAGAAATAATGTTCAGAAATATCCTAAGAATCAACTACAGCACATACCTCTTGGAAACTTTTATTGTATACAACAGACTTTGAATGGGAACAAAGAATTAGATACCAGTGTCATATATGAGTATAGGGCTTTGCCCTATTATATGATTGTTTCACGTGAGCAATCTTATAAATGTTTTGGACAGCTTGGTCAGTTTTGTGTAATATAATTTTTTTCGCTTCTCCCTCACCTTCCAGTGCTCGATGTTTCATTCCATAGTTTTTTTAACTGTCATTTGAAAATTTTATTGATTTATTCTTACATTTATTAATCAGTAATCCACAGAGTATGTAACATACTATATTAATGTTGAATCAAATAACTCTACTGTTGATCTATGTATCTATTGAATATTAGAACAAAGCAAATGGCGTTGACACATGGTATTTAGAATTTTTACCACAATGTATGAAAAGTTTGATTGGAATATTACCATGAATATATGATATGGTCACCAAAATATCTTAAATCTAGTGATGATAACGTCCAATATAAAAACAATTAAAATGTTTGGCTTGTTCTTGTGAAATTTTAAGATGAGATTTTTTTCAACTTTTTTTTTATTAATTAAAGTAACACATTGTACTAACATACTTTAGCAATATGGGTATTTCTAGAGATTCTCGTCACAAACGTGCCGCTACTGGTGCTAAAAGAGCTCAATTCAGAAAGAAGAGAAAGTTCGAATTAGGTAGACAATCTGCTAACACCAAGATTGGTGCTAAGAGAATTCACACTGTCAGAACCAGAGGTGGTAACCAAAAATTCAGAGCTTTAAGAATTGAAACCGGTAACTTCTCTTGGGGTTCCGAAGGTATTGCTAGAAAGACTAGAATTGCTGGTGTCGTCTACCACCCATCCAACAACGAATTAGTCAGAACCAACACCTTAACCAAGGCTGCTATCGTCCAAATTGATGCTACTCCATTCAGACAATGGTACGAAACCCACTACGGTCAATCTTTAGGTAAGAAGAAGCAAGATGAAACCGAAGTTAAGAGATCTAGAAAGGTCGAAAGAAAGTTAGCTTCCAGAGCTTCTTCTGCTGCTATTGAATCTGCTGTTGACTCTCAATTCGGTGCTGGTAGATTATACGCTGCTATCTCTTCTAGACCAGGTCAATCCGGTAGATGTGATGGTTACATCTTAGAAGGTGAAGAATTAGCCTTCTACTTAAGAAGATTAACTGCTAAGAAGTAAATTATATCTAGTATTTTAATCTAATTAACGTTACATATTATATGTTTGTTCATAATTTGTTTTTTTATAATCTCTAAGTATACGTGTATATTAAAACATGACGTAGTATAATATCATAATTTTCTTTCATATAACTTTATGAAAGAAATCTGATTTTTCGATATAAATCATTCAGTTGTAATGAATATAAAGCAATATTGAATATATTATGTACATATCTTGATTAGGCCTAGCCATATTATTAATGCCAAGTATCTTTTATCATGGAATACAACTGCTTGATGTATTTACACTAAAATTATATAAAAATTCTAGGATACAGGGTTGGTTACAATGATAATGCTCTTATTAGAAAAATGTATATTGAGGTTATATGTATATATCATATAAATATCAATCTAAGGTTGTTAGTATTTTACTTCTTAGGAAGTTTACTCGTCTATGATTATATATTCAGTTAAGGCAAAAGTTATCTTCAATTCTTAAAAGTTTTCAAGCCAGATAAGAATTCAGTACAGGTCTGTGTAATTATTTCATCATCTAAAATCATAAACTAATAGTTTAGTATTAATAGTACATACAAATTGATCTAATATCTATTGTTATTTCTTAAAGAAAAAAATACTGAACACTTTCATAAAAACTTTTTAAACTATTAGACTCAGATCCGGGTAATGTTAATCTTTGATTTAAACTAATCACGATAGGGTTAGTTGCAACATTAAACTAGGATATATACTTTATATTAATTCATTCTCTGAACATGAAATTCCTAATAAACTATCAATTAATTTGGATATTTTAACTTTTTTTTTGTTTTAATTATTTATAATTAGTTTTTTCAAGGTTCAGTCTTTGTGTTGCATATTTTAAAGAAATTTATTCTAAAACAATTTTTATAAAACTATAAAATTCATTTTTGTAAATAAATTCTATTTAGTTAAGATATTTTAAAATTTCTAACATTTGTAAAATATTCTTATTAAAATGTAACTTTGTGCTTAATTTGATTTTATTGTAAAAAATGCTAATTACATACTAAATTGGATAACTTATACGAAATTAATTTTATTTATTATACAGAAATATATTCATTATACGTGCCATGAATTTAAACTTAAATCATTTGATTTATGCAACACTCTTAATAGTATGAGCTAAAGATGTAATTGGTTGAAGTTCTCTTTCATCTTGTTCAGCCTTAATGTATTCTAAGTTGTTTAATTCGTTTTCCTTATAGTTGTAATGACGGAAAAGTATCCAGAAGATACAACCACCAACGAAACAGGAAACGGCTAACCCAGTGTAAGTCCAGACATACTTTGGATTTTCAGCAGTAGATGAAATACAGATACCAAGAATGGAACCGAATGCATTAGTGACAAGGAATAAAGACATGATGAAAGACTTCATAGAAATTGGAGCTTTAGTGTAAGCATATTCAAGACCAGTAATAGATGCAAGAATTTCAGAAATTGCAATTAAAACATATGCAGGGGTTTGAATAGCAATGTGTACATGATTAGGAGTACTTTTATCTCCACATGCTAATGGGTATTCGTAACATGGGCCAGCTTTGTAAATGTAATGTTGCAAGACGGCAGCGTAAATCATTGCAGCAGTACCAAAAAAGAAACCCCATGTAATCTTAGTAATAGCTTTGAATGGAGTAAATTTTCTAACAAATGGGTAAATAAATCTTTCAAAAATAGGGATAAAAACAATAATAGCAATAGAGTCGAAGACTTGTAAGAAATCGTTTGGTAAACCGTGGGATTCCATTTGACCAGCTTGAGTAACAAAATTGTTAAGCATTTGACCGTAAACGACCCAGTAAATTGGGTACATTAAAAATACCTTACAAGCGAAAAGAGATCTTCTTACTTCTTCAACGAATAAATCATCCCATTGGTATCCCATATCTGGACTTACAGATGGCTTGGCAACATCTAAGTTTAATTTGTTTGTTAAAGCAATCCAACAAACTTGGAAAGATTTAGCAATGATCTTGTCTTTAACTGGAATTTTAACATATTGATTTTTACCAAGAGCTAAAACAATGATAGCAATAACAAAGAAACAAAGTGGTAATAAGAATGCAGACCAGAAACCAATACGCGCTTCCATTTCAGTAGTAGCGATAACAGATAAAGAACCAATATTAATCATAAGGTAAAAAAACATGAAAACATTTTGAATGGTAATATTTGGATCTTGAATAACTCTTTCACCAGATTTTAAGACCTTAATTATAGGTTTGGTCTTAGGAATTTGATCAGCAATTAATGGAGAAACATTAGACTTAACACCACCAGTACCAATACCAATAATGATAATAGCAGCAATATAACCACCTAAAGCAGTATTATGATTGGTAATAGCTGGAATAGAAGTAATAAATAAAATTAAAATACCAATAATGTAAATTATACAGAAAACAAAAATGGTTTTAAATTTACCCCAAAAAGTATCAGCAACCCAGGCACCAAAAATTGGAGTGATATAACACCAAAATTGGAAGAAATACGATAAAGCGGTAGCACCTTGTGTATTTAATGAAAGGGCACCTGGAGGAGTATCATTAGGACCATTTTGCATATAGTTTTGGAATGGTGCACTTAAACCATAGTATGAGAATCTTTCTGCTAATTCCACAATAGCCACTAACCAACATCTTAATGGGATTGATTCAGAGACATGTCTTAAAGTGTTCATTTCTTCTTCAGTAGGGGTTCTACCTTCATCTTCGACAATATCTACATGAGATTCAGTGTATAATAAGTCATCAGCAGCTAAGATGTCCTTGTTATTCTCATCAGCTATCTTCTCTTCTTTTGAACTCATTTCGGCTAATTTACGATAATAAGTTTAAACGCAGAAAAATGTTTGATAAAAAGAAGGATTTGAATTAATTAAATATCAAATCTTTTCGGTCATTTGTATTTCTCCAGATGTTATCGCATACCAATCAACAGCTTTATCTTCAATTACTTTGACGGTAGGCATTTCTTTTTCACGGTTAGTAAATTTTCTTGGGTATACTGCAAGTAATCTGGCATATGCCGTTTGGAATTGCGTATGACCCACTTGTAATGTTACTGAATTAGGGTGAATACCCTAATTATGGGAGTGCATATTGTGTATATTTATATTTCTTTGCCGCAAAATTTTTAATGCCATCTCATTGCCACGCAGTTCCGTGGCTTTATCCGTGAGGAGTTTCCTTTAGAGTCGGTTCAGTGGGTTCAAAAACCCCAACTTATACGGCGAAAACAATATGGCCATAGATAATAAAGGTTAATACTGTCATAAGATAAGTGCATTCATTTTTCTCCATGATATCTTTATCTTCTGGTAGTAAAATGTGTTTCAATCTTTAATAAAATTTTGACAGGTGAAAATTAAATTTGTCAAGACTTTTCCGGCATTTCTTTTTATTTTTCTAATTAGGGCATGCATTGTGGAATTTACGGGAATAACTGAACCTAATTAGCTGTCGGGTAACGTAAGAGAAAAATGATTGCAGATTAATTTTAATAGCTCAAATGACATATATTAGTCACAAAGAAATAAACAAATCTATCGCATGTTCTAATCCATTTAAAAGTCCGATTTTGTGGATTATGTACAGGCCTAATATATATAATGTGCGGCTTTATCGTATTAGTTGACCGTTACCGTTGAATTAACAAGGCACCGGTAATATATGGTTCAACGGAACTATTGGATCGGCCAATAACCAGGAAATAAGAAATGCATTTTCTCTAAAAGCTCTTTGTTAACTCCGTGGGGGTTGGTGCTAACGGCGTATTTCATTGATCCTTTTGAAGATTCCGCGAATCCTGAGTCTTTAGCAAACTCTTCACTTACGATGTCAATTAATTTAGCGGCTAATTTACATGCGTTAGCGGAGTTGGCTTTTAAATTACCAACAACTGTCTCAACTGTAACTGGTTCTTCGGATTCATTCCAAGAATCGTAATCGGTAGACATACAAATCATTTGGTATGCAATTTCAGCCTCACGAGCTAACTTAGCTTCTGGTAAGACAGACATATTAATAACAGATCCACCCCAAGCTCTATATAACTTTGATTCAGCTCTAGTGCTAAATTGTGGTCCTTCCATACAGATAATAGTCAAATCTTCGTTTTTGTTGGTGTGTTCCTTTGTATGGAAAATTGGAATGTGTTCAGTATCAAATCCTTCTAAGAATCCCTTAGATGGAATATTATCGCTGATCAATTTATTTAATTGAAGATCAAATGGTTCTCCAAACATAGCATGAGCAACAAAACCCTTCTCAAAAAATGTCGATGGCCTAATACCTTTAGTTCTATCTATAACTTGAGTTGGGACAACAAAGTCTCTTGGTCTAATTTCTGGTTGTAAAGAACCAACAGCAGAGAAAGCAATAATAGCTTTAACACCTAAACTCTTTAAAGCAGCGATATTAGCTCTAGATGGAACATCAGAAGGTAAAAGATTGTGATGTTGACCATGTCTGGCTAAGAAGGCAACTGGGAATCCATTTTCTGTAAGAGAAATAGTAATTGGAGATGATGGAAATCCCCATGGTGTAGAAATGGTTAATCTAGCAACAGGATGTAAATTTGGTAAATCGTATAAACCAGTACCACCAATAACAGCTAATTCGACTTTTCCATCATAATGATGAGGCAAATCTTTAATATCTATCTTTTCTCTGTGTAATGACATTTCTATCTTTCTAAAGAGTCTATTATGAGATGTATATGTATTTTTTAATTTTTCTTAATTTCATTAGTTCTCTCCATGGATGTTTCACCTGAATGTTGTGGCTCGCTTAACCTGTAAATTATGAATTATAACCTATAAAATGTTATGTTACACAAAAAGAATTTTTGAATATTGATTATCTGAGGCATGAATACAACTAATTGATTTTCGGTATTAAACTAAAGCAACATTGGAAATATGCTTGCATCAAACATAAAAATAGCAGCTTCAGGGATACAGAAGGCGCGTATTATTACAATAGGGTTTACGAGGAACTATGCTTCCAAACCTCCAAAGACTGACAATGAAATCATCAATAAACAAAGAATCTCCGGGTTCACAAAGGCTAAACTTAATAAATTGCATGGTAACTCTAAAACTGATGAGGAAATAAAGACAAGAGGAGCCTTATCCAAGACTCGTAAGTCTAGAAAAAATGCATCTGATAATAACATTGATATTAATCTTTCAAAATGTGGCAAAATACCAAAATATATACCATTAAGGAATTTCCCGAAGGCGCCACAATCACTTTTAGATCTGTCTTTAGATGATTTATATCAATCCATAAATTTAAAGTCAACAAAAAATGCCTCTAATGTTAGTCAAGAGAACGAAAAAAAATATGATAAGGAAAACGAAACATTTGTGAACTTTAATATTCCAGACAAATTCTTAAAATCACAAATTAAAGATCAAATTACTGCCAAAGACAAGGCGATAGTGGAAGAGCTTGATAACTTTTTAAAATCAGATGAAGATGTAGATCTCACACTGAGCCAATTAAATATGATTAAATTGTACTACGATCAGGAATCGAATTCGTACCAACCGCTTCCAGAGCATACTTTAAAAAAGTCTTTACTGGGTATGATAAATTTAAACCCTGCATTGGTAGATATTGATGATGAATATTTATGGGATATTATTCCAAAGGATAAGTTATTTGGAATGCCACCATTTGAACAAAAAATTGGACCAAATGCATTTAAGAATTGGGAAAAGAAGATGTTGGAGAAAGAGAAAAAAGAAAAAGATGCCAAAGAAATTGATGAGAAGGAGTTTAAAGAGTTTGAAGTCTTGTTAAACAAATCTAAATCATTTTTTAGAAAATCGTCCAAGGGAGGACGTAAAAAATTAGACAAGCAGTTATTGCTGCAATATAAGAGATTAAAAAAAGAAGGTAAAATTCCTAAAGATTTCAATCTCAACTTTAATGATGATGACTAATTAAAATTAATCGGGTTAAGGAAATACATGTTTATAGTTATGATAGAAAATCAATAAAATCAAATACATAATAATTTAGGATAAAAGTAGAATATATATTTTTTAGTAAACTTTTCATTCATTCAATAATGTTCAATTCAACGTCATCATAGCCAAATCTATGTTTATTGTCTTCGTAAACTTTTCTAAGTTCATCAACATATAATTTATGATAATGCTCTAAAATTTCGGTGGGAATATTTGTTTTGATGGAGGATCCTTTTTTATGTGAATTACCCTTAAAAATCTTAGAAAGCTTATCAGAATTATATTGATGGCTGGATTTATCTTCTTTCTCTAAAGAACTTTCAAAATCAGGATGCTTTAATTTATATTCGGCCAAAAGTCCAGCTGGTATATGTATAGGCCTGCCTATACATATATTGATTGGATTTCTATATGCTAGAAACCCAAAATCATATATAAATACTCCTCGAGCACTGAAAAAAGGTAGCGTAAATGAAAACTTTGTTTTCAACCAATTTTGAAATTTACTACCCCAAGATCCAGGCTTAGGTGTGGTTAATTTATAAATATCGGCTTCGCCAAAAGCAAATGTAGGAACAAGGGAAACATTGCCTAATTCAATAGCCAATTTTACAAAGCCTCTACGCTTATGCAAAACTAATTTGATTTCTCTCTTTGAGGACTGTTCACTTTTTACCGGTGTTTCATTATCACTGTCATCGGTTTCTTCATGGGGCTTATACCCATTTCCGACTTTAGACTGAGGTGCTACCATATTATTGAGTAGTGATTCTTGTGCACCACCAACAACAATACAAACAGAATTATCACCATTGTTAATCAAACTTTTAATATTTTTTGCAGAGGCACTAGTTAACCCAAGACTTAACAAATAGTCTCTGTAAAATGGAAGAGTAAATTGGGTAGATAAAGTCAACGGAAAAATATTTCCAATATCAGGAAATAATCTCTCACCTTTTGAAGTATCATGAAAGAAAGGCTTTAGAAATTTCATTGGTGGTTCGAAGGGCTCATTCCTAAGAGCATTTGTTGCAAACGTTCCCATTGCGCCCATAGAAATAACACCATGAGGGTGATATCCAAATATATATCGAGGACCTGTTGTAATTCTCTTGATTCTATAATTTCCTTTCAAAATAATATCATTAGTTGAGTTTGGTGGTGGAGAAGGATTAATATCATTTATTCTCTTACTTAATCTCAACTTTTTAAATATGATATCAATGAGGGTACGTGAATCTTCTGATATTAAATCTTCTTCATCATCAGGTAACGATTCTTGCTTGAATAAAATATTTGAAAAAGTAGGTTCTAGCTCACATGTTTTGTGAACTTTTATAGGGAAGTAATTAACGAACCACTCCCAAACAATAAAATTCTTCAACCAATCCCTTGTTCTGTAAACTACTTTACCATTAGTTGGGGTATGAAGATCAAATCCATACCACCAAACAAAATAAGGAAGAATAATACATAACCATACAACCCATCCTAGAGATAAAGCAAAAAGGAACAAACAGAAAAAAAAGGGAATTGATACGGTATGCCATAATAATCCCAATGTTTGCAACCTATTTCTTAAAGGAGTATTCAATGGTGCAACATGTAAACGAGGTTTTCTTTTGGATCTAACCTTTTTGTGTTTAGATGTGTTAGAAGGGCTTTTTGATCTCCTTGTAATCTCCTCTTTGCTATTGTGTGTGTCCCATGTGGAAACACCCGAGGCTTTTCCTGTCAGTTCTTGCATTTTTTTTAATACTGATTAATAGTAATTGTATACAGTTTGTGGTGACGTCTTTCAATAATATAATATGAGGGATTGGAACTTCTGGTGTCTGTACTTATCAGGTGCTGTTAGTAAAAAAGTCTAAGCAGAAAAAAACTAATGCGTTAAAATCACAATCAAATTCCGAGAGATCTAATTATTTGACCGTAAGGAAATGGTTAAAAGAATTGGCTCTAGTAGTCTTGATAGCGATGTCCAACTGACACATTATTGGTTGAAACCATCAAAGAAACCAAGGAAATCATTTTTTTCGTTATTCTCTAATTTTTATCACAAAAAAAATGGGACACCTTTTTTCAATTTATCAAAAGGAAAAGAAACTGACAATGAAGTTTCAAAAAGATACGAATTGTATAGGAATGTATGGAAGTATCAATCTGATAAGATATCACAGCTTTTGAATAATGCCAATACTCAGTTATTTGATAGCTTATTGGAATATATTGAATCAGATACAGATACTACTAATAGTATTAGAAAGTTCAACCATAAACAGGCAGTAGCATTCTTACTGTTAAGTTCAAATACAGCTAATAATTTACGTATTTTAGAGGAATTGTCACGATACTTGAAGAGTACAAAAAAATTAGAACATGAAAGGAAGGTGTTAAAAATTGTTAATTTAAATTCAAAGAATTGTGCCAATATAAAGAGTTCATTGAGGGAGGTTGTAAAGCAATTTCTAAGTCTTCAAGATGATGAAGAAACTAATGATAATCAAAGTGATGATGAGGTAGAATCTGATGATGAGTCGAGTGTTGAATCAGAGGATTCAGACATTGATGACGAGCTTCATAAAAATAATTTGCCAGCAAATGAACTTAATAATGAAAAGGGGGTTGAAATTGAAGGTAGAGTGAGTTATGACCTTGATATTATTGAAGACTGGTGTTATAATTATTTCAATCAAGAGAAGTCGAATTTGTCGACAACAAACTTGAGAGTTGTTTTGATTATTCAAGATTCTGATTCTATCAGCGATACAGTTTTAAATCAAATTATTAAATTAGTACATTCTTATTCTAATAAAATACCTATTAAGCTTGTTATAGGTCTCTCTTCTCATAATGTTAGTTCTTGGATCAACTCTCATTTGAGTAATGATGTTAGGGTTATTATTAATGGTCTTAAATTCAAAAGTAATAGCAATAGAGATTTGGGATACCTTATACTAAACAAATTATTTTTAAATCATGAATTGACTAATGAAAGTCCATTGGCATTGGATTGCACTCTAGCATCAATCTTACTCAATAGATTTGAGAATTCTAATAATTCGATAGATACTTTGATATCTGAGATAAAATTATGTTATATGATATACTATTACCAACTGCCATTATCATTGTTATCCAAAACTGATACTAAAATCAGCTCTTTGCATATTGAACAATTGAGAAAACTACCTTCTTTCAAACAAATAATAGAAAAAAAGGTATTTCAACTTAATGAAAAGAAAAATTCATTAGCTCAAATTAAAGAGAACCTATTACTTGGTCAATTGAATGATAATTTAAATACTAAAGCTGAACTTTTAGACGCTGAAATTTCAAATGAAAAGCAAGAAATCTCCAATTTGATTCGTTCTGATGAAGCATTATTAGCTTTGTTCAATGAAGCCAGAAACAATTTTCATAAATATATATTTACTGTTATGAATGTTCTCAATGTCATCTACTTAATTCAAATTGCAGAGAAAAAAGAAAAGTTCGAAATTTATAAACTAATAACTAATAATCAATTATTTCATTCAGCCTATCTTAAGAATATTTTCAAAAACCTAAATTTATTATCAAATAATGAAATTAAGGAATTGACAACAAATATGCTTGAATCACCTGAACTACATGACTATAATGATGATTCATTGGTATTTCTTAAACAAAGTTTGTCATCGTTAGAAGAAGAGTGTTCGCCTATAAATTTTGTCAATAAAATTAAAAATTATCTTGATAATGATATAATTAAAATATCATTAGATGATATATTATTTAATGAAATTTTCTCAATAAATGGTGGAAAATCTGAATTTGACCAAAGGAAGAAAGTTGAAGAAATGCAAGATAATCTTATGCTAAATCTTGTTAGACCAAACACTCGTGAAATAATAGAGCTTGGATTGAATGATTCAGAATCTTACTTGACAAATGAAATGGTCGCGAAGGATATTCCAGGTAAGATTATCTCCAAGCCATTGATTGCTTCGTTATTTAATATTTATAAAGATGCACCGGTATCAATTAATATTTATGATTTTTATGTGGCATTTAGACAATCATTGGATAACCCAAAAATCTTGGAAGAGCTTAAGGAGAATGTAAATAGTTCTAACCTACCACAGAAGGAAAAACTTCAAAAGATCTTAAATGATAAAAACTTGAATTGGGATAAAATGACATATACTTGGTTTGTCCAAAATGCATTTGAGCTTATAATGATTGGTCTTCTTAAAGAAAAATCAAAAGGTGACTATTTGGAGAAGGCCATTTGGAAGGGTGTATGAAATCAAAACAAATCTTTATTCTGTATTTGTAAATATTGATCAAGTAACTTTTATAGTAGTTTAGCTTCTAACTTCATCATCATTCATATATTAATCTATTACTTTTGTTACTTTGTCAGTTGTATTCGAGTAGTACCCATTATCAGATAAATGTCTATATACTGAGAATATAGTAATTAATAAAAAATTAATAAAAATTGTTCCAGTTATAATAGTTGTAAATTTTGAAGACCTTAATATGGTTTTTAGAAATTCTGGAACTTTCAATCCTAATTTTTTAATGTATTCAAGTTGAATATACAATAAACTCTTTGACTGGCATAATTTTAATTGTAATTGTAATTCTTTCGATTTTTATTCTATGTAAAATCAAGTTTTATCAATACTTGTTTTAATTGTATGAAAAGCACAATAAATAAACCATATTAAAATGAATGTTAAAAAATCAGTGCGATATCTCTAAGATATGATCTATTTAAATCGATTAAGATATAGTAGAAAATCTTATTAAAGAACTTATAATACCCATATCAATAAATTACTAAGTATCAGCTTATTTTGATATAATATACATATAGATTTGAAAATATTATTTGCAGTTATCAAATACAAATATATTTGCAATCGACTGATTTTACCTTCTTTGCCGTATAAATGCCGTATTAAAATTTCCACGGCACATAATTTTCAAATTAAACGTGATAGGAGATTAATCTCCGTATCGTAATACACGAAGTAATCAAAAACTAATATAGAAGATATTAAATGATCTGCATATTCACCTATTATTTCATTAACCAAGAGACTATAAATATAGGAATTGCTTTAAATGCGGAAAAGCCATAGATATAGAATTATATTAAACGTAGAGGCATCACTGGAAATTTTTAAAATGATAAAACATACTATATGACTAATACTAAAGTTTATTAATCATCCTAATTACTTGATGGTAAGTTATGGGAATTTATGACATAATATGATTTTCAAAATTATAATTTACAAATTTGTTTGTCGCAACTTTTTCATTTACGTAATTATCGTATTTTACATCGTTTTATCTTCATTTTATCCATAAGTGAAACAATACGTTATTATTATAAAAAAGGGGCATTGTTGGTCACAACTCCAATAAATTTTCTTTAATTAAAAATAATAGCTAAACGGCATATTTGAATTGTGGGGAAGTTTTTTTTTTGTTGTGGAGGAATAAGGATAAAATATGCCGAGCCATATAATATGTAGTCAGTTAGATCTAGAAATATTCAAGAGGGCAGAAATATATATTAAATATAACTATATGTGTATATATAGGATATATACTAGTTATAATATATATAGTGATATATAAAAACATAATATAAACTAGACCAAAAATATATAATTGATTAGGTTTATGCAATAAATTTAAAAATTATTTAAAATTTTATATTATATATATATAGTCTCATCTTAAAGATAATCTACTTATTAGAAAGTTCATTTTTATTAAAGTCCTATTCTCTACGATCATATCAAAAAATTACACTAGCTAAAAAGGCATTTACACTATACTAAATGATTAAAATTTATATCTTTTCTCAAATATAATGTTTTTTTTTGGCACTTGTAGTAACTTTTCTGCTTCAATAAATGAAGAAGATCTTGTTTACCAACTGTTATATTATTTTTTAGATCTTCAAAAATGCGGCAAAAATCTATGTTGAATTTCTTTTTTAGTACATTGATAACAGTTTCTCGAATTGTGTTTTGATTGATAGTTAAAACATATTGTCCAATTAGAATACGACTTTAGATTTTAATCTTTTTGTCACCAGCAATTTACTATTATCAAAAAATCTTTAAATTTATCAAGCCATTGAATATATATTATCTGTGATAAGGATATATGAAAACAATATAACGAGATAACTCTATTCGTATCTCGTCATATTGTTTTTTTTTCTTCAATAGAGTTTAAAGTTTTTGCCATATAGATTATCAAATAGTGTAATTAAGAATATAGAAAATAAACTGTCAATCACGGCGATTTCTTAAAAATGTCATACTTACGTCCTAATACCCCATTTAACACTATTATTATATTTTATAGATGAAATGATAAATGCATGTTGTGACCTTTTTACACCATGAAATCATCCATTTCTCCGTATATCCATATCAGGTGCAGTGTTCTCTACGGCGATTTTTCTAACTGTCTTGTTGATTGATAAAGCGAGACTGCCGGAACTGCATATATATCAGATTATCCACTGATAAGTCTAATTACCAAATAGTTATATTGTAGATGTGCATGGATATACAACCTGAAGAATAATATAAAAACTAAGGAATATTCCCAAAAGCTCCAGATTTCTTCCAAATATTCAATTCAAATTTTACAGTAGCTAAAATGCCTGAAAAAGAATTAAATTACATTCGTTCCACAGAGGACACAGAAAAGACAGGTGGTGTGTATGTTGATGCTTTTGAAGCGAGCGATAACAAGCCTGAATTGAAAGGTTTTGCCAAGTTCATTGATTCATTCAAAAGAGTAGATGATAATGATTTAGGTTTAGATCCTAATTTAAGTGAACAAGAAAAAATTGCTATTAGAACAGCAAATTCTCCATTAAGTAGATCTTTGAAAAACAGACATTTGCAGATGATTGCTATCGGTGGTTCTATAGGTACTGGTTTATTTGTTGGTAGTGGTTCCAGTTTGTCTACTGGTGGCCCAGCTGGTGTTATAATTGCTTATATTTTAATTGGTATTATGATTTATTGTACTGTTCAATCATTAGGTGAGTTAGCAGTCACTTTTCCTGTTGCAGGTGGTTTCGTTACTTATAATACTAGATTTATTGAGCCTTCATGGGGGTTTGCAATGGCATGGAATTATGCAATGCAATGGTTAGTTGTAATGCCTTTAGAATTGGTTGCAGCTGCTCTTACTATTGAATATTGGGATAAAAAAACGAATACTGCTGCATATGTGAGTATTTTCTATGCTGTTATTATATCTATCAATTTCTTTGGTGTTAAAGGTTATGGTGAAGCCGAGTTCATCTTCTCAATTATCAAGGTTGTTGCAGTTATTGGTTATATTATTTTGGGTATTGTGTTAGTTTGTGGTGGTGGTCCAAAAGGTGGCTACATTGGAGGTAAATACTGGCATCACCCAGGTGCTTTTGCTTCCGGTTTTAAGGGTCTATGTACAGTTTTTGTTACTGCAGCCTTTGCATTTTCTGGTACCGAATTAGTCGGATTGGCCGCTGCCGAATCTGCAAACCCAAGAAAGACTTTACCAAAGGCTACTAAGCAAGTTTTCTGGAGAATATCTTTATTCTATGTTATTACTTTGATTTTAGTCGGGTTATTAGTTCCATATGACGATTCACAATTACTTAATAAATCAAGTTCTGCAGATGCATCTGCTTCACCTTTCGTTATTTCCATCCAAAATGCTGGTATCAGTGGATTACCAAGTGTTATGAATGTTGTTATTATGATTTCAGTGTTATCTGTTGGTAACTCTGCAGTATTTGGTGCATCTAGAACTTTAGCTGCTTTAGCTGTTTCTGGTCAAGCTCCAAAAATTTTTGGATATATTGATAAGAGTGGTCGTCCACTAGTTGGTATCATCACACAATGTACATTTGGTTTATTATGTTTTCTTACTGCTTCTGGTAAAGAAGGTGCCATTTTTGATTGGTTACTTGCTCTTTCAGGTCTCTCATCAATCTTTACTTGGGGTTCCATTAATTTTTGTCATATTCGTTTCAGACGTGCTTTGCAAGCACAGGGTAGAGATACATCTGAAGTTGCATTTACTTCTCAAGTTGGTATTTACGGTGCAATCTTTGGTGTTGTATTTAATATTTTAGTTTTGTTTGCTCAATTTTGGGTGGGTTTATTCCCTATTGGTGAAAAACCTGATGCAGAAGTTTTCTTCGAAGCATATTTGTCTTTCCCAGTGATTATTGTATTATACCTTGGTCATAAGATATGGAAGAGAAACTGGACACTCTATATCAGAGCTAAGGATATTGATATTGATACTGGTAGAAGGGAATTAGACTTGGACTTATTGAAACAAGAAATTGCTGAAGAAAAAGCATATATTGCATCCTTACCATTCTACAAGAGAGTTTACAATTGGTGGTGTTAAAGCCTTGATGGTTAACTCACGTATTAAAAACATGTACATATAATATATCTCAATTAATAGTAACTTTTATTTTTTTGAATATTTTTTAATAGTTCTCTCTTGTAATGTCTTCTCAGGTAAAAAATCCCAATTGCTAATATCAAGGTACAAAGTAAAAAAAAAAGATAATATCCAGTATAATCTAATTCTTCAATTTCAATTACACTTAGGTCAACGTTGCTTCTAAAATAACCATCTAATGTCAGATCTAATGGGAGTTGATATAAAAATATGTTACTAATGAAAATCTCGTCTATTGGTTTATTGTTTTTATCAGTTTCAACATAGCTTAATTTTTGTAAAGTATCAAGCCCATCAACTAATTGTCCAAACACAACATGTTTTCCATCTAACCACTGACAAAACTCTTTTGTTGTAATGAAAAATTGACCGCCATTAGTGTTAGGTCCACTATTGGCCATCGATAACCTTCCTATTTTATTATGATGTACATCAAAATTTTCATCATCGAAACTCCCTTCTTTAAAAATTGAATGTCCACCAGTACCATCTCCTTTTGTAAAATCACCTCCCTGAACCATAAAATCAGGAATTATTCTATGAAAAGGCGATCCTATATATCCATATCCATACCTCATACTTGCCAAATGTAAGAAATTCTTTACTGTCCTTGGAGCAACCCACCCAAATAGCCCTAAAGAAATATCCCCAACTTTGACTACTCTCTCTTCACCATCTTCATTATCAAATTTCTTGGATAACTCGAATACAACTTTATGGGTGACTTCTGGATCGTGGATCAAAAATTCCATTTCTGAACTTTTTAATTCGCCAGGCTGAAACGATATTATTTCACCAAAATCCGATGCAACCGAATAAATAGTTAAGTATATAAGTACATATATACACTTGAATAATAACATTTTTCCATGTATATTAATATGTGAATAACCTAAGTTTGGTTCATTTATTTAATACCAAAATGTTAGGTGGCATAGTAACATCACGTGATATATATTTCAGAAAATGAGATTCGATTTGGATTGAAGATAGTGGCAAGAAGAACACAGAATTGAATACTTATAATCAATTCATAAGGGGCTATTAAGAATTAAGATGAATGGAATTAGTGTGGATATTAACCATTTGAAGAAAGGTGAAGTGAACTTAGGTACTTCTATTATGGCTGTTAAATTTAAGGATGGTGTTATATTGGGAGCGGATTCACGTACCACAACAGGATCATATATTGCTAATAGAGTCACTGATAAATTAACACAAATTCATGATACTATATATTGTTGTCGTTCTGGTTCTGCAGCAGATACTCAGGCTGTTGCTGATATTGTTAAGTACCACTTACAAATGTATGCATCACAATTGCCAGTCGACGAAAAACCTACCACCCAAGTAGCAGCTAACATCTTTCAAGAAATATGTTATAATAATAAAGATAATTTAACCGCGGGAATTATTTGTGCTGGGTATGATAAAAAGAACAAGGGGTCAGTTTATCTGATTCCTTTAGGTGGTTCCATACATAAACAAGAATATGCCATTGCTGGTTCTGGTTCCACATTCATATATGGTTGGTGTGATGAAAATTTCAAGCCTGAAATGGAAAAGGATGAATGTGTTCAATTCATTAAAACCGCTTTATCTGAAGCAATTAAATGGGATGGTTCTTCTGGTGGTGTAATAAGAATTGTTATTTTGACCGAGAATGGTGTTGAAAGATTAGTATTTTTCCCTGATGAATATCAAAAATAAACTTGCTAGACCTTACATTATGTACGTATTTAATATATAGTTTCGAATTGATGTCCACTGCATTAGAATATAAAATATTGTTTCAGACAGACATAAATTTCATGACTACTACTATATTTACTCTCTATTGTGATAAAATAGATTAAGTTTAATGGTGTATGTATTCGTAGTAATGATTCATTATAATATAAGTTGATATTTAGTATTTTAACAATATATCTATACACTTTAAAGGTAGGTTTCCCATTTCCATAAAGATTCTTTAGGATTAATAAGTTCTCTTTCATCTGTACTAAATAATAATCCAGCATCAGTACCTTGGGCGATAATAGCATTTAAGTAAAATAAGAAATCACTTGGGTTAAAGCCCTTACTTAATTTATCTTGGAATTCTTGTTTAGCTTCTTCAGCGGTTGAATTTTGAACAGTAAGCTTAATATCATGGGTTTTTTCGTAATTGTCAACAACATCCTTATAACTGATAACTTCAGAGAACACTCTAACCTTGTCTGGAAGATCTGAAGCAGGTTTAGCAGCAACTGCAGCAATAGACTTACCAATATCACCTAATTTACTAATAGCAAACTTGGTGGTTGGACTACCTCTGTAAGTAACAGTACCAGCTTGAGCATCGATACCAACTGCGCCAACAATTTCAAAAAGGAAGGCACCTGGGGCAGCGAATAATGAGGTGATAATATCAACAACTTTAATACCAGCCTTTCTAAGGACTTCAGAGTGCTGTGTCTTCAATGTCAAAAATCCTGGAGCATACTTTTCAACAGCATCAATTTCAGTACCGAATTGAGATGGAATATAAACTTTTGGCTTGACGAGCTTAACAATAGACTCAATTGATGCAAATATAGTTGGGTTGACACCAAGCAATGAAATGATAACATCAATGCCCTTGAGTTGTTCTGCAACACTTTCTGGGTTCTCTAAGTTACCAGTTATATATTGAATCTTGTCGGTCGAATTTTTTTCAGATCTGGTCAATGCCTTGATAGGAAATTGAAATTTATCAGCAAAAGTATCAGATTCAAATGCTTCCAAGGTAGGTTTACCTAAGAATCCAGATAATCCAATAATAGCAACAGTAGGTTTAGACATTATTTATATTAAATTATTATTATATGGGTTAAAGTCTATAAAATGTTTATTCAGTAAATGCCAATTGCTTAAATATGCAAATAGAATTTGTAGTTGTATAATAATGGTAAGAGATCTGCAATAATAAGTTTGATCTCTACCTTATATATTCTCCAATTGATCTTGTAATTAATAATACAATCAGATTTGCATTTTTGTGAATGAAATAATTGATGCCATATTTGTGCCAAATTAGTAAATATTAGTAAAGTATTTTGCAATTAATAATCTGAGAAAGTTTGTCAAAATCCAATTGTATTTTTTTTTTTCATTTTCTTAATAAGCAATTCTCACTTTTGAGGAACTGCTTAGAAATCAATGCAAATATCAGAGGGGAAGAGGGAAAATGGACTTTCTAGCAACCTATTTGATAAGTAATGTACAGTATCAATATAATAGCCACACTGTGGCACTGCTATTTTCTTGGAAATATATATATATATACATTAATCACAAAATCATAGTTGTGAAAAGTGGTATAAATAATAAACTTTAAAAGTAATTTTTGTTCTAGAAAATAATCAAATCACTACACCTCACCAGTGTTAGAATAAAGCTCATATTCCGATATTTTAATGTTTCTAAAATTCAATCAGCGGGTTCTTTAGTTCACACCGTAAACTTATAATCATTGTGATTTTTGACCTAATATAGTAATAGTTAAATGTGTCAAGGTAAATTTCGCACTAAGCTAAATCGCATTAAAAAATATATCATTATATCCTGTTATTCTCTAAGTCAGTTATGTCTAGTACTAAACCATCAGTATTCCCCATTGTTTTTGTAAAAAATTTACCATATTCTGCATCAACTTCTTCCTTATACGAATTATTTGGAAATTATGGTAATATATATCAGATTAGAGTATCTGATGGATCAGGCCAACCTGGAACATGCTTCGTAATATATAATAATGTTGACAGTGCAATAAAGGCATCGAAAGGCCTAAATGGTATAAATTTTCAAGGAAAATATTTAGTAGCACGTATTCACCAAGTGGATAAGTCAAAGTTGTCTAATGAAGATTTTATTTTAAGAAAAGAACAACTAGAGAGCTTAAAGAAACAATACGGAATTGTTTAGACTACACTGATATTCTATTTTATCTAAGAATTTATTTTTAAGTTTATGTTGAATTTAAATACATCTATAAATGGAACAGATTTTAAAGAAATGAAGGATTCATTTTAATTTTTCCTTCTCGATAGAAATATCAACTAAAGATAAAAGGTAATAACCAGTCAACGCAGTAAAGACGAAACCTGAAATCTTTAAAACCTTCTTCCAGAAGCTGGCTTGGGTGTATTTGTAAATTAACATAACATCAATCTTGCTTAAATCGTCAAAAAGATCAACAAAGTGCAAGGTGACCTTGTTATGACCATTAGAAACATCTAAGTAAGATAATTCATTATCAATAGTAATCAGCTCGTAATTGATTGCAGTGGTAACATTCAAAAATTCAGCATTTTCGGGTAAATAGAAACTTACATAGACGTTGTCATATGTAATATCTCTAATAGAATTAATTAATGGTACTCTAACAATGTAAGTATCAGGTTCAGCAGTTAACTTGTGAACAAAGTTACCAATTTTGTTATTCCAACCAAGAGTGAAGTTATAGTTCCAACCTCCAAAAATTGGAAATCTTGGCAGTAAAACTAAATGTTCTTTGATAATAGTGTGGGTTGAAACAACACCAACTAAATCAGTAAAATAGTAGTCTTCATATTCATTACCTGGAGTAAATGGAATTTCTAAACGAGCAATAGCAAAATGGTTTCTAGTTTGATCGTAACGACCCTTCATGTAATCGACTCTTGAGAATCCTGATTCTAACTCTGCAGCATCATTAGTCAATTCATAGTATTCTTCAAAAGAAATTTGATCAACATCAGAAGCTGGAAGCCAAATACTTCTATTTAAGTTGTTAACTTTAGCTAAAGGTCTGTTGTGTTCGTATAAGAAACCGGCACCTTGTACAGTCAATGGTGGGAGATCGTCAACTAATGGGCCATAAACAATAGCTTTTTCAACAATCTTTGGTTCAAATTCTGGAAGTGATTCATCTACGGGATATTCGTTTAATGTAACTTCTTTACCCTTTGGAATTCCCCCGATGAATAAAGTGTATTCTTTAGATGTGTAGTCTGAATAAGCAAATTTGTTGAAACGAACTAACAAGCTTTGATTATCATCCATTGCAATTTTGCTAGGTAATGGTTCTAAATTACCAGTATATGCGTATTGGACCTTGATTTCAGCAGATGACTTTGGTGCAATTGGTATTGGTAATTGCAACTTGTACAATTGGTCTCCAACTACTTTCAGTTCAATTGGAACTCCATCAACAACAGTAGAAATAACAGATAAGTTTCTGACAGCACCAATTCCATCGTTAACTCTGAAAAAGTACTCATCTTGTGGAGTATTCTTAATGTTTTTAATCACTATTGTTGAAGACTCTTTGACATATGATTTTGAAAGATCAATTATTCTATTGTACTGAGTATTTTCCCATACTGAACCATCTATATCTAAACATAAAGATAATCCTACAATCCAGAAACCGAATAAAATAGGTAACCACGATTTCATTATGCTTCCTTTGATTAGGTTCTTCAACACTCTATTAAAGACAACGGTGTTAAATTCGAATGTACAATAATTTGCTTACGTAAATTACTAAGCATTGTTACATAAGCAATTTTTATAACGATTTATTTACAACATCCGCTAGAAGATATTGATTTTAAAGTAGCAAACTGAATTATTTGGATAAGAGCGGTACGTCGTCAGTGTGATCAACTTATTTATATAACAGAAGTACCTATAAATATGTCATTACAAGAACTCATTCCTGTAGTAAATAAATTACAAGATATTGTGACAACCACCCAGTTGGCAGATTTGGATTTGCCTTTATTGGCCGTTGTTGGATCGCAATCATGTGGAAAGTCATCAGTGTTAGAAAACATTGTTGGTGAAGACTTTCTTCCTCGTGGTACTGGTATCGTTACCAGAAGGCCTTTAATTTTGCAGTTAATCAATATCAAGGAAGATGACACCCTTGTGCACAATGATGTTCCGTCTGACAATTATGATACATCTAATACATCATCGTCAGATGAACATGAAATTAACTTAGAAGACCACTTGAGAAAACGCTCGAATGGTGGAACAATGCCAACCAAATGGGGTGAATTCTTACATATTCCTAATAAGAGATTTTACAATTTTCAAAACATTAGAAAGGAAATCGAAAATGAAACTGCTAGAATTGCAGGTCAAAATAAGGGAATTAGTAGATTACCTATTAACTTAAAAATTTACTCTACAAAGGTACTTAATCTTACTTTAGTTGATTTACCAGGTTTAACAAAAATTCCAATCGGTGATCAACCTACTGATATTGAAAGGCAAACCAGAAATTTGATTTTGGAATATATTTCTAAACCAAATTGTATCATTTTGGCCGTATCTCCTGCAAATGTTGATTTGGTCAACTCCGAATCATTGAAACTTGCTAGGCAAGTTGATCCAACTGGTAAGAGAACAGTTGGTGTTTTGACTAAATTAGATTTAATGGATCAAGGTACTAATGCATTAGATATTTTGAAAGGTAATGTGTACCCATTAAAATTAGGATTTATTGGTATTGTTAATAGGTCTCAACAAGATATTTCCGAATCCAAATCTATGGAAGATTCATTATATTCAGAACAACAATTTTTTATGAATCACCCTGCTTATCGCTCTATTTCCAATAAATGTGGTACTCGCTACTTAGCTCAAACATTGAATAAGATCTTGATGAATCATATAAGAGAAAGATTACCAGATATTAAAGCAAAATTGAATACTTTGATGGGCCAAGCTGAACAAGAATTAGCAAGCTATGGCGATGTTCCATCTAATTTAACTGCAACTAGAGAAAGTAGAGGAGCATTAGTATTAAATTTAATGACTAAATTTGCATCAAGCTTCATCAATTCTATTGAAGGCACATCAGTTACTGATATTTCCACTAAAGAATTGTGTGGTGGTGCTAGATTATATTACATTTTCAACGAATTATTTGGATCTCAATTAGCTAGTATTAACCCAACACATAACTTAACCCTTCAAGATATTAGAACTGCTATCAGGAATTCTACAGGACCAAGGCCATCATTATTTGTCCCTGAGTTAGCATTCGATTTGTTAGTTAAACCGCAAATTAAATTATTAGAAGAACCCTCCCATAGATGTGTTGAAACCGTATATGAAGAATTGATGAAAATTGTTCATAATGTATGTTCATCTGGAGTCGGAATCGAGCTTAATAGATACCCTAAGTTACAAAGTAAGTTGATTGAGGTTGTATCTGATTTATTGAGAGAAAGACTTGGACCTACTATCAAATATGTTGAGTCATTAATTGAAATTCATAGAGCCTATATTAATACAAATCATCCTAGCTTTGTTGGTGCAGCTAGAGCAATGAGTCTTGTTGTTGAAGAACGCCAAAAACAAAAAGAAAATGAACAAAGAGCAAAATCTTCTTCAGAAAAGGTTTTGAATGGTGAAAAAAATGATTTACTTGAAAATACAAAAGAAAAGGATGCAGATGAAATAATTGATATTGATCAAGTTGATGATGAGATCCAACAACCAAGACATACCAGAACAGAATCATACTCTTTTAAATCAGAGTCTACGCCAAACTTACCTAGTGCTTCTACACATGAATCCTATTTGAATTATTTCTTTGGAAAGGATCCTATAACTCACCAACAATACTTACAAACACAAGCACAATTAAATCCAACCCCTTTCAAGTTCCCTCAAACTCAAGACTCTACATTACAATTCAATAATAATTTCGTTAACGGTTTCCACTCGCACTCTCTGCCATCTGTTGATTTGAAGGCATTGAATATTCAAGATGAATCATTTGAAAGCGATAAATCTATTAGTGATTTAAGTGAACGAGAACAATTGGAATGTGAATTAATAAGAAGATTGATTATTTCTTACTTTAGCATTGTCAGAGAAATGATTCAAGATCAAGTTCCTAAGCTGATTATGTGCTTATTGGTTAATTTTATTAAAGAACATATTCAAAATAGGTTGGTCGTTAAGTTATATAACGAATCTTTATTTGACGAATTATTACAAGAAGATGAAACTATTCTACTTGAAAGAGAAAAATGTCTTGATTTATTAAAGACCTACAGGGAAGCTTCCAGGGTTATCAGTGATGTCGTATAGACTGATTAAATTATCTTTTCTTATGTAAATAGAAAATTTGTTAGATGATACATTAAAAAATATAATGAAAAATAATATGTCAAGATAAAGGTACATCATTAACGTATAGTAATGCACAATTTGTCAATTTATTCGTCAAATGTACTTGCCGTATTGTATAATCAACATTTTTCTTTTCTTCCTCTTCATTTTCACTGAAGGTAAAATTTAATTTTTTAACTAAAAGTTTTAAGTCCTGTTTTGATGTAGAATTAATCTTAATTTTCTTTTCTTCAATCATTTGTAACTCTATTAATGTAAGTAGATTGAGACGGATTCGTAATTCAATTACAAGTTCAATTGTCACAATAAGGGTGCATTTCCAACTCCCCAGATTTAATTCAATACTTATTTTACCCCTTTTACTACTTTCTAAAAAGTCTTCCAATCTTGTTTTTAATATCTTACTTATAAAATCACTCTTAATATCATTAACTAAGTTATTTAAATCTTTAATTGATAATTTTAAATAGTTAATCTTTTTTAATTTAACAATAGATTTTTGATTTATCGCAACTGTTGAGCTGAGGTTTGAATTTTGGATTTTTTTTCTATTGATGAATATTTTTATTGGAAGAACTAGTGAATTATCTATTTTTATAAATGTAATTTGTGCCATAATTTTTATTTTAAATTGTACTACACTGTTTTAATCTTTCAATTTTCCATATTTCAGATTGCGAAAGTTTTAATAGTATACAAGATTTTTTAAATATATATCATTAGTCCTGCTCAAATCTATATATTACCAACTATTAAGCTCTCTTTTTGATCTTAATAAGTCCTATCTTCGGGGGTTTATATTTTAAATTCATAAATGATTATTAATCAACAAATTTGGAGAAATCTAATTTTCTAGGTTTATACAGAGCTTGTCTTGGTGACATTTTGATTAATTTCTTCTCTCCCGTAGCCTTATTGATATATTCAATATGTGTCTTCAATGTTTCATTAGGTTTACTTGGTATTGATTCGCCCATAAAGGGATTAAATGTACTTTTGATGTGATTTTTTGGGGCCACTTCTACATTCGACGACTCTGATACAAATGGGTTTTTTAATTTTTTTCTAGTTATTGGCATTTTAAATTCAGATAAATCATCTTCATCTGAAGAATATGTATTATTGAATGATTTTCCGTGCCAATGCTTCACTAATTCGTCATCTATAATGCTTAATTTTGGTGTTTCAGGCTCTGAACACCTCTGAATTATGGAATCTTCTTTTAATTTGATAAAACTATTTTTTTCGTAATCATCCTCTACATTAAACTTTGACAAACTTTCAAAATCGAAATCTGGAACTCTTAATGATCTATGATGAGTTGTGAGTTTACGACCAGAACCAATTGTAGAAGGGGCAGGAAGGAAAAGTCCAAATTGTGCAGAGGAGCTTTCCTTGTCCTGAGAATCAGTATGCATAAATATTTCATCAGCATTAATTTTTCTTTTTCGTGATGACCTACGAGGAGACTTCTTTGGTGTGAATTCAGGTGTGATTGGCAACAAGCTCAATCCCATTGGTGGCTTTAATTTTTCATTTTCATCTGAGCCTGGTGTAGTAAGTGATATTGCCCTACTTTTAGTATTCGTAGTAGTAGAAGGAGTGGCCAATATATCTTTATGCCTTCTTGGAGTTTTTGGGGTTTCAAAGATCGGGCTTCCAGGAGCATGTATCTTAGTTCTGACTATCCTTGGTGGCGTCAGTGGTGGGACAAACTCGTATGGCATTATAAGAAATTTTCAATATATTTAATAAGATGTCTAGTGCTAAGTAAACCCTGTAATGTAAATTTAAACACGTCCTGTAATATATATATATAATTTTTGTAGATGGCTGGTTAAAGTTAATTTATCCAAATCGGGAAATTAATGGAACAGAATTTCTTTCGAGATGCCTTTAATTAAAGCACTATTTTCTGTTACATTTATTATATAAATACGAAATAATATATATATATATATATATATATATAATCATATATTGGGACTGTTAGAGATTTAAAATGTATGAAGGCTATTTATATTGAATTTTTTTCGTTTTACTTCAATGCCTAAACCATGTTCTAATTTCTCGTAGAATCGATCAACTCTTATTTTTAAATTTTCACTGGATTTCTCTTTCAATATCTTGTTACCCAGGAGATTAAGGTATGTTAATTTTGTTTTTTTGATCTTTGGTTCAGTAGTCTTCTCTGGAAAATCCAAATCTGTTATTGAATTATCACTCAAATTTAATTCTACAAGATTTGCAGTCAGATTGAAAAATTGAAATAATCCAGTAAAAGAGTTATTGTTCAATTTTAAAGTTCTTAAAGTGGATGGAAGAGAAAGTCCATTTTGAATAGAATTTATGTGATTTTCACCTATGTTTAAGGTTTCCATGTTCTCACTGAACATTCTATTTGTTAACTTGGTTAATTTATTAAGTCTAAGATCCAATCTTCTAATATTGGTAGGTATTGTCCACAGTGATAAATCACCTAAGTTATTGAAATATAGTTCAAGATCTTCTAAATTAGTAAGGGTACACCAACTAGCTGCCTTAACTGTATTTTCTGTAGAATCATATAAAGATAAACTCTGAATTTTATTACCAGATAAAGAAAGTTTTTTTAATGATTTAGGAAACTCAAATTGATTTAAATATTTGATATTACATTCACTAATATTTAAATCAATTAATGTTGAGGGGAAATTAATTCTTTTATTGTCCTCAGAAAATGGATGATATATGACCTTTTCACTATTTGATAAATCTAAAACTTTCAAAAACTTTGGAAATTCAAAAAACTTACCATTGGAAGTTTCAAATGTGTTGAGTTGATTAGAAGATATATCCAAAAAATATAAGTTTTCTGGTAAGTTAGTTAAGTTTATTAAATTTGTAAATGGATTATTATCCAATTTGAGATTAATTAGAAATTCTGGCCATGTAATTGTTGATAAACTTTTTAATGATGAATTATTAATTAAATTATGAGACAATAAAATAGACCTCAAATTTTTTGGCCATGAGGAGATCGCATCATTAGTGAAGTCTTTTATCGCATTATTAGATAGATCAATAGTTTCTAATGTTTGTGGGAGTTGTGATATATTAATAGATGATATATTGTTGTATGTCAACATCAACACTTTCAAGTTAGATGGAAACTTTTGAGATAATAATTTTGTATTATTAATACCAGCTTGGTTCCAATAAATATCTGTTATAGTTTCAGGAAGTTGAATGGTATTTACTTGAGAAGCATTGTTCCAAGAAATATCTAAGTGTTTGAGTTTAGGAGGAAGCTCGACCATCTTCCAGTTGTTTATTCCATGTCCCAAGAAAACAATTTCCTCTAATCCTGTACTTTTATCTAAGTTGCAAAGTTCATCTATGCAATTTGTTAGCTTTACACCAGAAAACTGAAGTTTTCTCAAATTTGGAAAAGATAAGAGTAACATCATCTCTTCGTTAGTAGGCTCATGTTTTTCAATTAATATTTCCAAACATCGTATTTGTTTAGAGAATCTTCTATTGTATTTTGTAAGTAATAATTGTAACGATGCAAAGTCACCACCTGTAATAAGCAAGAGTTTTTCTGGGTTAATATCAACATTACTTGATAAAAAATCATCAATTTCATAAAATGTTTCTATATCAATTATCTCTGACTCAGTTGGATTAAAAATACACATATGTGGTCTCCTTGTAGGAGATAATATAAAGTGGACTTCTTTTCTATAGTATATTTCTATCAATGAATTTCTAAAATTAACATCTTTAATGCTTAAGAAGACTTCAGTTATGTATTCTGGAGGAAGGTATTTAAATATTTCTAATAGTACATTATTAGGTAGATTTGGAAAGTATCTAAGAAACAATGTTTCATCCATCCTTTCACTCTTGGTAAGTAATTATTTGTATATTAGGGTTACTTTTTAGATGTATTAAGTTATTACAAATATTTATTATCCTGTACATAGGTGTAGATAAAAAATCAGATAGAAAAGGAAATATAAACTAAATTTGTATCAGTTCATGGATCAATGTTTGGATGAAAGGAAATCATGAGTGCCATAAGATACAGAAATTTTCACTAGCTCGGATTAATATGGTACTTAGTTAAAATATTATTTTCAATATCATAGCCTATACTGGAAAGATAGATATGGGTGCTAAACTGATATATTAAACATTATTAAAGGCTATCTTATTTAGGATATGTATTAGAAGCTGCTCTAATTAACAATAAAATAGTATATATATACTCTTAAAAAGAGTCAAGAGTTTAAGCAAATTCAACAAAAATATTAATTAGTTTTATAACAAGTTTAATCTTAGTCAAATGGTATTTTTATAGCCCTTGAAGTATTAAATTTCTAAAAAATAATTTTACAAGCTTTTTTACTCATTTTATAGAGTATAAATGATATTTCTCGTCCATAGTTTTGTAACGCTAATAATGGTAAAGCTCCAGTATAGTTGCATTATGTTTTTATCTTTTTTATCTTTTATCTCGACCCGACTTAGCCCCAGAATTTCTATTTATCATTAATTTAAATATCTATCGATTTTAAAAATACCACGCACATTATAAAAAATGACAAGTTTAAACCAAGAAGGTACTGATAGATTTGATTTAAAACTTATTGAATGGTCTGATTACAATTTCCAATCTCCTATATTGTTACAAGATCAAAATGGACCATGTCCTTTGATATCTTTAATTAACACATTAATCCTAAATTATGAGGTCCAAAACAAAGACTTGATTTTAGATAACAAGCAATTGGATCTAATTGAATCAAGAAAGCATAAAGGAGTCAAAAAATTAACTGAATTTTTATTGCTTAAAGAACAAAATTCAGGATTTATTGACCTTAGTGAGACTTTATCTCAATTGGGGGATCTTTTATTGGAGTTTGTTGCAGATAAAGATACAGAATATGATATCGATAATCTTTTAAAATCATTACCTGAATTACATACTGGGCTAAGTGTTAATCCTAATTTGAAAAATGGAAAATTTCCTCCACAAGACTTATCTACTCAATTATTTGATATATTTGACTTGAAGTTCACCCATGGCTGGTGTTTCGAAAACAATAAAATTCCACATGTTGGTTCGGTTATCCCAGATGATTTATTTGATCAATTTAATACCTTTGACGAGATTCAGGATTATTTGTTAATGAATGTCGATAATGACGTAGACGAAGAACAAAAAAATATTATCAAAGAAAACCAAACTCTTCTTTCTCGATGGCTTGATGCCAATCGAACTCAATTGACTAATTCAGGATTACAGAAACTAAATAATTATTTAATGGATGGTGAATTTGTGGTCTTTTTCAGAAATAATCATTTTAATACCTTATTTAAAAAATCTGATATGGAATTCTATCTTCTTATTACAGATTCATCGTTTAAATCAAATAAAATAGTTTGGCAATCCTTAAATTCGGTAAATGGAGGTGATGACTTATTCTTCAATGGTGAATTTCAGCCAATTTTAGATATTAATGATGCTGATAATTCAGCTGAAAATACAGATTATACTTTAACAAAGCAATTGCAAGAGGAAGAAGATGCAAGAATTGCTCAAAGAATGAATGAAAACTATATAAAGAAACAAAAGGAAGATGAAAAAAAAGCCTCTTCTATGAAATCTACAAAAAGGGATAAAAAGAAGTCAAATTGTTGTATTGTATAATATTTAATTAATTTCCTTTTACTATATCTTCATCCTCCGCTTGATTAAATTCTTCTCCAATGTCTACATCATCAGTCTTTTCATGCTCTTTATTATCATCGTTTTCATCTTCGCCATTATCTTCTTGACCTTCGTCTTCCCCTTCTTCCTCTTCTTCCTCTTCTTCACCTTCATATTCCATAGGATCGAACTCGGATCTCATAGCATCCATTTTCTTAAGTTCGTTGGTAGTTGGCTCTCTTAATTTGAAATTAATGACATCATATATATTTTCGTCCAAGAATTTGTTTATTTCAGTATTGTTGTAGGCTCTGTGTTTCTTCAATTCTATTTTACCATTAATTGGATAGTAATATGCTAATTTACGTTTCTTTCCATTTGATTCATCTGGGACAAATTTAATAGACAATTCTTCATTTGGTTTAACAAACTTTTGGTATACCATATCATAATTCTTAAAGTGTTTGAAAGAGAACTCCTCTGCTTCATCTTCATCTAATAGATTACCTGGATTTTCTGGTTCAGTTGAATTTAATTTATCTTTTAATATAGCTGCTTTTTTACCATCTTCAAGCTTGTATAATGAAATCCATTCACCATCATCTGAAGTAATTGGTCTAAAAATTGCAGATTTTAAGGAATCTTTTTGTGCTTCTTCATCAAATAGGTCTTTGTTTCTATTCTTTATCGCTTGTAATTCTCTATTAATGGATGCGGATCCAGTAAATCTAACAGTCAAAAATTTAGTGTCTAACATAGAAGTATCTGGTAATAATGGCCATGCTGCAACTGCCTTCAAAGTCTTTTTCTTTGGGTGCTTTAATTCTTGGTAGTTGGTTAATGATTCTTGAGCAACATTGAACGTATTTTCAACTGCTTGTAATTGTGCATTAGGATCATGTGTTTCTGTATTGAATTTTTCAGTCTTATTTTCAGTGGCATTTGCTTTAGGCAATTGTTTATCTGATATATATTCAGTTCTTCTTAAGAAAGATACACCAGGTTCTGACTTAGAAATCTTTCCAATACCAGCATCTCTCAATAATATCCTATCCTTTGGATGTAATTCCTTCTTAGGTAAATCGAAGATTACGGAATCTTTTCCATCTTCTAAAAAGCCAGTATTATTCAATAAATTTAAGTTCATACCATATTCATCATCAAGACGTTCTATCAAGTTAATAAAATTTTCTTTTCTGAATAAAGAACTCATGAGCTGTTCTGATTCAATTTTTGATGAAGTGTTGGTGGTTTCATATTGTAAATATTTTGGATTTAAAGGTGGAGGTGGAAGATTATTGGTATAACGAATTTTAGCAATATATTCCTGCCTTATTGGCTTCTGTGATTTCTGTGGCTTCTGTGACATGATGGCTAATATTATTGATGTAATGTTCAAACCTTATAATGAATAAACATTTATACATGAAGTTGTTGAATTTTCAGAATGGGTCGTGCGGTGTTTGGTACTGCATGTAACCAGGTATTTTGCAATCAAGGTATTCTTAATTGCTTCATAGACATAATATTAACTTCAATGAAACCAAGATAATACTGGAATAAAATGTATATAATATATGCATACTGGTAATTATGAGTCTATATTATTGTTTAATATAATATAAAAATTAAATATTAGTTATTAAAGAAAAAAATAAATACTTTAAAATTTTCAACTTTTATAAATTTTTGTAATATTTACGTTAATAAACTCTAAAAAAAATAATAATTCAATTGAAGAACAAAACAATAATACATACATACATATTAATATAATAAAGCTATCCTTCATATTCTGTAGGATCATTACTACCCCAGCTGAGAACCTCCTTGGAGTTTGGTTTATCTAAAGCTTGCAATATCTCAAGATCTAAATCTATTTTACCTAAGTTAGAACTAAATCCCAATTTATCACTTTCACCAGAGACTAAGATAGACAAATTTTGTTTAATTCTAGCAGGGTTTTCAGTTTTAGCTAATACTATGAATCCTTGCAAATAAGACCATTTTAATAAAATTTCTGCTGGTGACATTTTAAATTTCTTAGACAAAGAAGTTAATTCTGGATCATCGAATTTCTTACCTTGAGTTAATGGAGAATATGCCTCAACTAAAATATTATGTTTTACTAAGTAATTTCTTAATTTACAATGTGGTAACCATGGGTGTAACTCTATTTGATTAACTACCGGTTTAACCAAGTAACCTTCCCAATTGAATAATTCTTCTATATGGCTAATACCAAAATTAGAAACACCAATTGATCTAACACTTAATGTGCTATTTGAAGGATCCAAGATAAATTCTTGCAATGCCTTCCAAGTTCCTAATCTCTTTTCTTTATTAGTATTTGGAGAGTGGATTAATATCAAATCAACATATTCGATGTATTCCTTGACATCATCAGCAATGGCTTTTACAGCTTTCTTTGCTTCATCGTATCCCTGTTGGCTATTCTTAATCTTGGTGGTAAACCAAATGTCACTTCTCTGAGCTTTATCAGGATGATCTTTCAAGAATTTAGCAATACCCTGAGCAACTTCCCTTTGATTTCCATATCCTACTGCAGTATCAATGTGTCTATAACCTTCCAATAAAGCTGTATAAACTAACTCTATAGTTTTATCCTTTGGAAGTAGATAAACCCCAAAACCAGCAGCAGGGATATGTTGTCCATTGTTCAACTTATATCTGGTTTGTCTATTAATTTGAATGGTAGAAGAAAGAGTCATATTTTAGATGTCCTAACTAGTAAGTGGTATTATAAAAATATGATACATTTATCCTTCTTAAATAGTAGTCATGAAAGATATCATAATATTTCAAGGGTTCCATGGATTTCTCAATAACCGGAAATTAACCGGAAATCATTTATAAGAAGTATCACTCAGTTGATTACAAATTACTATCAGTAGAAAGATATCAAAGTCAATTGATGCTACAAGATAACAATGCATACACTTATACATAAACATACTACCATCACATACGATTGTATAAACCTCATAAATTAACCTCCTAATAATGCCAGAATACTGTGTGATTCTAGGGGGTGTGAATTATCACTAGGTGAACTGTCAACCGGAATTAACCCTTTTGATTGATTTCTCATCTCTTCATAGCAATGGTGCATGTAGTGACAATTCTAGGTAAGCTTGTGTCATCTAGCTTGCGCAATTAGTAAAATTCTTAAAAGTTCATAATCAAACTTTTACTAAATTAGATTGAAGATTACACATTGGTACTGATTATTGATAACATATCTTGATTATGATAATATATAATTATAGACTGACAGAGTTTGTGGGTATTTATATAAGCAAAACATGAATCTATACAAGATATTATTTAAGTAGATATTAATACGTAATTTAGTACTATATTAGATAAAATAAATGCATATATATCCTTGATACTCAATCGAGTTTATATCAAGTGATTTAATAGCAAATGAGTATGTTGTGGGAGGGAGGGGGGACACTTTAAATAATGTTAAATATAATAGCGTTGACGAGTATTTTGTAACCTGCATACAAAGTAAAAATGCGAGGGAGGAAAAGTTATTGACCCGATAGGAAATTGACAGACCATCATTTTTATGTTGTTGGAAGGATACAGATAACAGAATATTTACGATTAATATCGATTACAGTTAATACACAAATTGAATATGTCTAGCAGGAAAAAGACACTTCTTAAAGTCATTATATTAGGAGACTCTGGTGTTGGAAAGACATCATTGATGCAACAGTTTGTTAACAATAAGTTCAGTCACCAATACAAAGCTACCATTGGGGCCGATTTTTTAACCAAAGAAATAACTGTTGACAATAACAAGCAAGTTACATTGCAAATTTGGGATACAGCAGGTCAAGAAAGATTCCAAAGTTTAGGTGTAGCTTTCTATAGAGGTGCTGATTGTTGTGTTTTATGCTATGATGTTACTAATGAGAAATCGTTAAATAATTTAACATCTTGGAAAGACGAATTTTTAGTACAATCAAACGTATCTAACCCACAAGACTTTCCATTCATTATAATAGGTAACAAAGTTGATGTTGATGAATCCAAAAAGATCCCATCTTTACAAAAGAAGTTAAACAATATCACTAATAACCAACTTGGTGGATTAAACTATCCAGTTTTTGAAACAAGTGCTAAGGATTCTATTAATGTAGAAGCTGCATTCGAAGTTATTGCTAAGATGGCGTTACAACAAGAAGAATTAAATGAAGCTAATGCAAATGATGTAAGTGACGATTACAATGACGCCATCAATATTCATCTAGGTAGTGAATCTAGTGGTTGTGCATGCTAAGATAATTTTGTTTATAGTTCTTACTTAGATAGATTCATGTTTCTTCATGTTGAGGTGACATATTTACTTTTCTCTATATATGTTATAATTTCTAATTCATATTTAATCGGCCCTTTTTATTTTAAATCAATATCGTTATCAAAATATCTATTTGCTGTTTATGCATAAACAAATTCCCTTGATAAACAAGTCAATAAGACTGTTACCGGTACTAAAGTTATTAGATTGTTGATTAGATTGTTGATTATAGTTTTGATTGTAATTTTGATTTGATTGTTGATATTGTGGTTGATTAGCTCCGTGGTATGCTTGTTGTGGTTGTGAAATAGTAGAATTCCAATGGTTCGGAATTTGGGAGGACAGTGTGCCTGCAAAATTGATTATTAAAACACCAGAATTATTAGGATCCATATGGTGTTTTAAGTTACTTTCATCACACATTTGATCAATGGCTGGCTTCAATTTAGCAATTCCATTAGCAGAATGTAAGCCTTTACCGACAATAACTTTAAGATGTGATTGATTTGTTCTAATACAATTACTTATTCTATTTTGTAAAATGTATTCAGCTTCTTTTACATATAAGCCATGCAAATCGATTTCATCCTCTGCACTATCGGTATTATTTTCACGAAAAACATACTCAGCTGCTTTCATATTGATTCTTTCAGCCTGACTTAATAATTTCTTACTCTCATCACTAAGTTCATGTGCTTTTTGTTTATCTCCAGATTTATAGGCTTGTTGTGACTGTTGGCTTAGTTGGTTCCTTTTCTTATAGAGCCTGTCAGCCTCAGCTCTAAGTCTCTTATATTCACCATCTGTCGCATGGTTATAGTCTCTTTTTTGTGAGTCATCGAACTCCAACTTAGCCCCTCTACTTAATATATCAGTCATGTCTACATTCCAATGTTTAGTTTTAAAACAATATGGAACTATTCAATGAAATTCTTAATGAAAAAATCAACACTATATACAGGAAGAGAATAAACTTTTCTTCCAACGTGTTTACATGCATAAGTCGTATCTAAACTTTAAAGCACAGCAATAAAGATAATTTACTTTAAATCTACAATTGGAGAATTTTAAAAGGAATTTTAATAAATTCGTAAATATTTAAGCACTAATAATTAAGTTAATACTAACTAGCTTATTTTTTAGCAGCCTTTTGAGCAGCCTTGGTGACCTTACCAGCCTTGTCAGACTTGACAACAGACTTGATAACACCGACAGCAACGGTTTGTCTCATATCTCTGACAGCGAATCTACCTAATGGTG
>JAKTUS010000018.1:0-199458 GCA_030556805.1 Schwanniomyces vanrijiae var. vanrijiae | reverse complement strand
CAGAAACAATTCCGGTTAAAAATAATTTACCGGAATAGTTATTGATTTATCTGATAAAAAATTATCAGATCGAGATTTTAAAAATGATGTGGAAATGAATCTTATATATTTTTACTAATCACTTTAAAATGTATTCATATCTAATAGATCTTCCTAGTTTTCTTTTATGACATTGAATAAATTCTTTCTTTTTTGTAAAAAAATTATTAATCTTTAATTCAAATTTTCTACATTTTAAGAGATCAACACCCACATTTACGAATCTAGAAAAGACGTATTTTCATTTTAACGTTTGAAAATGCCATTTAAAAAATTTTTTTACATCAATGATCAACACACAGAATTTACTTTAGTGATTTATTTTGAAATTTTACAATAAATATATCTCATATTATTAAGAGACCTATATTTATATGTATATATCTTAATAAATGATTCATGTAACCTGAAAAAAAAAAAAAATAAAAATAAAAAAAACTACTGATATACAAAAGTTTTACAAACGTTAAAAACCCAAGTTTATAATGTCTTAATTCTATTTTTAATTTAGAGTAATCTTTTTTTTAATACTTTGAAGAGATCTACAAAAGCAGCAGCTAGATGAAAATTCAAAATTTAACAATGCCAGCTAATGCATATTGATTCAGAAATAAAATTTTATATATTTGATACACAGGAAAATTCCATTTAGAATAATAGTTTCAAATTTTCTATTTTTCGAAGAATAATGGATTCACAGAAATAAGAATATATTTATAATGATTTACTACATTAAAGTATACATTATCTAATTCTTTTTAAATAATTTATAGTCAGATAGAAAGATACTTCACTAAAATATATTTTGTTAGTAAAGTTCAGTTATCAACATTATTTTTTTTTTTTTTTTTTGAAGTAGATTAATATATCCGATGATCGGAAATGGCACTCATTCTCAAATAATATTAAAAGAATTCATAGTATTAATTCAACAAAATATTGTACATATTTAGATTATATGATTAAAAATAATAGATCAACATATCCATATATTTTTCAAAAAAAACTTAATGTTTTGACTCTACTTTCAATTATTTGATAAGTATCATTTATGTTTGGCAAATTAGGTTATTTAAAAATATAAATTACTAATAATCAATCCTTAATTTTAGTTGAGTTTGTTTAGCCTTTTGTTTTGAAACAATTATCTTATTTTTTTAACCTTAAAAATATACAGTTAGAATGGCCATTTTAGGAGTACATGGGTAATTTCCAAGTATTATGGGCAGTTTTTATTGAATTTAAAATTTCATTTTGTTTCAAGAAAAAGAAGTCATACTTAGCGTGTAAGGATAATTAACTGAAAGTATTTAAACTATAGCAGCATTATTTTTTACGCTTTTTTTTCCTAATTTGTTTGCTAATCCAGATTGGTTAAAAAACAAAGAAAAATAAACCATCAGTAATAGATTACCGAAAGGTATTCAAGGCTAATTAGACTAAAACTTAAAAAAAAAAACACATACTGCATTATTTAAAGAAACCTAACCTAAATTTATTTGCTGATTTTCTCTTTTTTTGATTATTAATTATACGAAGTTTATTACAAAATAGCCCAAGGAAGTCAATGACTGAAATGCATACTATCCCATATTTGCTTGATAAAGTAATTTACATTTTAGTTAAATTGGCATATATTATCTACTTATACAGCAAGTGTTAATGTTAGAATTATGCTAATTATATCTACTTCTCTATTCTTTCTCACAATGATAAAATATTATCTAAATTTATTTTAAGAATAGAATAAATTTAGATATACATTCATTTTAGTCTTTGTAATATTGATGCAGGTATATTATGATTTATTTCCAGGATTAGTAGTGCTATATACAAAATTAATTATCTCTAATACTCCTTTCACACGATATTGCGAGCTATTGATATGCAACTATTTGAATAATTTAATGAAGGATTATCTCAGCACGCCTAAATGTAGTGAGGCCTGTATTTTAGTACCAAAATATTTTATGATAGGTAGTACATTACTGGTGTAAATTTACTAAATAAGTATCATAATTGGTGTAAATTCATTCAATTAACGTTAATATAATAGTCTGAGAAGTTTTACCCTAATACATAGTACCAAGAAAGTTTATATAAAGAGCTTAGCTATTCATGATTCAGGCAAACTGATATCTTGCTTATTGTTGTTATCTATGATGGAAAGTTATTTTTTTTTTTCTGCCTCTTCTAAACCTAAATTTGCCTATAGATATATGTAATTTTGTCAATAATTTTAGATTAATTTAATTGAGCGACTTGCAATAAATGTTATTGTAACTGAATACTATCTTATCTAACAAAACTTGGAATTTTTTTGTGTATTACTAGAGGAATTATAGAACCTTATGTTGATTAAATAAAAAAATAAAGAAAAAAGCATAATGATATAAGTTTTGTTTATTAGCTAAGTATTAGAAGTTATAAATTAAAATACCCCATTTTTTTAATTTTATGTAACTATACTGTCATATTCCCACTCCAATATTTCTTTAAATCCCTTATTCGTAATCCCATTTGCCAGCCAGTAGTACTTTCTATTTTATTTAATATATCAACAATTATTTTATGTTCAAGATCACTACTTAGGAGTTTACCAGCTATCCATAATGGCTGCAATGCATTGGTGCAACAGTCGCTAATAACATGTTAGTAACATTCAGATTTAAAACCCCAATAAAAAAAAAAAAAAACATACAGATGATTATTATTGATACTTATTGCACAGATCTGTTTGGCATGCCATATTGTTGATTTCTGTAGTTTGTTAGTAAATTTTGCTATGTGAAGTATAGTTTAAATTCTACTTACAATGTATTTCGACCTTTCTACTTTCAATAACCTTGGTTTATTTTGAATTAGTAATATTATTGCCATATGATAGAGTTGATTAGCAGAGCCTGCAGGGCCATTCAAATAGAGGACAGAAGGAAATGGATCTCCATCAAATTCCAAAACAGGCTTGAATTGTAAAGGTCTCTCTTCAATCCAATCTTTGACTTCTTTCCAAAGAAACAACCATTCTTTTTCATAATTAGATACATGACTAGATATTAAATTCAAAACTCTGGAATTTAAGAAAACGATATAATTAGCATACATGTCTTCATTTTTTGTTTCTGTAAATAACTTCTTCAGATCATATATTGAACTATTCTTAGGAAGCCAACTTTCAGAAGGTATCAATGTTTGCTGCTCACCTATTATAGTTGAATTGACATCCATTCTTGCATAACACCAAAATAATGACCTCTCTAATGGCTCACTGAATCCATTAATTTCATTAGCTTTGAAAAGAGCATGACATCCTTCGCAGTGGTGTCTCCAAAATTTAGAAGCTGAAAACATCATTTCAAATGCACAAAGTATAACACATGTTGAAATTGTTGCTTTATTCATAATTTTGTTAACTGTAGGCATAAGAAATTTCAAAGATTCTTGATACAAACTTTTTGTTTTGTCTGGATTATAATTTCTATCTATTTGTTCCATTTGCTTGGATGATATAGCATATATCGCATAACGTAATGATTTGTTATCATATGCATATTCAGCTACGTCTGTTCCGAATTTTCTTGTTTTATCATACATGTCAAGCCATGGTGCAACCTCATATAGGTAATTCTTAAATAATTGCAACTCTTCTTCTTGATCTATACTTAATTTTGTTTCGATAATATTTCTCTCAGCATTCTTTTGATCGCATAGAATTCTATTTTTTCCATAAAAAGAATCATATTGTGTATCCGTATTTAATAAATTTTTAAGGTTCTTCTGAGATTCATTGAATAAGCTAGGGGTAGGGGAATTTAAAATATTTTTAAATGTGATATTTATAGGTAAATCATTTAATTCAGCATTTGTAAACATATAATCTCTAAAAGTATTATGTAAATCACTGTAAACTTCAGAAAATCCAAAATTTTCGGAGGATAAAGACTTTATATTTGAATCACCACCCATCATATCATCAGAAATGCCTTCATTATAGTTATATTCAAAAGAATTTTCTATAACTTCATTCCTACTAGATAACTTAATTTCATTACTACTGTTAGTTATAATATTTTGCCCTGGTAATACATTCAGATCTTGATTTTTTATTAATTTATTATTGGCTTCTGGTGATCTTTCATTTAGTATGTTACTTAATAACACCCTTGGTGATTGCGGCTCAGCTAAATTAGGGAGTTCAAAACTGTATACACTGCCAGGTCTATGTGTAATAGTAGCTGATGATAAACTTGAATTAGATAGCAGGTTGATAGATCCATCTCGGTCAATTGTAGATTCATTCAAACTATTATCCTTAATAATAGAAGAATGCAGATGATCAGCCAATGGCCTATGAAATTCTATAGGTGATTTTATAGAATTATTACCGTTATTATTATTATTATTATTAATTTTAGGCAAAATACCCCTTTGAAAATCACTCAGTCTATTTATATGATTATTGTTGTCTAAATGTGATGCTTGCTTAGAAGATTCCTTATAACTTTCTAGTGAACAATTTGTATATTCATTCAAGTTATTTTCTTTATTGAAATCATGTTTACTTTCTTGATTTTTGATCTGTTCTGGTGTCGTTTTTTTGGTCTTTTTCATATTTCCATAGCTTGATGGCCAAATACACGCAATAGTTTTCTTTTTACACAACGAACAAGTTGGCTTAATTTCATCACATTTCTTATGAATCTTACGACAATTTAAACATCCGGTTCTAACTCTTCTCTTCTTGGTATATATTTGTACTTCCGACATTAGCTGTGCCTATATCAAATAAAAATTTGATCTATAACAATTTTTTTGTTGTAAAAATTCTGGTGCCTGATTGTAAAATCAACCCCCGCACTTATCTTACCTTGTATGTTCTCCCAGCCTCTTTCTCCAATTTCTTGAATTCTCGAACGGGGATCCTATATATACAAAAATGGGATTTCATAAATTGAATTCAACCTACAGGTTATGATTAACCCCTTATCTAAACTATTAAAAGCAGAAATGAGATCGTCCGCATAAACTTCTTTTGAAGTATTGGGAAAGCATTATAAGAAAACCGATTCGGTTACAAAAGTTATGCATCAGAAAGTCAAAGTGCGGTTAAAAGTGTATCAAAGACTTGCGGTAAAGTTATATCGCCAAAAATAGTCGCACTATCACGTGAAGTTTAAGCGCCTAAGATTCAAATAAAGATTCAAATAAAATTAGAACTTCCCCATAAATTCTTTGACTAACATATAATAAATAAATGGCGTTTTTATTTTACTCAAAAATATATTTCTCTAGCTAAATTTTTACATTTATATCATGACTGTATTTCAAAACCCGGCATTTAAAAAAAGTTTGTTTAAGTTGTAAATGCTTCTATTGCAAAATAGAGTGAAAATGGAACTAAGATCTATATTAAAGCCATCAGTATCTGTGATACTGATATTCATTTATGGAAAAATAGAAATTTTGCGATTTAAAAGTTTTAAATAATTATATTTTAGGGATTGAGTGTTAGTGTAAGATAGGGAAACTTGGTGAATGTGTAACCAACATTAAAGTCTATGACAAAGTTGTCTTTGAACCACGAGTTCCGTATAAAAAGTGTTTCTTTTGTAGCCGAAGTAACTAAAAATTCTTTGAAGATGTAATTTTTATATGAGTTTACCTATCTAAAGAGATTATTCAAAGATACTTTGTACACGATGCTAGGTATATTCACAAAATTTTAAAAAAATGGGTTATGCACAAGGTACTTTTGTTAAGGTATTTTCTGTTGATTACATGATACTTAGAAAGCGGACATAAAGTTATGAAGGGGTTTATTCATTGCAGGTACTGGTTAAATTAGATAATCTAATTTAATCTTAGTCAAAAATACATGTATTAATCCACTTTGTATATCCAGAATTAATAAAGATAAGTTAAATTTTTTCAAGAAATTTATTCTTTAAGTAATGAACTATCAAATTGATTCTAAATTGTCTCCATAAAAAAAGGCTAATGGTATTAGAAAATAATTTGATGATGGTAAAAAAATACTTTTAAACCTTATTGGAATGTAATGATATTAAAATCAGTATTATTAATGATTCTTTGTATACAGAAGTGGGATTATGTCTTTTTTTTTTTTTTGGTGTTGGTAGAGATACTCTTGATAACTTCACATTTATATACCTTTCTTTAGATAAATTTAATGTTAAAATTTCCAACCAATACCACGATTTATGACCACCAATTATCAGTTTGATTAGCCTATATTTCATTGATGTTAATAGACCTGTTACCTTACTCTTCCTACTTAAACCCCCCTACCAATGTCTTTGAAAATATCACTGACCAAGTGTTTAAGCTATTAAGGTTTTAATTGATAATTAGAAAATACTTGTTTGAACTACAGTATAATCCACTAGCAATTATTTATTAATACGATTTTAGAACAGTGATAAGTATATAATAAATTAATAGTATTGAAAAATCTCCAATTCAATAAATAAAAACACTTATAGAACTTAAAACTTTATAAAAATTCCCAAATTAAACAGTTTTCATTAACTTATCCAACTCAGCACCTTCAATAATTTGTACTGATGGACCACCTTCATTATCTAACGGCTGACTAGCAGCATAGATTGCAACTTTACCAACTTCTTCTCCAGAAATGGAATGGACAACACCTTGAAGCCAGGTATTATGTAATAAGCTACCCATATTTTCGAATAAATTATTAAGGACACCTTTTGATTTATCACGCTTACCGAACAATGGGCCAGGTCTTAAAATAATAGTACGAGGGAACTTTAAAGCAATTACATCATCCTCAAGCTTACCTTTAATTTTTAAATATGGGAATAAGGATGATTGACTACTTCCAATAGAAGAAACTAATACATATGTTTCAGCACCTGCATTTTTGGCCGCTTGGGCACAAGCATAGTTGACGCCATAATCGATTTCCTTAAATTTTTGAATTCCACCAGCATCCAGTCTTGTAGTACCAAATCCAGAGAAGAATGTTGATCCCTTTTGACAATTCTGAGCAATTATTTCGGGCCATTTAGATGTATCAGCTTCAATAATATTGTTAACTTTACTTCCAGATACCTTAACTGCTCTACGACTAACAGTAGCAATTGACTCAAACACTTCGGATGCATTAGCAAATTTAAGTATTTCGGACCCTGTAAGCCCTGTAGATCCAATTACAAAAGCATTTACCATTTTAACCTACCGTAATTATTATAAATAATAGTAATAAATACTTGGTGGCAACTATAATGAGAAACCCTTAATGTCTGAGATAAATTTGAGTGCAAAATAATTTTATTACACAAAGTCATCCTTAACAGTAATTAGAGCTGTTTATTTAGTTATATTAAATAAATTATATTAATTATATTAATTATATTAATTATATTAATTATATTAATTATATTAATTATATACATCTACTATGCCCATTTACCTAAGAGTGCCATAATGCCTGCACCAAATAAAGTTGTAATTATCATGAAAGTTAATCTTGTAAGATCCTTTGATCTATTTGGATCGAAAATGAAATCTCTGGCTAACAATTCGACTAAACCTGTGTACATTAAAATACCAGCAGAAATAGCATCAAGAACACCTTGGATGATGTTAGCGTTATAAGAGCCAGCCATGTATGTAGTTCTTACTCCAAGCCCAATAGCAATGGCAATGGGTGTGACAAGACCATAAACAAGACAACATACCCAAGGAATCCATCCTGGTTGATTTTTAGGCCATTCTATAGCAGATAGTCTTGCACCAATACCAAGACCTTCAAAAGACTGATGGAATACCAAAACAATATATAATGTCTTGAATTCTTCACCAGATGCACCAAGATTTAACCCAATCATTACTGAGTGAAAAATAACCCCAAATTCAAGGACTAAGAAGGCACCAAATTGTGCTTTGAAAGTGGCTTCGATTTCAGTATCTGTAACTGATATAGATGATTCACTGTGACTATGTATTTTTTCAATTGCCTTTTGTGCTTCTAAATTATGAGAATGATCTTGTTGTTCAGTTGGAGTAGTGTTGACAATATAGTCTTCTATTTCATCATCATGAGAATGGACAACGCCATATTTTCTTTCGACATAAATACCAGAAATAATATCGACCAAAAAAATGAAGAATACCGAAGTTAACATGATGGCAGGAGCCCATGAGTAGATTGACCAATTTCCTGTCATACCCACACATGTATTAGGTCCGATAGCCGAATATGCTGGATCCATTAAATGGATAAATGCTGTTGCAACGATAACGCCAGTACCAAAGTATCTAGCAAAGAGATAACCGTATAATGGGATCTTAAGCGATGGGAATCTTTTTGCTGCTAGTGGAAATATGGTACATAACGTGGCAATACTACCGATGACAAATATAGAGGAGATACGAGCCCCTAAGAAACCATTGTATTCGTTTTCTCCATAATAAACACCTTGGAGAACACAGATTTTCCATGCATCGCTTACCTCATCTGAGAGTAAAGTAACACTATCTAGGTCTATATTTGTTGTGCCTTGCATATTGAATATTTCAAAAAAATAAATAATAAAATTAGTTGGACTTATTAGGAAGAATTACTATAACATTTATTGAATTATACAAATATTGATGAGTTTTCTATAATCTTTAAGGCAGAAACCATTAGGGTACTTTTTTTCAAGTTTGTATGTCAGTGTATATGCACACCTGAATAAATAAGAATAAATATATACAGGAGCTTATTAAATACAATACAAGGGCCATAGAGAGCAATAGTGGGAATTTCAATTTAGACAAATATTATACTTGTCTGTTGTATTATTTACTATTCCTTGAAAGTCCTAGATTATAGAATATTCGTTTCTTAAATATATTACGGTAGTATTTTATTTAGTCTATAATATAATATATAATCGCTAATTGTGTTGTCTTGAAAAGATAAGACTAATCCTGGTCGGAATAAATTATTATCAAAATATGACACAACAATAACTAGTGGCTGGTATGTCAATGGTGACTCTAAATATAAGAGACATACTTTTTTTATATCATCAATTTGCATATTTATGTAATTTATATTAATGGAATATTTGTAATACAGTAAATTATATAGAGAACAATATATTAGTCTATATCTATGTCTACTTCTCTCACTAAGACTCCTTCTGAACCTTGGCCAAGACTTCCAATTATTTCAACACTTGGGTTCTTATTATTATATTCTGAATTGCCAGGGACATTTTTGAATTGAATGATTGAAGAGGATCCACCATATAAAACATCAGTCTCTAGGCCGACTCTATTACTAGTGACAACAGTAATCTTGCTCGAATATTTTTCTAGTCCATTCATTTCATGATTGAGAAATGGAAAAAAGCGAAGAATCCAATAGTGGATAGTAGAATAATCTTGCAAGTCAGGAATAAATGAGGAGAGCTTTCCTTGGTATAAATTATCCCTTTCTGTTGGTTGTAAATTACTAGAAACTTTTGCATTATCAAAATGCTTTTTAAATTTATTAGCCTTTGAAAGTTTTTCTGCATTACTAAGAGATTCATCAATTGATGGTGAAAATGGAGAAAGCCAAGCCATTGGACATAATATAAGTTTAGCTTGGTTAGAAAAACAACTTATGGCAAATTCAAAATCATTGAATGGAGCCTTAAATTCATATGGGTTTAAATCCATACATATTCCAATATTGGTGGTGACTTGTGGGTATTTCTTGTTTTCTTGCGGGTTTAGATAGTACTCCTTATCTAAAATCAATTTAAATGGTTTAAAGTTCTTTTCTGGGTTTTCACTACATCCCCATACCTTGTCTGTTTCATATAAAAAGGTTTTTCTATAGTTATACAAGATAGAACCACTTGGACTCACTAAAGCAGCAGAATTATAGATAGTATCACCAAAAGCTTCCGGATATCCAATTAATGTAAAACACTTATACTTATTACTGATTTCCTTAGCCAAACTAACTGATCTTCCATCAGTGCTGTTCTCCAAATATGGTAATACGGCTTCTTTGCTCGAAAAATTGTATCCAGTTATTGCCAATTCTGGAAGTATAACAAAGTCAATTTGATTCAAATCTTTGAGCAAACTTTTAACTTTTTTAATATTATTTTCTATTTGACCAATTATAGGATTCACCTGGATATTAGCAATTCTAACCTTCATATTTAAATTGGTGATGTAATATTTCAATTTTAGTATTTTGAAATTTTGTTATTAAGATCTATTTTTTTCTCAATGATCGAGAGTTTTTATTGAGGGACGATAACACAACTCAGAAATAAATTGTAAATTTACTGAACTTCCTAATAGAAAACATACTATAGATAGTTGCTGTTTTATTTTATCCAATCTTTTCTTTCTCTAAAAGATCTGTATTTAGCCTGGACTTCATTTGATTTCTAAATAAAATGCTGTATTTCTAGAACCTGAACTAAAAAAATTAAATAGGATAAAACGGGCTATACCAATAGTCCACAATTTCAACAAAAAATATTTTTTGTTGAAGTTTTGGATATTTATACCATTGGCATTATTATTCTATATTGTAATTATTATATTATTAATCATGTATGACTATACCGCATTTTATTCCTAGATGATATAATTAGAATTCAGTTTATCTGATAGCATTGTAATTAAAATATTGCTTATCTGTAAAATCTAAACTTATTATATATAAATAAATAATGTCCAAGACTTATGCATCAGTTAAGGTAGTGTATATTTTTTCTAGATTAGGCAGTGTCAAATCAGTTTTAACGGCTATTTACGTTCTCGGTATTTATTTGACGGGATCCTGTAGGATTACCGAAATCTTTGTTTGACGTGAAAACCGCCTGCAAATTCATAGGAAATTTATAAGAAATTCATAGGAAATTCAAAGGAAACACATATCTACATAACTTGTTATTTAGTGCAAAGAAATATGATAAGACGGAGAAGTCGTATAATCCTAGTAGTATTGGTGGTTGCTTTCGTGCATACGATTTGTTTCAGGGTTTTGAAATATGACAGTAATCTGATTTTTGATATCAATTTTTTTGGTTTGAGAGAGCATTTAAACAAAGAAGCTGTAGATCAAAAACAAAAACAAGATACCTTTTACACCAAGACAACAGAATTATTAGCTGAAAGTAACTTAGAAAACTATAATCATGACAATAAAAAAATTGAAAATAGAAACAAATATTTGCTAGACTTGGCAAATATAGATGAATATAGCAAAATAACCTTAGATCGTTACCTATTAGGTGGTAATAAACATGAGATACCACATTTACAAAATTTTGATCCTAGATTTACATTTGTTATAATGTTTGATAAATTAACTAAATTAATTGCCGAAAAAAAAACTATTAATGACCTTAAGTTCTCTTATTTCCATTGGGCAGATTGGATAGATTTATCTCCGTTAAATGAATATTTTTATTCTAAGAATAAGGAAAGCTGTAACATGTTTGATTTAACTGAAAAAAACTCTAGGAGTAAACAGGCTGCTGATTATTATAAACCAGAAGTATTCTGTATTGATGATAATAATATTAAAAATTTCCTCAAAAAGGATATACTGAAAGAAATGAAAAAATATCTTAAAGAAGTTAAAAAATCATCTATCTCTACTGGATTTCATGTATTTCAATACCCAGGAAGATCAACTTCCAAAATAAAACTGTTAGCAGCAAAGTCATACTTGAATGATTTTATGCCACCTCCATATTCTATTTTATTCCTTTTACCAACAAATGGCAAAGATAATATGGTTAAGAAGAGTATTTTAAAAGTAAACATCAATCAAGACGTCTCATATAGGAAAAGGTTGATTCATACTGATTTGGTGTCTAGTTTTTCTAAAGATAGAACAAATGGAGAGGAGAAAATTACCTTAGATTTATCGACAGAACTAAATGGGCTTTTGGAAGCTATTAAATTGTATAACTCCCCTACTAGTAAACTTCCATTTACAAAAGTTCTTAAGAAAGAGCAGTTCTTAGAAAAATCAACTGAAATAATTTCTGAAATAAAGAACAATAAGGAAGCAAGTATTATGGATAAGAAATATTTGGAATCAATTTATTATTCAAAAGATATAAAATCACCTCCAAAATATTTCTTTGAAGCTAGATTAACAAATAAGGAGAAAAATTCTCCTTATGGTTCACACTACGATTGGAGATTTTTCAATGGACTAATTAATAATACTGAAAAGCAAGCACTATCATTATTTGGATTGATTAAGACATGGTTAGCATTCACAAATGCTAACGACTTTGATACTTGGATAGCTCATGGATCATTATTATCTTGGTATTGGAGTGGTATAGCATTTCCTTGGGACAATGATATCGATGTCCAAATGCCAATTGATCAATTGCATCGCTTAGCAAGAGAATTTAACCAATCTATTATTGTAGATCTTGGTAATGCTAATGGAGAAGAGTTAAGATATGGTAGATATTTTTTGGACATCAGCACATTTATTGATAAAAGAACAAAAGGTAACGGTAACAACAATATTGATGCAAGATTCATCGATATGGATACTGGATTTTATATTGACATTACTGGGTTGGCTCTTTCGGATTCTAGTCCACCCTTAAGATATCGAACATCAGAAGATTTAAAATCTGGCAGTAATGAACTTGGTACTGAGCATTTTAATAATGAAAAACAATTATATAATTGCAAGAACTCCCATTTTTCAAAGCTTTCAGAATTATCCCCGTTGAAAATGACCTATTATGAAGGGGAATTGGCCTATATTCCAAACGATTTCCGCCAAATTCTTGTTAACGAATACAACGAAAAAGGTATCCAACGAGAAGTTTTCCAAGAATACACTTTTTTAAAGAAACTTCGTCTCTGGGTATTAAGACGAGTTCTCAATGAATTTAGGCAAAAGAAAAAGAATCAAAGTAATGAAAGATTAATAAACATCTCAGTTGAAGATCTTTCAGATGAAGATTACACCCAATTTTTGAAAGATAACGAAGAATTGTTTTATGAATATATGCTAACGTCTAATCTAACCTCATTCCATGAGGATGAGATATATAAACTTTCCAGAAATGAAAATACATCAACATTATTACAAACGATGCTGGATAGTTTCCAAACGAGTTTAAGACATGACAGTTTTACATTTATCCATCTATCCAAGGGCTATGCATTTGAGGACCAAATTCTGAAAGTCATTGAATTGGAGAAAGAGTTTAATAATAGTTAATAGAACATATATTAGGAATACATAAAATAATCTTTGTTACTTTTCCATACATTAAATAATGAATGCAAAAAGCAAAATTCAAAACACGTTATAAAACACGTGATGTAAATTCCTCCAATGAAAATTTGCCTGATGAATCTCAAAAATCTCACACCATTAATCTTCAACAAATAAAGCTATTCAAGGTCACTTGAAAAACTAGTTATTTAATAATTAACGATGTTCAGAAAGGTTACTCAACGTACATTTACTAGATTCAATTCTACCCACGGTCACGGTCACGTATCTAAATACATTTCCGAAAACGCTTACCACAACTCCAAGTTTAACACCGAAGCTGCTAACGCTTACAAGAAGGCCTACGAACAAAAGGTTAAACACTCTGAAGGTGTTACTAACTTATGGAAGAAGATCACTTACGTTGTTGCCCTTCCAGTTCTTGTTTTAACCGCAATTCCAGTTGTTAACATTGAATTAAAGCACGCTAAGCATAGAGAACACTTAAGACATCTTCCAGATGAAGAATGGCCAACTCAATACGAATACCAAAACTTAAGACAAAAGAACTTCTTCTGGGGTGATGGTGACAAGACTTTATTCTGGAATTCTGACGTCAACAGACATATTGAAAGTTAAGAAGTCGTATTATATATTCACTATATTTAAATCAATTCTTTTAACCCCTTTTCATATATGCTTGATTTAAATGAAAATAAATGATCAATACTTAAGAATAATATACGTATGTAGTTATGTTTATTATAAGTATGTATTAGACAAATGCATCACATCATTAGGTAAATAAGAGATAGCCAGCAATTTCTCCGGATGTGGTTCCAGGAAACCCTAGTTAAAAAGTATCCTACCAAAATGACCCAAAGAGCCAATAAAATATATTTCGATTATTGAAGACATAAAGCTTAGGTAGAGCTCATAAAGTCGAAAAGATATATAAGTTATTAGTAGCAGCAATAGCAACAGAGTTTTCTTTTGGATGCCAAGATAAATGTAAGATACTCTTTTTAAAATCAAAATTATCGAAATCTCCTGAATTTGCACCTGAACCAACACCACTCATCATTCTACGTCTCATTGTAGTTCTACCAGAGTTTTTATATTTAAATGCAGATTTATCAGCTTGTAATACTATTTCTTCTTGCTCGCCATCATCTACCTGGGATTTAGGCGATTGAGGATAATCTTCATTAATAGGTGGTGAATCCAGATCGTTATCTTCGTCATCCGAGTCATCAACATTGCGTTTTTTAAGATTGGTTGGAATCTTTATAGGATCGCTATGTTCTGTAACAACTGCATTGGGATATATCATAAAATTATTATTATATGATCCTGTCATAACAGACTTATTATCACCACTGAATTGAACTTCAAATTTGTCAAAAATTGCATCATTTTCATAAGTGTCGCAAAGTCTATCTCTCAAATGTTCATGTACATTAATTGTTTTAACTGGTTTCAGTTCCATTGCTAAATCCCAAATCTTAACAGTCATATAATCTCTGGAGGTAATATATCTACCATTTTGACTAAATTTTACATCTGAAATAGAAGAGGTAATTTCAGTGAAGAAATTGTGTGAAGCAGGATCTAAGTATTCTTCGAAAACCTTAGCATGAGAATCACATAAAGAATTCGATCTCATATCAGATAATTTAATGGTTCCCTTGGATGAAGAGTACATAAATAAGTTACAATGGTTCGGATGAAACTCTGCACTGGTAATGACTTCTGTTAATTCTTCCATATTAGTAGGCTTAATGTCTACGATGTTAAAAGATTGGTCAGCTATTCCCAAATTCCACAAATTAATTCTTAAATCATCTGATGACAAAAATGTTTCTTGATCTGAATTTACTGAAATAGAATTAATATGATATGCGTGAGCGTTTGAATAAATCTTCTTTGGTTGAGCCAGTATTAACTTATCATGAAACTGCAATTTTGGCAACATTAAACTGGATATGGTTGCATTACTAGCTAAATTAGACAGACCATTTAAATTATTTTCACTTACTAATTTAACTTGTTTCTCTGTGATCTTCCATAGCTTAATCGTCTTATCATTTGTGGATAAAAGAAATAAAGAATTGCCAGATCCTTTTAACCATTTAGTTTTGTTTATTTTTTCTTCTATTTCTAAAGATTTTAAGTAGTCAAACTCGGCGTCGTGGCTTTGAAACTCAGTAAAAAACTTGTATTCACAGCTCTGCTTTTTCTTGGAGTGGCTTCTTTCAAATAAAACAACTCTACCTCCTTTATCACCAGTTGCTAAAAAATCACCATTACTATCAAATTCAACTGTAGAAATAATATCAGCTTCAGTGATGTTTTCTACATCTCCTTTATCACCAAAGCATTGAGAAAATTTCCAAGAGTCGTCCAGGTTCATCATATATCATAAATATTACAAAAAGCTATGGTTTCAATGTTATTTTATTCCAGTGAAAGAATTGAAAAGTATGGTTAATTCAACTATATGTGAAATCCCTAAAATTGATGGCAATAATTTAGTTAAGATAAAATCGTATGTCTTTGGTCCAACTAATAGAATTACAAATTGCACAATTTGTAATAAAGTTTGTATCAAGATGATTTAGCACTTAATAAAACTAGAAAATAATTTTTTAATATATTCTAGACGATATTTCTTCAAATTGTCTAGAATTATTATTTAAGAATTAAGTGGTTCCTTCTCTTAGGTCGTCACAAGTACTCCTTAATAAATGATTCCCGTAATTAAACGCCCAATTAAAAATTTGGTTTTATATACAGGTAAGTATATTAAGGTAGAGAGGATTTTATTAAAATTAGCTAAATTGAACATTTACTATAAATGAAATATGACTTCATTGATATTAAAGCGAATAACTGGCAAAATAATTAACGGTAATCAATTATGAAAGGCAATGTTTACCTTAAACAATAAATTCACCAAATAAATTTTATACACATATTTCATTACAATGTCTTCGGACCTAAGATACATATTTTATATTATAAACAAAGATCATAATACGCAATAACTAGAAAACTATATAATGCTTTCAATTCAAATAAACTAATTGATTAATAACTCATTAAAAATACAGAATATTGTTGTTATCAACACATTTAGTTAGCCTTCTTAGCAGCGTCTTGTGGAGAGACCTTTCTGTCGTTGTTGAATCTCTTTCTTTGTGGTGGAGTTCTGATTCTTCTGTCAGTTCTAGATCTGACTCTGACAATTCTGGCGTGAATAGCACAAGAGACACAGTAGTGCAATTTGTTGTATAACTTTGGTAAAGCGTATTCAGAGTAGACAGAAGCTTCAGATAAATCTCTAACAGCAGCGGCTTCAACCATGTTTCTGATAGTGACTCTCTTGATGGCCTTATCCTTTGGAACACATCTAGCACAGTTTAAACATCTGACTGGCTTGACGTGGCCTCTACCCTTCTTGTTTCTACCGTTGGATGATCTCTTCTTTGGCATATTGAACTATATTATTGTTAGTATAACTATTCAATATTTATATGAACAGACAAATAGAAGTCATTTCACTAAACCCAACGTAGTTAAATATTTAAGTCATCTGCTTTCTTTAACTTCTAACAGAAAAAGCTATTTGGTATTATTTACCGTTTCCTGTTCCTCATATTCCACTAGAAGGTAATTGCAATTACAGTTTTCCACTAGGTTTTTTTTTATATATTTTTTTTGAAAATTAATGATATACTTTAAATCCTTTTTTCAATAATTCCAAAGCATCACTGGTTGTTATTACTAAAATAATCTATTATGGTTCTCGCACCCATGACTTACTTATACTATGTCTTGATATCGAATTTACATACCTATTATTGTACTAAACAAAAGTTTAAAAGACTATGAAAATTTGAAGTATGATTTTCTATTTTATTTCAGTGAACGATACTAGGACTGCGACGAAACTGAAAAAATTGAAGTAGTGTCTTGCATGGATAAAATAAGAAATTCGCAGACACGAATAGTCAGCTGATGTAAAGGGCAGTGCCCTCATTATAAGCATGTGATTATATCTCATCATGAAACTTCCAATATTTTAAAAAAAAACTTACACGACATATAATATTCACGACAATGTCGTGTTGATCTTAATTTCAAATGACACATGATTATATCATGTGCTTAGTCACATGTAAGTATCATGTGACCTTGAACACCATAGAAACCTATGGTTAATATTTAAATCTTAATTATAACCAATGAGATGAGAGCTCTTTCAGGTTAAGGAATATCGGGTGAGGTTTTGTGTAATTTTCAATCATATTAGCTGATTTTATAAACGATTTTGATACTATATATCATTGATATCTTACAGATAGTCTATATCTTGTATTATACTATATATTCAGTGTTAGACAAAGATTAGCGTACGTATATTAATATTTGCACATATTAGTATGTGATTTCCTAGTTTGATATTGGCATCAGAAATGAATGAAGAGGTTTTATTCGATGGACAAAAAACAGGATTGGACAAATTTCTATTAATGTTAATGAGTAGAATATAAAGAAATATTTGAGTAATAGCTATAGTATGAAGATACAAGATAATTTACTTAAGAAAATAACGAATATATTAGAATTGATGGTGTTTTTATCGTGAATAATAATGGTAATAATACGACAAAAATTCATGAAAATTAAAGGAAAAAGTTCACTTCCATAAAATTGAATGGAATATTTTTGAATACTGGAGTGTAATTAATAATAAGTCCATAATATTGGCTCTTTACAATGAAGGAATTATGAAGATGAATTGTGATTGTAGGGGTGTACAATATTGAACCATGGAATTGTAAATGCTCCTAGTAGAAATAAATACTAACATAGATATAGGATGTTTTCTCGTGCCGTACGTGTCACTAGACAATCTAGTAGATTTTTATCCACCACCAGATTTTTAGCTGCTCAACAAAAGGTTGCTTCTCCAACTGCTAAGAACTTAGCTGAAGTTACTGGTCCAGATTCTTCTTTAATTGGTCCTGGTGCCAAGGAAGGTACTATCCCAACCGATTTAGACCAAGCCACTGGTTTAGAAAGATTCGAAATCTTAGGTAAGTTAGAAGGTGTTGATGTTTTCGATACCGAAAACCCAATTTTCCAAGGTAAGGGCTCTATGCAAGATCCATACTTAGTCCCAACTTACATTGGTTACCGTTATGTTGGCTGTTCCGGTAAGGACGGTGTCCAACACAAGGCATACTGGATGAAGGTCGAAGAAGACAAGCCATCGAGATGCTGGCAATGTGGTAATGTCTTCACCGCTAAATACTTAGGTGAACCAGGTCACCACCACCATTGATCAATCATTGAGTTAATTTTGTTCTTGCTCTAGCAACCAATCTTCAATATTCAAGCAAAAATTTAGAAAAATTATACATCTACGTAACTAAATAAATGACATGTTAACAAATCCTAAATAATTTGTAATTTGTAATTTTTTATATTTTTTTATTTTTTTCAAATAATATATCAGTAATATAAGTTTATATCATGTAAGTTAACTACTAGCTTGTTTTAATATTTTGCTTATGAAATCAATATATTCTGCTTGTTTGGCTCGAATCCTAAAGATTCGATTTACGCACGGCACGGCTATTTAAAGCAGTTCTTGAAATTGAATATTTTTGAGTAATATTATTCATTAGTAGATTGTAATTTGATGCCAATATGACTAAACCAAAGGTTTTATTTGTTGGAGATTTAGATAGGGAACTTGATGAATATAAAATTTTCAAGGAAAAGTTTGAATGTATTGACTACACTATTACCACTGCAGATCAGTTGATCAATGATTTCCAAACTAAATTTAAAGATATTGAAGGAATTTATGGAGCTTGGTTAGGGTTCTTTCTTATTGGAGGATTTCGTGGTAAGATTTTGGAAAATGCTCCAAAGAGCTTAAAAGTTATTTCTATCTGCTCAGTTGGTTATGATGGTTATGATGGTGCTGAAATGGCTAAGCGTGGCATTATTTTAACAAATGTCCCAAGTATTGGTGCCAGTGAACCAGTCGCTGATTTGGTATTATATAAAGCAATTGCCGGGTTTAGAAATTTTACACATGTGCAACTGGCTATTACTCCAGAAACCAACCATGTTGTTCAATTCAGAAAAATGGCTGATTCTAATCAGTATGATAACGAAAATGGTAAGATCATCTATGGAGATAATAAAGGATATTCTTTTGGTCATATCGTAGGAGGAAGATCAAACTTTTCCCCTAAGGGTCACAATGCAGTTATTGTTGGTTTTGGTGGTATTGGTAAAACTATAGGTGAAAGATTGTCCAATATTGGTATGAATATCTATTATATTAAAAGATCCAAGTTACTGAAAGAAGAGGAGAAAGAATTAGGCTACAATGCCACCTTCTGTGAGAACTTAGGCAAGGCTAAGGATATTGCCGATTTGATTGTTATTGCTTGTCCTGGAACTCCAGACACTTACCACATGATTAACGAAAAGGTAATCCAAAACCATTCAAAACCATTTAGAATCATCAATATAGGGAGAGGATCGATTATTGACGAATCTGCTTTGGTTCAAGGTCTTAAATCTGGTAAAGTCTTGTTTGCTGGGTTGGATGTTTATGAAGAAGAACCAAAGATTCATCCTGATTTATTAGGAAGAAAAGATGTTCTTTTAACCCCACATATTGGTGCATCTACTGTTGAAAACTTTAATTTCACCTCTATCCAAGCAATGAATAACATTGAAGATGTTCTTTTGAATGGAGGTGAGGGTTTTAACAGAGTTAATTAATATACAATCTTATAAGTCTATTATTTATATAAATAAGAGCAAAAATATAATAGAAGTTTTTTTCAATTATTGCTGCGAATAATGTAAATTACATATTTTTACCTTTATTATAATTATAAATGTAGCATCCATTCTTGGCTCATAATATCAATTACTTTTTAACACCTATATGTAACTAAGAGATAATTTTCAATTTGACTTTATTTTATTAAAATGATTATTCGAAAAGTGATTAATTTTCATGAAACTTAAGATAGATAAATAAGTTAAACTGATTATCAGCAAGTTCACATATATATCAAACTAATGACATAGAAATAAAATCATATATATATATATTAATATAGTCTAATATTAATATACAATAGAAAAAAACAATCTAGTTCTCTAATATTCTATTTTACACTGCCCCCATTTGATTGCCAGATAGCTGGTTGAATAAGACAGATTGCTACACATGAAACTAAAATTAAGATATAATGCCAGAAGCATATATATATAATACTCTATGGGAAATTATTACATTTATACTACAGTTTTATTACTTGAAAAGGTACAATTATGATAAGTATTCTAGGTGTGGTAATTAAAGGAAAATTCTCTTTAATAATAGATAGGAAAGAATGAATTCTCAAAATTTCAATATACATACTAGAATATGTCTAGAGGCCCCAAAATACATATAGATCATCTCAGCACTCCCACAGTAAACCAGTACATGGAACAGAAATGAATCCCACATATTGCAAAATGAAGTAGTACAAAATTGATTTTTCGATTTGTCCTCCCTTCATAAAATCGTCGCATAGAAATCGAAATTGATTAAACTGTGTAAGTACAAGAGATATTAAATATGCTGTCGTTATATATAGGGGTATATAAGGCATTGTACGACTACAATCCTGAATCTGAAGAGGAGTTACAGATTAATACTGATGATTTACTTTATTTGTTGGAAACATCTGACGTAGATGACTGGTGGAAGGTCAAAAAGAGGGTATTACCAGTGGGTGACGAAGAAGTAAACGAACCAGTCGGATTGGTTCCTTCCAATTATATCGAAACAGTACGTATATTGATATAAATTATTATCAATTATTTAGTAGATACTAACACCCATTCAAGGCACCAGTAATCAAGACTGCAGTTGCCTTATACGACTATACCAAGCAAACTGAAGAAGAATTAACATTTCAGGAAGGTGACAGATTTAACATATATGATCTTAATGACCCTGATTGGTTACTAGTTGGAGATCAAAAGACAGGTGGATTATTTGGGTTTATTCCTTCAAACTATATTCAGATCGAAGAAGCGAATCAACCTCAACCTCAACCTCAACAATTAAGAGTAAATGATACTGTCCCTATTTCTAGCTTTGCTCCTCCACCAGTGCATCCTTCTGCATTGGCTAGAAATGAGCCAGAACCAGAGCCAGAACCACAATCACAACCAGTTCAGGATTTAGAACAAGTCCAGCCAATTTCAACTAACAGATATGATTATGCAACACCTGATACGAGCAACAGAGAAGAAATTGAAAGAGTAGAAGAGATGGAACCGGAATCCCCACCTCCAATGCCAAGAAGACCGACAGAACAAAGCTCAGTTTCAAGAGAACCACAACAAGAAGCTAGTGGTTCTAACCAAGATGATCAATTCTATGATGGATCATTCTTTACCTGGAATATTAATGAAGTTGATGGTCGTAAAAAAAAGCCTATTTTATTTTCTGTTGGTAATAATTCAATCATTATAAAACCAAATACAAACAATCCAAAAAAACTTAGTGCACCTCAAGAATGGAAAATTAAAGATTTAGATGATTTCAATATCGAAAAGAAACATGTATTTTTAGAATTCTCCCACCCTAGGGCCTCTATAGAGCTTCATGCTGGAAGTAAAGATGTAGCAGAAGCTATAATGTCAATTATTGGTGACTTGAAAAGTGCAGAAAGAGCAAGGGGCTTAAATGAAGTTGCTAAAGCATCTTCTACTACTACCAGTTCTTCTAATAGAAAGATCGGTAGGCTTTTATATGATTTTGAAGCTCAAGGTACAGATGAACTTTCTGGAAGAACTGACGACGAAGTCTATATTATCGATGAAACTAAATCAAGAGATTGGTGGATGTGTGAGAATATTTCTACTGGAGAACAAGGTGTCATTCCTTCTACTTATATCGAGGTTATTGGTACTTCTAATTTAGAGAAATTGACTGAAATGCCACAAAGAAAGAAATCTACGAAGAGCTCTTTGGGTAGAATTGTTGATAGATCAGAAAGATCAGATAAAAAAAATAGTGGAAGATCTCACCATCGTAGCAGGGATGAGAGAGAAAGAATTAGAGAAAAGGATAGACAACATAGAGATAAGGCTTATCAGAATTCCAAAAATGAACACGATTCCCACGATAAATCCATGCCAAATTTCCATAGAGTGAGAACTTGGATTGATAGTTCTGGATCTTTTAAAGTTGAAGCTGAATTTTTGGGTTGCATAGAAGGAAAGATTCATTTACACAAGACTAATGGTGTGAAAATTGCTGTTGCAGCTACTAAATTATCTGTTGAAGATTTAGAATATGTTGAAAAAGTCACCGGAACTTCTTTAGAATCCTACAAGGAACAAGTCATAGCACAAAACACCAAAAAAGCCAAAAAGACAAGTGGTGCAGCCTATGATGAACCATCAGTTTCTGAAAAGCCAACAACTCCAGCGAAATCTGCTACTGCTGTTATTAATGAAATTCAGCCATCAAAACCAAAGAAAGCTGTCGATTCTCAAATTCCAGAAGGCGAACCAGATTACGACTGGTTTGATTTCTTCCTTAACTGTGGTATTGATTTAGGTAATTGTCAACGTTACTCATTAAACTTCTCAAGACAACAAATGGATGAAAATATATTAGAAGATATTAGTCCATCTGTATTGCGTACTTTAGGTTTACGTGAAGGTGATATTATTAGAGTAATGAAACATTTAGATCAAAAGTTTAACAGAAATACTGTTCAAGAAGAAAAACAACAAACAAGTTTGTTTAGTGAACCTACAGGTGCATTAAAAAACAATAATACATCTAGTGACTTTACAAAGGTTGATGCCAAAGCATTGCCATCATCAGAAAAGGCTCAACCAGAATTACCACAATCTCTGACCAAAAAAATTGAAGATGAAATTTGGGCAGATAAACCAGCTTCAAGGTCCAAAGAGGATCTTATTAAACCATCAATTTCTGAGACAAATCAATATACTGGATCGTTGCAAGATTTAGTTAATATTAAGCCATTAGATTCTCAAACTAGTGCATCAAGTGCACCAAGTGCACCTACCTTAGTACCTAATAAGACTGCTAGTACTGTATCAGCATCAGCACCTATTGTTAATCAGTCTAATGTGTTGCAACAACAGAAGACCGGAACATTGATTCCAGTACAAAGAACTGGAAATTTGGTTCCGGTTCAAAAAACTGGTGGATTACTTCCTGCTCAGCCAACTGGATTTATTCCTATTACTGCTCAACCGACTGGATTTATTCCTATTACTGCTCAACCGACTGGTCTTACCTTTGGTCTTATCCCAGTACAAACTGGTATTTCAAATATTGCTACACAAAAAACTGGTCCTCAAAGCATGCCAGTTACAACTTTTGGTCAACCGGCAATATTACCATCGACTTTTGTTCCAATTCAAACAGGTTCTGGTATGCCAGTAACTTCATTCAACCAACAGCTCACATCACAACGTACAGGTCCAATTTCTTCACAAATTACTGGTGGTATGCCACAGACTTCATTTGGTCAACCAATAATTGGGCAAGTTACTGGTGGTATGCCACAAACTTCATTTGGTCAAACATTACCTAACCAAATTACTGGAGGTTACACTCAACAAACCAGTTTCCCACTTAGTTTACAACAAACAGGGCCGCTTGTCCCAGCTCAAAGGACTGGTGGTATACCAACAACTTCATTTGGTCAATCTACTAATTCATTCGTTCCACAGTCCAATTTCGGACAGCAAATTACTGGAGGTTATTTGAATAACCAATCATTTAACCAGCAACAATCCAACAGTTTCCCACAAAATAACTTTGGTGTAAACAGCTTTCCTACAAACAGCTTTCCTACAAACAACTTTCCTACAAACAACTTCCCTACAAACAGCTTCCCTGTAAACAACTTCCCTGTAAACAATTTCCAACAGAACCAACAAAATACTTATCCTCAAAATAATTTCCAACAAAATCAACAAAATACTTTCCCACAAAATAACTTTGAACAAAACATGAACCAAATGACAAACATGTTCCAAAATACTGGTATCAACCAACAACCACCAACCAGTTTTGGTAATCAGAATCAACCGCAAAACCAATTTAATAACTCTATTACTCAACCTTTACAAAGCCAACCCACTGGAGCTGGTTTTGGTAATGCTCCTTCTTACATACTGTCACAACCAACAGGTCAAAGAGCCAATATCTATGCTGCTACTCCTGATAATCCTTTCGGATTTTAGACATTTACGGTCATTGCATTGTTCTATTTTATGACTTTATTTAATTCTTTTAACAAAAAGAATCTTCTACTTTTTCTTTCTAGTTGAATTACATCTATATCATGTTTTTTTAGATTATTTGTTTTTATATTTAGCACAAATAAATTGTATCTATTATATATTTAATTGCTTTGAGTAATGTGGTAATTTCCTGTGTTTCAGATAATGAGAATATTTTTTTACAGCCATTTTCATATATAAAAGGGCGGTTTTCTACCTCCTTTATACTTAGATTTGTAATTTATAAAAAAGTATCAAATGTACTAAAGAATTATTGACATGATTGGGGAGCTGGAAATCTTACAGTTTACTACGTTTTTATTAACTAATAACCATGAACTTACATCGGATGTTATTAGAGGTGATCTAAATCATATTATGCATCTTTATAATAAATTTGTTACTGATTATAACAACATTAGCAATGATAATAAAGCATTATCAACCAGTGATTTTAATGAGTTTGTAAATAATTACAATTCTATTACCAATAATGCCTTGTATTTAGACCAAGATACAACTGGTCGCTGCAAAATAAAGTGGATCAATTACGTTTCACTCATTCTTCTTAATGATAGATTAAAAAGTGGTGTATCTAGAGAATTGGAATTCAAGGGCTCACTGAATACAAAATACTCTTCTAAAGATGGTCCAAGAAAATCTTTATTAAAAATTCTTTTACAACCACTACATACAAAATGTAATCACGAATTTCATGATGCTCTCATAAATGATTATTCGGTAAATCCAGACCTTGATTATCTAGATCGAATGTTAAAGAAAAAAACTGCAAAAAGTATATTATCTAAAGAAAAAATTAAAATGAAAACTACTCGAAAGCAGTTTCATGAAATATGTGATGATCCATCACATGTCCTGGTTCTCTCCAATTACTGTTTCTCACAGAAAGATGTTATTGATAAAAATACTCTCAATAATCGGGCTTTGGATAATCATGTCAAAACTAGGTTAAATTTCTTTAAGGATAAAATTGATGGTAAAATCTATAAATGTTTCCAGAAAAAGACACATTTTTTGCCAGTTGTAGGTAGGCAAACAGATTTAAGTCTTGGTGATTGTTCTTACCTAGATACATGCCATAAAATCAAGACGTGTCGCTATTTGCATTACTACACATTGAAGCCAGCAATGACTAAAGAAGAATGCTCGGCACAGGAAGATTGTAAAGTTCATGATTATACCATTGGTGATTGTATTAGTGAATATCTGAGAAAACAACTCCCACCCCAATGGATTAATTGTGATGTAAGATACATACCTTTCCTGGTTTTAGGAAAATTTGCAGTCATTCATGCTGACCCCGCTTGGGATATTCACATGTCTTTACCTTATGGGACTTGTAAAGATCAAGAATTATTGTCATTACCGATGCATGAATTACAGGATGAGGGTATCATCCTTCTTTGGGTCACCGGTAGATCTATCGAAGTTGGTCGCAAAGCTCTAAATAAGTGGGGGTATGAGATTTCAGACGAAATGATATGGATAAAATTGAATCAGTTGAAAAGAACTATTGTAACAGGAAGAACAGGGCATTGGCTCAATCACTCTAAAGAACACTTGCTAGTTGGAATCAAAGGAAATCCTTATTGGATAAACCGTCAATTAGATGTCGATTTAATTGTAAGCGGTACAAGAGAAACATCCCGAAAGCCTGATGAAATTTACGATGTTGTAGAGAGAATAGTAGGAAAGCATTCAAGAAAACTTGAAATATTTGGAAGAGATCATAATGTTAGACCAGGTTGGTTGACAATAGGTAACCAATTACAAGGTACATATATATATGAGGAAGAAGTTAAAATAAAATATGATTCATATATTTCAAGTACACAAACAAGTTAGATTTAATAATTTAAGTCATTTTAAACTTTCATTCATTCGTGTTTTTTCTGTTCTTGTCTGAACGCTAAGAAATTCTTTCCTGCTTTATTGGTAATATCACGTTCAAGGTCCAATTTAAATCCCATCCAAAATACAATTTCAAATGAAACGAAAAATGGAGCTAAAACTAACGCTTGTAGGATGTTGTCTAACAATGCTGGTGCTCTCTTTTCGTGGTGTAAATGACCATAAAATTGTGCAAGCCAAGATGTAATATGTATAATGGCTGCATATCTGATAAATTCGTGGGTTAAAGAATTAGTAATTGCATGTAAATACAATTTTTCCAAGCCAAACTCAATTCCGACATATGCAATTAAGGTTGGTAAACCAACTGCTATATCTAATAAACTAAAATATATTCCATAACTCCACACTAAAACCTTACCGAGGTTCAAGGTTGGATATTCGCTATATGGTACCACCGGAATTAACATAGCAGTAGCTGAAAAAAATATCAATGGTATACAAAACAAGTGTATAGCAACATTTTTAGGATGCATATGATATGATTTATAGAACACAAGATGTTCGTGTAAATCTAATAATCCTGCCATAATAATAAGAATTAGTTATTAAAGATTTTTTTTTGAAAGATGGGGAAACCATGTCTATTTATTTATCATTCATTTTTTAAATCATTCTACTATATGTAGTACGCATTTTTTTATCTACTATTATTGCTCAGACTACCTATAAGTATTTATATTTTATATTTTATGTTTATATAATTTATTCTCTCAAGTCCAAAGTTGGTTTCTTAAGCAGTCTTTTTCTTACGCCTTGCAGGTTGGTTTGCTTTTCAAACTGGGATGCTTGATGTAAATCTCTTCCAACATTATCTAAATCCTTGACCTTGTATAATCTAACAATCCAGTTTTGGGAAGTGAAGGCCTCTTCAAGAACATTTAATTCTGGTGCATTAGCGGCAGGAATTGTTTGTCCTCTAACTCTATCAACACCATCTCTTCCTCCAAATAATTCAGAAAATCTATAAAAGGACATTTTGTACATCAATGATTCTCTCATAGCAGGAGAAGCATCAGCATCAACTTTATACTCACCTGCTTCACTGAAATAATCTCTTTCACGCACTTCTTCTGGCCAGATACCTTCTGAGATTCTAACCATCCATAAGAACTTATTGATATCATCACCAGCATATCCAATTAAACCACCGAAGATTACCAATACATAGTCAACATCATGTTGTTTTAAGATATCATAAGCAACATCTTCAGAAGAACACATAGCTTTACCAACTGTAGCAATATGTGTATTATTCCAAGTATTGTTATCAACTAAGGTAGTACGATCTGCCATACCACCAATTTGATAACCGTAATCCCACCATGCCATGACTTTAGCATCTTCTGGGGTATTCATACGTAACCAGTAGTAAGCTTCTCTGTAATCATCAATAATATTTTGAGTACCATCTGGGTTTCTTGAAGCTAAGACTACAGATGGAGATGAATAAGCATTAGAGGTAACCCAAGTGCAATGTAAGACAAAGTAGAAGAGGTATGAAGTAAAGGTAACAAGAACGATAACTTTTGATAAAAGTTCAAATATTGGGAACTTTTTGACTTCAGAGCCCTTCTTTGGCTTTTCAGATGATGATTCATGTGACTTTAATAAGTCAATGAAGTTAAGATAAACGTCAAACAATTTAGATAACGCAATTGCCGCAGCAACACAGATAATTGGAGTCAATGTCAACATTAATCTAACCATAACACCAGCGAAGTAAGAACATAAAACACTGTAAATAATAACAAAAACGTGTTCATCCTTTAATTCTTGGAAGCACAAATAGATACCAGCAGGGAATAACCAGATTAACATATTGGTATCGAAGAAGAAGGCTGGCCAAGCAGTTGGTTGATGTTCTGAAACAGAAGCAATAATTGGAATATGAATCTTAGCATAGTTGGTATCCCATAATGAGTAGAAACGACCGGTCCATGGGGCAATCCATCCCAAAGCAGTCAAACCAACTAAACCTGCAATACCTGTAAAGGTAGTGAAAACTACTGAGACAACTAAAAATGCTTTAAATTGTTTCGATGGAACTCTGGATCTTACATAGTCACCTAAGGCAACTAATTGAAGTAATCCAAAGACACCTAAAGCTGCCATATGGTCATTAGATCTAATTGGTAAGAATCCAACAAAAGGAATTTGCATGGAAGCTAAAGTACCCAATGCATACCATGTAGTATAAGCTGTATAAAGTCTGTGACTGTAGCGACCCATTAAGATTAAAACAAAGATATGTAATGGGATCAAGTTGGTAATAAACACATATCCTCCCCATGCGGAAACCATGTAAAAGTAGAACAAAGCAGTCAAAGTACCGTAGAAGACTGATCCAATTTTCATAGACTTGATCCAGAAATAGAAGGTAGCCATCAATAAGGTAATAGCAATAGCTTCATTATCATAAGAACCAGCGACAGATCTAGAAATGTAACCTGGTGCGATACCCATGAAAATAGCTGCAAGTAAACCAGCATTAGAATCCTTCATTTCTTTAGTCAAGAAGTATGTAAAAATGGCAGTCAAGCCGGAGAATGCTGGAGCTAATAACACACATATATTTCTGATATCAATTGGCAAGCCAAACCATTCTCTTAATGTATGCCAAATGACACCGGAGGTTACCATCAAACCAGGATATAAAGTACCACCGGTGACTCTACCCAATGGATACCAAGTTCTTGTATCGAACCAATTGAGGAAATCATAAAATGAATGAGTAACTAAGTATTTTGTGGCTCTGTAATTGAACCATGGATCGAATTCGTGAATAATACTTTCAAATCTAATTACAGAAAATAATCTTGAAGAAATCGCAGCTCCTGCAATTGATATGAAAATAATTATCCGTAATAGCAAACGGATAGTTTCAATATTAATTCCAAAAACCTTTAGTTGGGTTTTACTACTAGCCATACTTAAAAGGTGATTTCAAATAAGATAACCGCTTGACTACTATGTTGAACTTTTAATATTATACGTGTTTAGTTGAGCGCATGTTTATATGCAGTTCTCTCTTTTTCTTTACAATAATTTTGATTCCAAATGGTTTGGTGAAGTTTCTTAATAATATATATTAATATGAATCGATTACATAAATATATAAATATATAACGTACAATTACGTAGAACTAAAAGGAACTCCAGCTCCAGTTGGCAGGAACACTTCCAACCAATTGATCACCTCCGGTATCGGTGGAATTTCCAACATCCTTTGAAGTGATATTCTTCATGGCCATATATGGCTTATTCTTATTAGGTATTGCAGGACTTGTAGGACTTGTAGGTATGGTATTAGCAGAATTTTCATTCTGAATCTGAGATTTCTTTTGCATCTTATCTTTTGAGACATTGTGGATGCCAAATTCGTTAGCCATAAATTCATTGTATTCTTTAATACAATTGTCACAGACCTTTGATAAAGTTCCCCTACCACCAGTAGTGAATTGGGCTAAATGGTTAATGTAAAGAAAATGAGAAGTGTGCTCCTTACAATAAATGCCACCACATTTCCTGCAATGGTGTCTTCTTTCAAAAAAATTGAACACTTTAGAACAGGTAGGTATACCGCACTTGAACACCGATTCGTCCTTAATCCAGTGCTTTCTGGTTGGTTCACCTCTTAAGTTATCACCCCCATACATAAACGAAGGGGATTGTGATCTGGAAACTATAGAGGAAGAGTTAGATTCCATTGATATGTTAGAGGTAAATGACTTCATGGAATCAGACGACGTCATTCTGGATAAGGTAGTGTTCATAGGCTGATATTGTCTTTTGTTGATGCCTTCATTGTGTGAGTCAAATTTGTGTGAGTCAAATGGTTGGCCATTATCATGTCCTGACTGGGTAACATTCAATGTCTTACTTGGTGATACACTTTTAGTAAACCTTAAAACTGCAGGAACATACATTGGACTCCTGAATCCTTTGATTTGTTGTAATTGTTTTGTAGGTTGAGGTTGTAAGACCTGGTTTCCGTTAGATATATGAGATTTTACTTGAATTGAAGAAACATTATGGTTGGAATTTGCCCTTATGTTTATATTTTGTGGAGGTACAACTGCTGCTGGTATTTTATTTCTCTCACCTCTAGAAAAATTTTGAGTGGATGGGTCTGGATATGTATTTTCTTTACCAACCCTATTAGGAAAATTATTTCGATTATTGTTACCTTTTAGATTGTTGTCCAATTCATGAGTAGGTTGTAATTGGTTTGATACTGCGTTATTATAGGCCCTAGTAGCTTTACTTTTATCTAAATCCAGAAGACTGGTATTTCTGTTCATCGATGTATTTTCATGCAAATTATTTTGTTTGTTTTTAGAATAAATATCGGCATTCAGGAATTGCATTTTTGCTTTATTGGCACTCGCCTGAATATTAATTTCGTTATTAACATTAATATTGTTATTATTGGTGGTGGTATTAATATTAGTATTAGATGTATCGTTAATATTAGTATCTTTCGTAATATCATTATTTGTCTGAATACCACTCGCTGTAACTCTGCTCTGTTGAATATTAGGCTTTGAACTATCTCTATCCATTTGCTGGGGTGTCTTTGGCTGTCTGGTTAAGCTCGCAAAAGAAGATAAATCGACCTCAGCTGGTTGATATGGTTCCATATTCTTATTCTTAGAGTCTTTGTCCATTTTGGATAAAGACGATTTTCTTGATATTGATTTCTTGATATCTTCTTCAATTTTAGAAATCGGCATAGGTGATAAGCTCAATTTTTTAAGAGCATTGAGAGTTAATTTTTGCTGTTGAATAATAAGCTCTTCGTCGTAATCGCAATCATTAGTAGGACTTTCTTCTGGCTCATCTACAGAATTATCGGTTGAATTTTTATTCTGGAAGGGTAGCTGCTTTCCTATGTCTTTTTCTGACTCCATTGTCTTTAAGTTGCTTATACTTGATAATACTGGGGCCTGGATAAATGACTGGAAATTCTTAGAATTACAGGTATTCACAGTGCTGCTCATACTATTGTTTCTAGGATGGTTGTTATAAGGTTGCTTAAATTGATGATTTAATGATTTGAGAGATGCAGCAGAGAGAACCGAATGGAACGATTGGGTTCTTGAGTTTACTTCCTTCTTTTTGAACATCAAATCAGAAGTGTCAATATTACCATCATCCTCTACTATTTCACTCAGTTTATTCTTATCATCACTGTCGCCACCATTGTAGTGATCATGATTACTACTTTCCTCTTCATAAATAGCTTCTTCTTGATCATTATCCTGGTTGTTATTGTGGGCTCTAGTGGGGTCTGTTTCTACTGTGGAATTAGATTGTTGTTCCAGAGTAACATTAGGACTGAACAGGCTATTATGGGAACCTTCAGTAAAATCCGATGCTCCTACTGTGAACGTAGCCGTAGCGCTTGGTTTCTGTTCCACCTGTGTCATTATAAATATGAATTGATGTGGATTACTTTTTTGTAAGTGTGACGAATATCCAATAAATCACAACCACGGGTGTAAGTTACTGTTTACGTAGCCAATCTAGATGTTATCGATGGTGTGTGTCCCCACTATCTCGACGTAATCTGTATGTTCTACTAGCAGATAATTACCGTTACTCATATTGTGACTCTAATCTTATGTTGTAAGTAAAGATCGTGCACGGGCTACAAACGAAATGAAATGTCGTATTGCCATGTCGTGGGGGATCTGATACGACAAAGCACAATATCGCAACCGTTTCATTTCTATACTGTTTTTTGTCCTTACGCGAAATATACCTAGTGAGAATAGTGAACGACATTTAGCATAGGTCGCAAAACTTATTCAATCAATATTCCCCGGGTCACACAATGTAGACATCATATATACCTATACAATTTATATAATGATATATAAGCCATATATAGTGATATCTATGATACAATTTATGGGGACATAATTCACATGTTCATTTAATTTGTATATCGATTTATCAGTTATCAGTAAAATAATTACCAGGGAATTAATATTTGCTTATGTAATCATATTATAATTTGATAACATTCTATTGGCGGGAATGTTAGTTAAACTAAAATCACCGGGATTACACAAAATTTTCGTTAACCCCAAGTTTATAAAACTAATTATCATCTCTAGTATCAATAATAAAGTTAAGTAAAACTTACACATAAAAATGATTGGACGCATGGGATTAGGATTAGTGAGACGTAAGTATAAGAATTATGTTTTAGAGATTAATCAACCTTAAATGTTGTTTTAAGCTCCTACAACTAAATAACAAAAATATATACTAACATTTCTAGCAACCTCTAGACAATTAATCAACTCCTCCAGAGTTTCAAGAAACTTTGCTAGAGTGCTCTCTACTGTTGAAGTCACTGAGCAAAAGGAACAAGAAATTTTGGTTGCGCAAAGAAAGAACAGACCAACCTCTCCACACTTAACTATCTACAAGCCACAAATAACTTGGGTTTTATCTTCTTTCCACAGAATAACTGGTGTCGCCATGGCAGGTTCTTTCTATGCTTTAACTGTTGCATATGCTGCTACCTCTATCTTGAATATTCCATTTGATTCTGCCACAATTGTAGGTGCATTTGCATCTTTACCAATTTTCGCCAAGGTTGGTATTAAGGCTGTCATGGCTTATCCATTTGCTTTCCATGTTGGTAATGGTTTAAGACACTTAATTTGGGACTTTGGTAAGGAATTAACTAACAAGGGTGTTGTAAGAACTGGTTATGCCGTTTTAGCTGGTACTGCTGTATTTGGTAGCTACTTAGCTTTCTTTTAAGTTTTTTCATCACAAGATATTGCATTTGAAGTTGTCGAAATCGATTTCAGATTTATTTATACTATAATTCAATCTATGAGGAGTGAAAGGCATATTTTCTGGTTTACATCCTTTAGAATAAATATTTATGAACTCTTACCTTTACATATAATGTAGGATATTTATTGTCATAATATATATATACGTTAACTATTCATTAAATTATTGATTTCTAAATCAGCATCTAAACAAAGACATGGGGTATTATTAGAACAAAACCCACAGTTGGCTTTTGAATTGTTTTTAGGATTTGCCGAATTATTCAATATTGATAGCTGCAATGATGATGACTCCTTAGTAACTTCATTGGCTGCTTCATTATTTAGTATATCCATTTCTGGAACTGTATTTTCTTCGTGCAATATCAATTTATCGAATGCATTGATTTCAGGTATCATTATTTCATCATGCTGGGTAAGTTCATGGTTCAAGATATCAATCAAGTCGTCATCTGATTCGAATACACTAGTTGAATTAATATTTTGTAACAATACTGGAGTAAATGAAGAAGGAAGACCAGTACTGATATTTGTAAGAGAAATAAACCCGGGTTCGGCTGCTGCATTCTTTTTTAATGTTGCATCATTACTAGTTGTATTCATAAGCCCAATATTATTTTTGATATTACCCTTGATTTCTTGTCTAGACTTATTGAGTCTCTTAACCTCTTCCATCTTTGATATTTTATATTTGGATCGAATGTCCAAATACAGTTTAATTTGTGAATTGATATTATTGGTATTTTCTACAGCTAGCAGATTTTCCTTTCCCAAAAATTTCTTGGTTACGCTATGGATAATATTAGACGATTTGGTCAAATATGAAACGAATTTGTTCAAGTCATTAATATTGTTGATATTTTCTAACTGTTCATTTGTCGGAGGTTTCTTGAGCGATGGATTCTGCTTAACCGGTTTTTGGTTAACATTTTCACTATTCAAAGCATCAAATGTTATCACTCCATTTTGTACAAATTTTAACTCCTTGATTTGATTGCTTAACACTTCAATGTAGTTTCTTATGAGTTCCTGCTCTTTTAATTGTGATAAGTAAGCGAGTTTTAAATCAATCACCTCTTTACTATCCTCTTTAATTACATTTACATTTGAATTTAATTTGTTGATTTCAGGTTTTGGTCCTGTTGGAATTGAGGAGTTTTTCTTCGATATTTCGTCTAAATGAGAGCCAATAACAGCACTACTTTCTTGCAGCTGACTATATTGTAGTTTCATATTATTATTTTCATATTGATAATCCCTCTTTGTAGAACAATTAGTTTTCATTTTCTTCTTTGGGCTACTCTTATCCAAGGAAATATTGGATGTTTGGGGAATAGGAACATCAACACTTCTTTCATCATCAACAATTATTGAGGTCGGTTTCCTTCCTGGTCTAGGTCTTGGGGGTAGAACCCATTTTTTAGACGTGTTGATATTCAATGTCGTTTCCGTATCATTACCAGATAGCTTAAAGTTTGGATTCAATGTTGATTTTCGTGGGTTCAAATTTAAAGGTTTAGGCATAACAGCAATTGGTGTTGGTTTGGGTTTAATAGCTATTGCTGGTTGGATCTTAGTGTAAGACTGCACAGGTTTTCTACTGACATCGATTGGGGAGTTTCCAGGAAGATGTCCACTTATATATGGTTTAATTCCACCATTATTTGTATTATTCACAGTATTCATATTATTTGCTACTATAGGACTCATCTTAGTAGTGTCTTGGGTATTTTCACCCAATTGGGTGTTGGTGGTATTATCCAGAGGCTTGATATCAACCATGGTGTAAAAATTTTATTTCAAATGTCCTATGGTAATTTTTCAGGTTCAGCTATGAATTTCCGTTTTTAAATTCATGTATCTCTTTTGGAATTAGTTGAATAGCACTATGTGACTGTTTATGAATCAACTACACAATTCAATAAAAATATTTCCTAAAATCCGGGGATATATAATTTTTTTCTGGAATCAAATGTATTTCTAACAAATCTGATTTTAATACAAAGACTAAACCAATCAAATCTACTATGTTCATGTAAATTTTTATATAATCAAGGTTTATTTAACCTATAGCTTTATTAAAGTAATAATGATATTAATTTTTTTTCTCACAGTGAGTGTGTTCCTCTCGCTAGAACTAAACGGTTATCGCGGATTTTTGTTTATTTAAATATTGCTTGTACTAATTCAACATTAGTATATTTGTTATGAATCAACAGTCTATATCGACATCGTCAGTGTTATCTAGTGGAAACTCATCAATAAAACAAAGGCAATTAAGTCATTTAAATTCTCAACTTGCTCAATTACATGCTAATTTGTCTGATTTCAAGGACCTACTTGCAATCACGGCAGCACAATATAACTCGATTGAAAAAATAGGTAAAACCCATGGATCATTATTTATGGCAAGCCATGCTATTTTTGAGAGTGATACATTTGCTGATCCTCAAACAGGAGGTCCATATGAATCAGAAGATATCGAGGAATAGATAATTTGTGATATTTGTTATGACTTTATAGTTATAACCTTATATATGAGGATGATATTTTTTTTCCATTATTACATTTGTTTCTACAATACAGAAACCATGTGGATAGAATAATGATACAGTATTTTCAGAGGTCAAGCATAAAATTCCTATCAAATTGGAGAGTATGGTAAATTTTTGCTATTTTAGTATTTCGAGAGTAATGAGCATAATGGCAAATTGATATAGTATGTGACTTTAGGAATACTATTGGGTGATACCCATAATACCTAATAGATTTTAAAATAATCATTAAGCTTAAAATATATAATAATTACAGCTTAAAATATCTAATATGTACAGGTTAAAATATTTAATTTGTACAAATGTATCTATTCTATCTTTCATAGTTATTTCATTTTACATAATCTTTCAGGTAATTCACATTTATATTGACACTATATACATGTATATTTAATTAATAGCACTACATTTTATTTCTTTTGTTCATTTTCCATCTTTTCCTTCATCAACCTTCTTTTTTCAAGTTTCTCTTCTATAAGTAAGTCTCTTTCTACATCAAGATATTCGATTTTTTGGTATTTAGCCACACATTCCATGGACTTCTTATTTGCAGCTTCGCAGTTCTTCATAGCATCAAATGGACTCAGATAACTATTAGAACATTCGATGTAAGCCTTGATCAAGTCATCACATCTGGCAAAGGCCCTCTTTCTCCATCTTTCAAAAATTAGTTTCTCTTCCTTTGGAGAAATAACCCAAGCAGGTAAGTTAGGGTTAGTTGGTAATTCAATTTCTTCAAAAGATTTCTTCTTAGGATAACTCATATCTACCAGTCGATAATATTTTATCTTAAAAAAATCACTCGAGGCTCTTAAGTTTAATTTTGTGCTCAGAAAAAATCTCATGTAAACAATCATATTTTCTTATCAGATTTAGTTAACCAAAAAGAATAATACAATTGTATCAAATATGAATCAGCATGGGACTCCTGAGGAGATGATTGAAGGAGCAATAAATCAGTTTGAAATTGAACCAGAATTATTAACCCTTCAAAGAATAGAAGAAACTGTCTCAGATACTCAGAAATTAAGACAAAGTAAATTAGATGATATACAGAATAAAATACAGACATTGAACAAGCAATTAGCTAACATTAGCAACGAAGTGGAGTTACTAAATAAAGTTAGTGATTATAATTTTGAAGTCTTAAGCAAAATAGGGACAGAAAAATTAAATGAAACAGATCAGAATATTTTCAAAGTATTGAAGAAGAAGTCTACTGAGTTGGATAACTTAAAAGTATCATTGGCTAAAAATTTAAATGACCTTGAAAGTAGTATTAATTCATTTAATTTGAATAAAAATAACATATTGAAACAACTAGAAGCGTCGAATGTCAAATTAGATCAATTAATAAATTCTAATTTAACATTGAATAGTCAGGATTCTAAAGTTTTAAAAATTAATCTTTTCAAAAACTTGGGAATATCTATAGAAAATTTTGATCCTGATGCAACTGAAAGTTCTGAAAACGACCAGGTGATAATATATAACAAGAAGACTGACTTGACAAGCATATTGAAGATAGAACCTAAGTACAGTAATTTTTTTATCAGTAATTATATTTGGGACAGACTTGAATGATTAGCATATATTAATTAAGGAAGTTAATGTGTTTTTCAGAACAGGGGTTATGGTATTATATGGAGATCGTAAAATGGACCTGAAGTAGATGTCTTATGAGTTCTACAATATCTATTGATAAATTAATTTTGTTTTAACGTGTATTATATCGTGATACCATTATAAATGAATTATAATTACTAAAACTATGGGAAGATTTTAGTCATATCAAATGAATTATCTATGTACAATAATATTATTTTAGCACTTAAAGTGATGCTCTGATGTAAGTTCAAATATGTATAGAATACAAATGTAGTAGATTAAACCAATTTGTGCTTAATAGTACTTTGGGTTCTCTCTTAATGACAACTTGGTCCATTTTGGAACTCTGTGAACAGACTTTCTATAATTTTTTTCCTTTTTATCAAATGTAGTGTATTTATCTCTTGCAGTCAACTCGTGTTCTTTAGGAAATTGAAATTTGAGGTAATCAATCTTGTTGAATCCGGTAGTGTTGTCGTTTTTCTTTAATGATTGAAATAAAACTTCAATATTCTTATCAACATTTTTCATTCTGTTTCTTAATCTGTATTTTTGTTGAACAGATAATCTTGGAGCGAACTTCCATAAGTAACCTCCACTCAAGACTAAACTGGACTTAAATGGACCAAACATTATATTGAGTTCCTGGTTATGTCTTCGTTAATTCTTCGATTATCTCATATTTTATGTAAAAGTTATTTTTCATTAACTTTTTCAAGTAGTGCGCGCACCGATTATTCCAAAAGTCCTAGATGGCTTTTTCAATTGCTGGGATTCATAACAATCTTTACAGTATAGCAATTATTTGATTGTGGTAATTACACAAACAGTCTGTGCTATGGTGCACATTTCTGTTGCCAGAATTTGTTGCTATTTAGCTAAGTAATAAAATCAGCCCATTCAAAGTTCTTGTCCTTCCAGTTTTACCACATCCTCTCGTCCTTTCCATTTTTATTTAATCACTTCTCCTCTTAAAAGCACAATCCCATTTTGTAGCTCCGGTGACGTCTGTTTAATTGCAGGAGCTTATTAATTTAATAAAGTCTCGAGTCTCGGTTTCTGAGGTGTGCGCATTAATTAAGCTGGTTCGCTAATCGTGGGGAGAATTTCCTAATAAGTTATGTTTTGGGAAATAAAAATTTTGGGCTAATTATAGCGGCTTTCTATCCCTATTTGACTATAAAGAAAAACCCCAATTATCGGGGCTACGGCATTACCGAAACACGCAATTTGGAATTGCCATCACCTCACTACACATAGAATAAGTTTAATAAATGCAAAATATATGATATTAAATTAAATTATAAGATTTCTATATTATATTATATTATATTTGTGTTAATTAACCCCCCATAAAACCGTAAACCGTAAATATTCGTAGCCATATGTTTCCACTAATAATTCGTGAAAACATCGTCACCATCATGGTGTTCATTTCCCTGTTGACTTTGTTTATTGTAGCGTTCATAAACACGCAGTCAACCATTTTCTATAATTGTGGGAAGTAGATGGTAAGTGGCCCGCTATATTGGATGATTGGTTTGGTAAAGCCTCTATGTCGGAAACGGAGTAATTCAAATCAAAATTGTAATAGTCAAAGTCTTTTTCGTCTTGACTGTTCAGCAACATTAATGGAGAAGTTTGACCATAATTTAATGGAGTATAGTTATTGTAATGTTGGTACATACTTGGTGTTAATAAAGGTGACACCAATTCTTCTTCACTGTGTTGATGTTGTGGTTGTTCTACTAAGTGGGCCGATTGGCTCTCATCAATGTTCTTACATTCTTCAGAACAGTAAATAGAGTTGTGGGAACATAACTTATCGCATGCGATACAGAAGTTATTGAAAGCAAAGTCTGACATTGTCCTATTTGTAAATCTAATGTAGTTAGTGGTATATGAAAAGTATTGACCTTAAAAAATGTGGCTGTAAATATGAATTTGAGTGATTCTATGAAAACCTGGAAACTGGAGTGCAATTATCTTCTTAAATGCTAGTTATTGATGTCTATAGATCAATAACGATAATGTTTATATAACTTGATGATTATAAATAAATTTCTGTCACTATTGAAAGCGGCTATCGTTAGATTTATATATCAGTAAAATCAGACTGTGTAAAAAATTATGAGCAACATGTTGCAATGATTCATAATTCTGTGAGGTTCTACTTTACAGTCACCTCGCGTCATTAGCCACCCACTCATCACTCCGTGGACGGTAAACACGTGCAAATGCGAAAATTTTATTACACTTGTATGGCCTCCACATGTTTGCAGTACTAATACCGGGATGTCATTTCTTGTTCCGGAAGCCACAGAATCGGTCGTTTCCTTCTCTTCCACCACCACCACTAGCTATTGTGCCACGAACTAATACACTTTATGTTGTGGCACGGCAACTAATTTGCACGACGTGGGTGCCATGGTAAAAATTACCCAGATTTATTCCGGATACACCTAATACCCACCTGGGCAAACATGTGGATTCATAGTTTCAGTAAGCTTATTAAATTATAGATTATTACTTAATTAATCGCGGTGTGTGTTTACAATTACCGTTAGGGCATTTATTTACCCCATTCCATTAGTAGTTGTAGATTAGGTGTCGGTACCACTGGGCATAATGTAAATAGGAGAGGAGGAGAAGCAGTTGTCATAGTATCGCCGTTTCCTCAGTATTACTAAGGTTGGGAATTACATTTGGTACTAGATAATACACCGAAGACCGGATATGATGTAGATTATATTTTTTTGAGTCAAATAAACCGGCCATAGCAATTATTTTTGACCGAAACAAGATTCAAGAGCTCTTGTTACTGTGTGCGAAAGTATATCCCCATACCTACAATATTCTAGAACTGGTAAGAAATTTTACATAGAAGCCTTGCGAATATGATAGAAGCATGTAGTAGTTTTTTAATACTACAAATGCATAGACATATTCTAGGCCATCATATCCAGGGATAATCTTTTCTATTAATACATTTATCCTAAAAAGTAAATATCTGTGTGTTTTCTAGATCTGAAATTATTAATATTGTTGGCATGAGCTAAGTGTTATTTGTTGCTAAACAAAGCTTTATTGCAGGATAAGACTATTATTTGAGAAATAAGTAAAAAAATATATCGGTAATCAATTGCGAGGACCCTTTTCAGGATGTAAAATTGACACTGGCGGGATCGGAATTGAATATTTGTTTACACATTTCGGACATTGAACTGCGATGATCCAGAGTAAAAATTTTACTATTTTTATTATATATTCTGCATATAGAGAGTATAAATAAGCTGTTTTATTATTTAAATTAGCAGTGGTATAGAAGTAACAGGTGCTAAAAGTTTAGCCTAGTTTTACAAGTATAATTATTTATAGGAGTCAAATCGAGTTTCCAAATTTTGGCCGGATTTTCTCTATTCTGTTAGAACAGGCGAGAGGATACCACAGTAGCCAGAAACCCAGTCTCAGGGTGACATCATTAAGAACATACGATAAGGTCGCACCTCTGTAAATTGCAGCTGACTCATCAATCTTATCTGGTGAAGATAAGATTGATGAGTCAGGGACAATACATGAGTAAAATAGACAATATTATTCTATGATTAAACATCATGTTTTTATTGTTATAGATTAGGTTATTGCTTGTATAATAGGTTATTTACTTTTTTATTATTACATCTATTTTTTTAAACTGACATTCTGTTATTATTTTGGTATATGCTTTGTCAGGCATTACTTTTAATAGTACGATGTTTTATATATATACTTCTCGGCTATGTAAGTATCAAACGGTCTTATTTTGTTTCCGGGCCAATACTCCAAAATTAATATCGTGATTTTATACCTCATTTATACGCGCACTGAGATAACTGAACTGATATTGAAATTATTCTAATTTTATGGATTTTTGAAAAAAATCGTAATATTTTTAAAATCATAACAAATTTCAAAAATAAATCTATTAGAGTTTACAATGGAAAATTCTGTAGACAACAATAGTAATTACAAAGAAAAATTTTCTAAATGGATTAACCAATGAGCACTACTTTTTAAGACATTAGGTACAATTATAGATATATTATTCTAAATTGTATTAAAGATTTATGTTACTAGTGGTATATAGAAATCAATGGATCAAGATCGGGGTTCATACTGATTTGTACTTATATTTGAATAAGGATAGTTTGGTAACCCCCTCATCTATATTAACATATGAATTCCTGCAAAAGTAATAGCTTACTAGGTTGAACAATGGTAGGAGAGTGCATAAATTGTCCACTCTCAAATTAAAAATTGTAATTACAACAAGTACCAAGCTCAAGAACCAGTTAGTATACTCGCTGTATTTGATCCATCTATGACTGATATTGAATCTCTCGCTGTTCACATATACAAGACTGAATACGATTGACAAGTTTACTAAAAATTTGCTTTTGATGTTAGTTGGCAATGTTAATATCGCCGTCAATTCAACCAAAAGCAAATACGACATATATCTCCTAAATTTCTTAAACGAATTGAAATTTTCTATTGTTAATTGATTAATAATATCTTGTTGATCATCCTCGTCTAGAAGTATCCCCGACGAAGCTTGACCAAGCAATATTCTATCAACATTCCTTTGACGAACCATAATACTTAAGTGCTTTCTCTTACAGGAATATGTATTACTTATATTACTGAGCCTATTAGATCATATTCCTCTGTTTATTCACGCTAAACTTTTTTTTTACGTCTTGATTTGGCAATTGGAACACGGTCCGCCCTTCATCTAACAATAAAAAGTTTTAAGAGAAAATTGTTACACAAAAGTTTAAATATCTCATTTGAGAAACTCAGTTTAATCCTTAATAAACGACGCTTTTACTACACTTTATATTGTGTTATTATATTGGATTCCTATTAAATTAAACCTCCAAAGGGTTAATACAAAACGGATCAAGGAATAATACCTATTTATTGAATTGAATACATTCGTTAATAATACAAGGATCTGAATTAGCACATAGTTTGCTAGTAATAGACCTTACATTTTAATAAAGAGCCTAATATTATAAAATATAATAGTAGAATACATTTTTGTGAATTATTGAATCCATTTAAACAATCTTACCAACTGTCGTCTTTCTTTTATAATACTTTAGTTTGTTTATTTATCATTTGATTCTTAAAGGTGTTCGATAACATGTTTCAAAATAAACTAGTTTTACTTGGATATCTCTGTATAATATCACAACTTGGGTTGACTTACGCTAATGATAACTCCAAGCAAAATGATAATTCCAATGGTGACTTAGTTGCAGCTGCTAGTAATCAAGCAGCTGCAGATCTGTCTTCCCTGGGCCAAAGTTTTAACGATATATTAAATCGTTTAATCCTGTCTCTACAAAACGGGGAAACAACTGTGAGCACTAATAGTCAATCACAAACCACAACATCAACACCAACAACATCAGTACCAACAACATCAGTACCAACGACATCAGTACCAACGACCACTGAAAGTCCAACTACAACTTTAAATGGTTACACTAGTACCACATCAACTTCTACGTCTGACAAAAAAGATCAAGATAATGAAAATACCCCTACTAATACAGCAACAGAAACTTCAAATACTCTAACAAATGAAGAAACAACTAGTTCTTCAACAAATGAAGTAACAACTAGTTCTCCAACAAATGAAGGAACAACTAGTTCTCCAACAAATGCAGGAACAACTAGTTCTTCAACAAATGAAGGAACAACTAGTTCTTCAACAAATGAAGTAACAACTAGTTCTTCAACAAATGAAGGAACAACTAGTTCTCCAATAAATGCAGGAACAACTAGTTCTTCAACAAATGAAGGAACAACTAGTTCTTCAACAAATGAAGTAACAACTAGTTCTTCAACAAATGAAGGAACAACTAGTTCTCCAATAAATGAAGTAACAACTAGTTCTCCAACAAATGAAGGAACAACTAGTTCTCCAACAAATGAAGGAACAACTAGTTCTTCAACAAATGAAGGAACAACTAGTTCTTCAACAAATGAAGGAACAACTAGTTCTTCAACAAATGAAGGAACAACTAGTTCTTCAACAAATGAAGGAACAACTAGTTCTTCAACAAATGAAGTAACAACTAGTTCTTCAACAAATGAAGGAACAACTAGTTCTCCAATAAATGAAGTAACAACTAGTTCTCCAACAAATGAAGGAACAACTAGTTCTCCAACAAATGAAGGAACAACTAGTTCTCCAACAAATGAAGGAACAACTAGTTCTTCAACATCAGAAGAAACCAGCAATTCAACAAATACCCCCGAAACTTCAAGTACTGAAACTTCCTCAGCTACTAACATAACTCCATCTTCCAATAATTTGTTAAAGTTTAATTCTGCAATTTCAGCTACTACTGAAACTAGTATTGAAGATACCACTAGTTTAGAAGCCAGTAGTATACCAACCACAACCAATACAGCTTCTGAAACATCTAGTTATGTTGAGCCTTCAAGCACAATAATCGCTGATAGTACTACTATATCTTCAAGTTCAATTCCTCTGACCACTTCTACAACTAACGAAATAAATACCACTGAAGCTTCAAGTTTTATGAGCGCCACAAATACAGAAATAAGTGAAGATTTTAGCACTTCAGTTGCTCCAACTTTTGTTAGTGCTACAGATACTGCATTGACTGAAGAAAGTTCTATTCAAAGTAGCAGCTCTTCAAGTACCTTAACTCCAAGTTCTACTTTTATTACTCCATCAAGCACTTCGTTTACCACTCCACGTACTTTACTTGAGTCTAGTTTCGTTACTGCTTCAAGTTCTTCATTAACAACTTTAAGTTCAAGCTCAATTGCCTCAGAAACTAATTCTCCTAAAATTGATACCACTTCATATGCTAGTGGTTATGAATCATCAATTGATTATTCTACTTATCCAGAAAGCTCTACACAAAGTACTACTACACCTTTAGTATCAGCAAGTGATTTTGAAGTTTCAAGCACCCAATCTAGTTCTACTGAATATATTTCTACCCAGTTAGAATCCCAAAGTACAGGAATTATCAACTATAGTTCAGAACCTACTGTATCAACAACTTCTCCATCTTCTGATTATAACTATTTATCAACATCAGGAATAGATATTGCAAGTCAAGTCACCTCCCCAGCTTATACATCATTTTCAGATATATCAACTACTGACAACTTTGTTCAATCTTCTACTATTGACCAAACAAGTTCATCACAAAGTACTATTGCTGAAACTTTAGCATCAGCAAGTGATTTTGAAGTTTCAAGCACCCAATATAGTTCTACTGAATATATTTCTACCCAGTTAGAATCCCAAAGTACAGGAATTATCAACTATAGTTCAGAACCTACTGTATCAACAACTTCTCCATCTTCTGATTATAACTATGTATCAACATCAGGAATAGATATTGCAAGTCAAGTCACTTCCTCAGCTTATACACCAGTGTCGACTCTCACATCTCAAGAAAGTGGATCCAATACTCAATTATTAAGCTCTACACAAACATTTTCTTCGACCCAAGAATCTTTTAATGCTGAACATTCTTTGATCGGTTCTTCAACTGAAACATCATACAGTACACCAATTGTTAGTGATATTACAAGCTCCCAATCTTCTAGTGCTAAATCTACAGAAATTGTTTCACCATCTGCTGAACTGTATGCTCAATCATCAACTGTTCCAGAAAATTTCATTGTTACTTCAGAGTCAAGTACTAAATTAACCACATCAAGTAGTCAAGAATCTACATATACTAGTGTCCAATCTCAAGATACTGTTTCAGACTTTGTTCATTCACAATTCTCAACAATACCAGAATCTAGCAGTATAAAACCTAAGATTACAACTTCTATTACTAGTAATACTCAATCTAAGGTTACCACCTCTACTATCAGTAACATTCAATCATATGAGACGGTTTCAGCATCTGAAGTACAATTTCAAAGCTCTGCAGAGACTTCTGAACTTAGAGATCATACAACCACCATCCTCTCTGCCTCAGAAACAAGTATTGTTTCAACACACTCAGCACAATCTATGCAATCAACTCAATCTATTATTTTAACATCCATTGATCAAAATTCAGCTCAGAGTATTTTTTCTTCAACAACTGCTATTAATTCTGTTTTATCTCCAGAAATTACTAGCGCAGCTTCTAGCTCTACTGGTACAACTTCAATTAATTGGTTGCCATCAGAATTAATTACTCAAGCCCACCCTTCTGCAACTGGGCTGGGTTCTTTACAAACTGCAACTGCAACTGCTAGTCAAACTGATGATTTACCAAAAGCAATTACCCCAGCAACAACATCAGCACCTGGTCATAACGAAGAAGTTATTTACATTGGATTTAAATCCGAATTGAATTATCCATTTGTTGTAGAAAATTCATTGTCTTCTGCTCAAATTTTTGAATATTTACCAGGCGTATTGAAATTTCCATTTAGTGATGCAGAAGCTTATGAAAATGTTACTGTTTCCAGCTTAGTCCCATTCACTGCAAGCGGGATTGACTACATTATTACTGTTGCAGAGGTTTACTTCCCTACTGATTCTATAAATGCATTATCTAACTTTATCCTGAATGTTGATTCAACTTTATATAGTAATCCGAATTCTGTTGAACATAGTTTGGCATTATTGATTGATAATAGAATTCCTATTAAAGGATTAGATGTATCATCTGGAACTTCTTCTAGCACAAATCATGATACAACATCCAATGGTTCTTTAGATATTGAAAATACAAAAATATCTAACAAAGCAGGAATTGCAGGAATAACTGTTGGTTCTGCAGCTGGTTTTGGTGTTTACATGACGATCATGATTATTATATTCAAGAGATATAAGAAGAAAAATAACATTGAATTACCTCCATCCGACTCAGAATCAAATATTGGAATGAATTCTAATTCATCTAATCAAAGAGAAATGTCTGCGTTGCCAGCTATATTTACACGTATAAATGGAACTTCATCAAGAGAATCTTCAAGAAGTGCTCAGATTTCTGACCCAGTTAATGCATCTAACTCCTTGGGATGGACCTATTAACTCTGACATAAATATATATTATTAGATTTGTACAATTAAGTCATAAATATATTATTAACTTTATAAATCATTATATCATGAATTTGATGATATGAATGTCCACAAGTCATTTACTAGTATTTCAGCATCATCATCCAAAGGTTCACTTAACTCATTGATCAATTCTTCTTTTTTACTTAAATTATTCTTCATTAAAAAATCAAAAATCATATTGACAAGGAAATCATCATTAATTCCCAAATATTCTTCAATCAAATTAGATATCTTTGTCCTGATAGAATTAATTATTGTTTCATTTAAAGTACTGATTATTATCTCGGATACATTATTATCACCAGATTCATCAATTTTTAAAGATTCATTAACATTAACGCCTTTGTCATTTCCAAGATCAATATTTTGGTCCTCTATTTCGTCATTAGCCTCCATATCTATAGCATCATTTTTCTCTTCTTCAGCTCTCTTTATATTCCTTCTTTGTAAATATTCTCCATGATCTGAATAATATAATGTATTTTTTCCATGATTATTCTTTATTTCTTCGATATAATCTAATTTATTATCCATTAAATCGGCTTCATAGTTTTGAAGATCCTTTAATTTTTGAAGTAGTTTACCTCTTTCTGAATTTTCTTTAGATACATGATCTTGGAGTTTTTTCAATAATCTTTTTTCTAATTCTTCATTTTGTTTCTCTCTTAAATAATTATTATATTCCTCATCATTCATGTAATTAAATTCATCTATAACGGGTAAACTTAAGCTAGATATTGACTCTTCCATATTTGAATCAGTGTCAGTTGTTTTGCCTTCAAAAATCTGTTTTAACCGTTGTCCAGTTTTCTTTCTTTCTAAGTCTATTTCATTCTTTCTTCGTTGCTTTTCAATTGTTAAAACTTTTGATCTGAATTTAATTATATCCTTTACAATAATTTCTTTCATATTAGTTGGAACATCAATTAATTCGTTATCATCAATCTTATAATTCGAGTAATAATTGAGTACTTCATCTAAGTCTTCAGTTCCAGCATTCTCAGATGATTTGTTATTACTTTCATTACTTAATATACGGCGTATATCACTTTCAAGTTTTATTCTGTCTAACTCATTCAATTTATCATCAACTTGTACTTTATCCTTATATTCACTAAGTTTATTATCAGAAAATATTTCAACACTAGAGAAACCTAAAATAGATGAAATGTTTTGTTTATAGTTATCTAAGAACCAATTAACAAGATTAAGATTTTTAAATCTTACGAAAACAGTTTTGTTGTCAACAAAATCTTGATCAATCATAGTCCAAATAAAATTCTGATCTGCTATTAACTTTTGTAATAGTCTTTCAATAACTAATTTCTTAAAATTTGGAAATCCCTTAATTATGATAGTAGTAATCTGTTCTTGTAAATTTTTAGGAATAAAGCTTTCCAACTTAACAAATTTAGAAACCACTCCAGTTTCAGTAGAGTTTATATCACTTTCGTTATGATCAGTGATTTCATCAGTTGTATAGCTTAATATTTTTTCACTTGAATGTTGTAACTTTGAATTGTTTTCCTCTATTATTTTCGTAATATCCATACCTTGAAAAATAGGTAATTTAAAAGAATGGTATGTCGTATTACTGTTTATATTGTTTTCAGTATCAATTGTAGGCTTTAAAAGAGATAATAGCTTCTCTGAATTTGACCTATAGGAATAAGGTTCAACCTGAATCATATCAACATCATGCTTATCTCTTTGAAGCATTGTTCTTTAAGGTAAAAATGGTAAATTTAAATGCAAGAAAAAATTAAAAATCTGAGACTTTTGAATAATCACAATTTTATAGTCAATATTCGAATACATATATTGGACATGAATTATAAATTTCCATTAGATGTGATACGATCCTATACAAGTGAATCAGGAATATACAAACCAGAAAGGCTACCAGAAGAAAATGAATCTTTTAAACAATTAAATTCCATTAGAAATGAATTAGAGTTAGAGCCAAATAATATCGAGAGATGGGGTGTATTATTTAATAACATAGACAGAAATTATGATGAATTGATTAGTAAAATAGAAGAGAGTTCATTAGTTAATACTTTTAAGCTGTTTTCATATAATTGTTACTCTACATTACTAGAAAGGTTTCCATTATTGACTGATTATTGGAAAAACTGGCTGATTTTTGAATATAAAATCAATGGAATCGAGTCATCAATAAATATATTAAGCCTCTCAGTTCAAAAATTTCCAACATCTATGGAATTATGGGCTGACTACTTGAGTGCATTAATTTCACAATTCGAATCCATAGAAGATGAAATATTAAAAAATGAACAAATAGAACATATCAGATTTCAATACGGAATAGCCATAATGTATAATGGAGCTCATTATAACTCAAATATAATATGGGACAAAATATTTGAATTCGAAACTTCATTGGATATAGATTCTAAAATATCTAAACAATTATTATTAAAGGTAATCAAATTGCCATTGTATGAATATTCAAAATATTTCAAAAAGTATTTTCAAATAAACAAGGAGTTTGAGCTAGAAGAATTATTAGATAGAGAGACATTGTCTGAGTATTTGAATAAATTGGGAAAGTTAACTGTTGGTGAATTATCAGATGATGAAAAATCCCAAATTATAGATGATTATTCATATGAAATTTTTAACAATATACAAAACTTGGTTAATGAAAAGTGGAATTTTGAATCATCTCTAGTTTACCAGTCATTTTCTATTAAAGATATTTCTGAAATTGAACTGGAAGTAGGAAACTGGATAAATTATCTAGATTATGAAATTAAAAACTTTCAGAATGAAAAAATTAATTTAGAATTAGTCGAAAATTTGTTTGAAAGAGCAATGATTCCAAACTGCTTTAATAGTAAGTTATGGTTTAAGTATTTGTTGTTTTATCACAATTCTAATTTAGAAGAACCTGTAATTTTTGAGAAAATGAATTCATTGTATCAAAGATGCTGCCAAAAATATTTACCATTAAATGATTTTGAGCTCAGAACTAGTTATGTTGATTTTTTAATGTCCTATGATAGATCTGAAGAAGCAAATGAATTTATCATAGATCTTATAAAAATTTATAATTCCAATGGATCAACATCACTATATTTTAAAGAAGAATATATAAAAAGTGTATCAAAATTGATGGAATTGTGGTTTGAAACATCAGAAAATGAAGAAAGCTTTATTAACACTTGTGAAGATATAATTAAAACCTATTTCAAGAAAAGTGAGCCACAACCAAAGAGAGCAAATACAGAATCAGCAACTGTTCGTAATGAAAATAATCTACAAGGTATAAACAAATACAAGGATATAATATTATCTTTTATAAATGATGATTCAATTTGCTTAATTATTAACAGATATTTAGAAACTTCTTTTCTGTTATCTACAGCTGAATCTATCAAGAACTTAAGAATATTTTTTAATACATACTTTAGAGAAAAGGCAGTGGAACAATCTGTTAAATTTTGGAAATTTTTTATTGAATTCGAGGGGATATATAATGTTAATTTTAAAAACCTAAAGAACTTGATTGACTATATTAAAGATAATATTAACCTTCCTAAAGCCATTATTGATTCATTAATTGATTTGTATTATGATATAATCAATTCTAATCTACCATTAGCGATACAGAGTAATACGGAAATCCCAAGATCTATCATTGAACAAGACATGAATAAATCAAATTCAATCTTTATAAATTTATCTTTAAGAAAGAGAATGTCAAATAATAATCATTATGTAAAGGATTTAAAAGATTCTAAGTCTTATAAATCTCAAAATTTACCACCTCTTCTTACAGGGGAGGAATTTCTCAAAATTGTAAAGAAGCATTCAAACCATCCTGGTATTTTGGTAGAAGCATTACCTGAAATTACAAATCTGTTGTTAGATAACGATAAATTCTATGCTTTGGATACACCAAGAGTTTCTATACCCCCATTACCAACATTTAAGAATGTTGAAAAGGCAAGTCTACCAATTAACTACCCACTTGAATAAATAAGCATTATTTTCTATAATACACTAACTAAATATCTATTTTAATAATAAATACGTACCTAAAAATAACATTGTAATATTATATAGTATCACTTTGACGCCCAATTATGAGGAGGTCACTTCTCACTTTAGCTTTAGATGTACACCGATTGTTTCCAAATATTTCCAAAATACTTAACTTTTGGCATTTAGAACTGATTAGTTCTAGAACTTCATTATCAACACTCCTAATAAAACCTAAATCTAACGTTGTTAAAAAAGGAAAATTAATTTTTTCAAAATTGCGATTATTATCACTAAATATAAGTTGCTTCGAATCCATATCGTCATTTAATATTTGAGTTAGGAACTCTTTAGAAATATTATATATGGAATTCAAGTTTAGTTCAACTAAAGTATTGGATGTAAATTTGAATAAGCTATGTATAGCATTATCCCCCAAACCACTGCATTGAACCAAATTGACACTTGTAAGTCCACAAGAATTTATTGACAGATATTCTTCAATTGCTCCTGCAAATTTTTCATCATCAAGATTAGTGAGGTAATTTAAAGATAAACGAGTAAGATTTGGGCAGAAACTTAATACGCCATCTGTTAAAAACCTATCAGTTAACCCTGTACAACCATCCAAATTCAAAGATTCTAAAGATTCCCCAGCAACTGCTAAAATATTAATAATAAGATCATCAGTAATTAAATCATTAGAATAAGGATATGATAGTTCTAAAGATTTTAATGTTAATGGTTGAATATACTGTGGAATTAAATCATATACCAGGCGAGAATTTAACCCATCTAATCTGGATAGTGTAAGATGAGTTAATTTCGATCCACAATTTTCCAAGAGACTTATTAGAGATTCATTTCCAAATCTGTGAGTGTTACGAATTTCAAATTTAGTTAAATTTGACCCATTTCCTTCAAAATACTCTTGCCACATACGGTCACTGATTAAAAATGGGCCATTTAATGACAATTCTCTTAAACAAGTTAAATTACTCTCAAAATACTTTAGATTATCATTGTGAAATTGACCACACATATATAAAGTTAAACTTTTAAGATTGGAACAATATGCAGCTATTTTATTAAAAGAATCAGTATCAATATTTGAACAGTCCCAAAATTGTAAATTCTGTAGATTTGGAGAAAGAAATAATGTCATGGTAGAATTATTCAATGATCTATTCTTTGATAAAATTCTTGATATTTTATGCAAATTCATTTGGCCTATGTCACCTAACGCATCCACATCGTGTATATTTTCTGTGATTTTCTTGATACAAATATCTTGTAAGGTATTTATTTTCACCGTCGATTTGTCCAATAATGCTTCAGCCAACTTTTTCCTCTTTCTTCTGGCTGCTTGTTGATTTCTTCTATTCTTCCTCTCAATCTCCTTCAATAATTCATTACATGATTCGCAAAGATATCCTTTCTTATCTTCTCTAAATCTGGAATATACGTTCAACACAAAACTACTACCACAGTCTACACATGTATCTGATTCTCCAAAATTCTTAAAGCCATTATTATCTGCATCTGAGTTTTCTGAATAGTCAAAATCGTTATCATCATCGTCACTATCGCTAGGAAATCCCGACTGATTCTTTTTAGCAGCTTTTCTCTTTCTACGTCCTGCTATTCGAATTTCTCTTTCTTCCTGATCTAAAGTATTTTGTGTTTCTTGAATCGATCTAACAACTTCTTCTGATATTTCTACTTCTTCTGGGATTTCTTCTGGGATTTCTTCTGGGTCGTTTTCATCATTTAAATTTTCTGAAGTGCTGCTGTCTGAACTATGTTCTCGGTGTCTTCTACGAAACGCATCTGTGATCCCTTCAGATCTTAAAAACTCTGTCAAAGCAGAGTTTGGACCTCTTACTCCTGTCAGTCTTGGTCTTCTAGGCATATTATATAACAGTTATTCTGTTAAATCTTTTCTTGCATCTATTCATTATATAATATAGATTATATTGTGTGCAATCTAGTGCGCGGGTAGGCCTCAAAAATTGCCACTTCAAATTTTTCCAGTATTATACTAGAAGTTAACTTCAATCATTGGTAATTTAACGATGCAAATTATATTGAAGGATTTCAAGAAACAAAAGATTCCTGTTGAGGTTGAATTGAGTGATACCGTAAGTTTTAAATATATATTGTTACAGGAGTACATGTATTACTCATTGTAATTTTCTATAACCGACAGCGTGATTGGTTACTAACATCATTAGGTATTATCAACTAAGGAAAAATTAGCATCTGAAAAGGAATGTGAAGTTTCACAACTTAAGTTTGTTTATTCGGGTAAAGTTTTACAAGATGAAAAGACTTTGGAGGAATGTAAAATTAAGGAAGGAGATTCGGTTATCTTCATGATCTCTAAGGCCAAGAAGGCCACTCCAATGCCAGAAACAAACGTTGAAAATGAAGGTACTAAACCAGAAACTTCTGGTGGTGAAGCCTCCTCAGGAAGTACTGAATCCAATACTACTTCTTCTGGCACCGGTAATACTACTGCAGAACCAGGATCAGCATTTACTTTGGGAGAAGAAAGAGAAGCTACTATCCAAAACATTATGGAAATGGGCTATGAGAGAACACAAGTCGAAGCTGCCTTAAGAGCTGCATTCAATAACCCACATCGTGCTGTTGAATATCTATTAACTGGTATTCCAGAGTCATTACAACATCCAGAAGCTCCATCTGCCGCTGTCACTGCTAATGAAGATTCAGCTGCTGATGCAGGTGCTGATGAAGGTAATGGTGAAAGTGGTGAAAATTTATTTGAAGCTGCTGCCGCTGCTCAAGCAGAATCTCATGGTGACCATGGAAGTGGTGCCGGGGAAATGGGAGATGACGACCAATTAAATTTAATCAGATCTGCATTACAATCCAATCCAGAATTGATCCAACCGTTATTAGAACAATTGGCAGCTTCTAACCCTCAAGTAGCAAACTTGATTCAACAAGATCCAGAAGGATTTATCAGAACATTCTTAGGTGGTAGTGGTGAAGATCTTGGATTCGAAATCGAAGGTGATGAAAGTATGGAAGGCGCAGGTGCCAATGAAGAAGGTACTGTTCGTATTGCATTAACTGAGCAAGATGAAAATGCTATCAATAGATTATGTGAGTTAGGCTTTGATCGTAATTTGGTTATACAAGTTTACATGGCCTGTGATAAGAATGAAGAAGTTGCTGCAGACATATTATTTAGAGATATGTAAGTCAATTGTACATTAGAATTAGTTTGAAATCATTCTGTATATTTAAGAAATGAAAAATATTATTTACAATTATAATTGTGCTAATGTAGTAATGACCTGGTGGGCATCTAGAACTTCTTGTGGAATAGGTTCATTCCCTGGTCTGATCACAATCTTACTTTGCATTCCAGCTTGTAAAGCAGCGTTCACTTCTTTAACATTATCACTCAAGAAGAGTACTTGATCAGGCTGATCTTCAGAGTTAATCAGCTTTAAGATATTGGTGTAGGAATTAGTTTCTTGCTTGTAACCAGCAGTAGTAATATCAAAATAACCTTTCAAGAGTGGATTGAGATCGACAGATGTTTCACCATTCTTAACATAGCCAAAAAGTAATTTTTGTGCCTTAATGCTACCAGATGAGTAAATATAGATCTCATTACCACTGCTCGAGAATTCTTTCATATAAGCAATAGCATCTTCATATACTGGTGCTACGAGATCTCCGTTTTCATATCCCAATTTCCATACGATTCCTTGAGCTTCCTTTAATATTGGATCCTTAATATCGTTAGTTACCAACTTGTTAATATGGTTTAGAAGTTCAGTCTTTGGCTCACGAATATCTTCTGGGAACTTATTCAATACTTGGGAAACTAATCCATGTTTATCGTATTTTTCTGGTTGATTGATTATATTTGGAATTCTATCAAGAAAATATGGAAAAAGTGTTTTTTTTACAAAGTCAATTGGACAAACTGTTCCTTCAATATCTAATACTAATTTTTTAAAGCTCATTGTTGTAGTATATCTATTATTTCAACTTTCTATATAATATATCATCCGCCGTTGGTATAACGTTTTTATTTCCTGCACATGAGCCATTGCAAAATCTCATGTCATCCATAAAACTGATATAGAAGCAAATATAATCATAAAAATACTAGTCTATTGGACAAAATAATCCAGTATGCCCGATGAAAGAGTAGAACTATTTGAAGGTGATAAGGATTTTATAAATGAAGACCATATACATGCATTTGCAAAAGCGTTAATATGGGAAGAAAGCGAAGACATTTCAGATAATGTTGGCAATCCCAAGAGGGAAGCAAGTATAATAGATGAAGTAGATGGTAACGATGCATCGTTTGTTCCAGTACAAAAACCAGACTTAATATCATCTAAGAGTGATTGGTATCCTGTTAATACTACAACTTCAGGAAGAAACCGTATAAGAAAAGTTGATGAATCAAAGCCATTACGAAACGAATTTAGATCTAGCACAACATATGCTATACTAAGGTGGCCAATATTAATTTTTATAATTATGTGGATATTATTTCTCTGTAGCATTTATACCATAATTAGAGCTTATGTTGCTCTTCTGGAATATTTTTTCACATGGGTAGGTGAAAGAAAGCGTTTAAGAGATAACTTAAGAAATTCCAAAACTTATGAAGAATGGATAAAAAATGCGGTAGCACTTGATGAGTATTTAAATCTAGATAAATGGTCAGAAGACCCTAAATTTTCATATTATGATTCTAAAACTATAAAATTGACTATATCAAGGTTAAAAATATTGAGGGCCCAGAATAATGATAAGGAATTAATGGTATTTTTACAAGGTTGTTTAAAAAAAAACTTTGCTGGCATTGAAAATAGACAACTTTATTCTCACAGATACTACGGTACAAAACATATAGTAGAAGAATATATATCTGAAGTTGTTAAATGCGTTGATAAAATAACCGATTCCGAGGAAGTTCCATTTGAGGCTAAGAAGGAGTTTTTCCGAATTGTCCTGAAAAATTATGGTAAAACTGCACTATGTCTTAGCGGTGGTGCTTTCTTTGCATATACTCATTTTGGATTAGTAAAGGCATTGCTTGATAACGACTTACTTCCTTCAATTATATCTGGTACATCTGGTGGTGGGCTTGTAGCGTCTTTAACATGTACGAGAACTAATGATGAACTTAAAAGATTGTTAGTTCCTCAGCTAGCTAGAAAGATTACAGCATGTGAAGAACCTTGGTATATTTGGTTTCCAAGGTGGTGGAAAACAGGTGCGAGATTTGATTCAGTTACATGGGCAAGAAAAGCAAATTTCTTCACTAGGGGATCAATGACTTTTCAAGAGGCATACAAGAGGACAGGTAGAAAGCTAAATATTTCAACGGTTCCTTCAGATCCTCATTCTCCTGTAATATTATGTAATAATATTACTTCACCACACTGTATCATTTGGTCCTCATTACTTGCATCTGCTGCTATTCCAGGTATATTAAACCCAGTAGTACTAATGATGAAGAATCCTAATAGTAAAGAAGTTGTTTCTTTCTCTTTGGGGAGTAAATGGCGAGATGGTTCATTAAGAACTGATATTCCTATTGATGCATTGAATACATATTATAATGTGAATTTTTCTGTTGTATCACAAGTAAATCCTCATATTAGTCTTTTTTTTTATGCTCCTAAAGGTACTGTGGGTAGACCAGTTGCTGTTAACAGTCGTAAAACCCGTAAAGAAAAATATGCATCGTTTAGAGGAGGGTTTGTAGCAACAGCTTTAGAACAATTATTAAAACTTGAAATAACTAAGTGGTTGAAAATGATCAAAACATTAGATCTACTTCCACTATTCCTTGAGCAAGATTGGCTGAATATTTGGCTTCAAAAATTTTCAGGATCAATTACTATTTGGCCAAGGTTTAAATTAAAGGACTTTATATATATATTGAGCGACCCTTCAGAGGAGAAGCTTGCTCAAGTGATACAAAAAGGTGAAAAGTCAATGTTTCCTAGACTTTTATTTATTAAACATAGACTATCCATTGAAAGAGCTATTGAAAGAGGTAGAACCAAAACTAAGTCTCAGCTGAACATTCATGAATCCTCAGGTCAGAAGGATAATATAGTAACAGACATGGAGACTAGTTTCACTGTGACAGATAGCGATTCAGATACAAAAAGCATCGAATCATCTGAATGTTATAATGAGCATGGTAATGGTGAAATCAAACATTATGGGTCATCATCAGATGAAGAACATATCTATAATGATGATTCCAATTATGTAGAAGATGACAATGAAGGATATAGTAGTTCAAATATGATCTCATCTCTATTTGGAAAATCTTCAAAGCACAGAAGAAACACCATTTTTTAACATATACTTAGATAGAAGACTTTTTTAATTTCAAATTTAAATTTTCATAATTATTAACTGTATCACCTTGTTCTAATATATATGTAACATAATCTATTATTAATGGTATACTTTTTTCGTCTAATTCCATTTTCTCGTCTAGTTTAAAATCTGATAGAACCCAACTAGCAATATGTTCTTTAGAGCAATTTGATGGTTTCGGTCCAATTGCTACCCCAAATTGATATATATGCTCATAATTATATGCCATTAGGGATCTTTGTATGCATTTAATTCCATTTTGACTACTACTCTTTTTCATTGGCAGAATTTTCACACGAGGTAAATTTATATGATAATCATCATAGATAACAAATATTCTAGTCTTTTGTAATTTTATCTTTTCAGTATCCAAAAATTGTTTAAATGCAATATTAGATTCATTCATATAAGAATTAGATTTGACAAAGTATATATTATTAATGGTACTTTTACTGTACTTTTTTCCAGATGCTTTCACTAACTGTTTTGCACCATAGTACTCTAATAACTTTTTTAACACATAATGTCCAGTTGAATGTCTATTCATACTTCCAGGGTTTCCTAATGAAAAGAAAACTATTGTTAAATCCTCATCTGTCATAATTTATGCAATAAATATAGGCTTCTAGATTTTTTTTTAGCAAAAAACTAAAGTTTTCTGGAACCACAGATTTTTGTGCACGAAAATTACATTCATCTTTTTGTAGTGATTTAATTACTATCTTTAAAAACCAGTATGACTCATGAAACAAATGATGACGCAGTGTTAGAAATAAAAGATTCAGAGTTCTTACATCAGATGGATAAACATGATGATAGTTTCGAGGTGGACACAATAATAGATGAATATAAACATACACATGAACAAACACAACTGGAAGGTAATGATAATGATGAAAATAATGTAACAATTGATAATAATGAAGAAAATGAAGAAAATGAAGATAGTGATTTTGGAGCATTTGATGATGCTTCATTTGATGATGAATCATTTGATGAATTTGAAGAACCGATAGAAGATCAAGAGTCTATTGAACCTACTGAAGAACACGTTGATATTTTAAGATTTACTGAAGAAACATTTAATGAAAAAGAGGATTTTAAAAGCTCCATGAATGAACTAATGGGAAAATTATTCCCAGATAATTTACCTAAGAAGGATAATAAATCTGAATTACGTGACTTGTTAAATCAAAGATCATCAGAAGTTTTCAAGGAATTGTCAGCAATACCTCATTTAAAACCGCCCAACTGGATAAAAATGAAAATTCGTCATATTTTACTTGTAGAATTAGGAATTCCTATAAATTTGGATGAAATTTCTAATGATCATCACACTTATAACCATCAAGTTAAACATGGTTCTAGTAATATAAATACAATAGAAGAAAATATTGACTGGAGCAAATTCGACATTCCTAAGGATTCAAAATTAAGTACTACTGAGAAGAAAGAATTAATTAAAATAACACCTGATATCCTTTCGGCAGTTGAAACTGATAACTTAACGAATTCCACAAAGCAGTATTTAGAATCATGTTCCGATGATGCATTAGACGCAAAGTTGGCAGAATTTAACTCAAATTATAACCGATTAATCCAAATTGCTCTGGTTTGGATAGAAAATTTTGAAGAATTAAAAGAGAATTTTAAAGTATATGAGAATGTTATTCAGAATTTCATTGGTAATAGTCAAAAACTTAGAAGAGAAGAAATATTTGAAAATATAAGCAAATTGAAACAGAAAGGCAAGAAAGGCAAAAAACCCGTAAGAGTATGATAGCTTAAATAATTTCTTTATAAGTTATGTATATATTAAATTATAAACCACTTTACAAAATTTTATAAATCAAATAGAGATTTCAATTCCTCATTCTTGTTTAGGTCAAGTGCTACTTGGTTCATATTTAGGAATTCATGGTTCATAAAGTTATTGTTCATGAAAGATTCTGAATAATTTTGATTATTTCTTAAAGGAACATTTCCTGGTGTCGCACCAGAAGGTGTTTGAACACCACTTGGAGGAGCACTAAATTCCCCAGGAAATAGCTGTGTAGGTTCAAAATTGTCAAAGAAATCTCTATCAGTAGGTAATATTTCTGTGACCAAAGATATATGTGGAAATGAATTTGTAGAATTTGGAGTGTCGCTTGTGCCCATATCCGTAGAATCGGTATATGATCCATTACCACCAAAATTTATGTCATCATTGGTATTATTATTTTGAGAATGGAACGGTGCTTGAACTTGAGAAGTATGTGTGTTTTTGCCTTGTCCATTTTTAGAATCCCCTAAAGTATCTTCATATTTTCTTTCATATGGAATAGATCCTGGGGAAATATCGTCATTTTGTGAAACAGAAGGATTTGAAGGATTTGAAAAATTATTTTGAGTATTACTAATGTTACAAAATTTAGACAATTGATCTTGTGTTCTTAAAGCTTTTTCTGTAGCATTATTCTCATTGTATTCTTCTAAAATATTTCCATTTTCTATAATTTTAGCCCTTTTAAATTTGTTACTAGCATATTTGTCAAATAGCTTCATTAACATTTTTGCAATTGGAAAATATTTTCCTAACTCAGTCAATACTTCTCTTGACACATGTAAAGACTCGGTAGCTGTAGATGCAATTACTTTATTTGGTGAATCAACGTGGTAAATTAACATCATTAATGCCATAAAAACAATGTAAACAAACATAGTAGGGCAATATATAATTTGGTTTTCATTTAAAAGAATCTTAGATACAATGGCTGTCATTCTTGCAGCTTGAAATGATATACCCCAAGATGGATATTTATAATTATTTGGGTTTGTAGAATTAGATTTGGCCATCTTTAATAAATTAGATCTGTGAATTAAATATAAACGATTATAATACTGTGCATTTAAAAGACACGAATAAAAATTTTGAGTTTCTGGATCAGTTAGAGAAAACACTAATTTAGGTGGCAAATTAGTAAACCAAATTCCCATTAACATATCACAGTGTTGAATAATCGAAAATTTATTCTTGCCTTTTAACAGTGATTTAACCGTGTATTGTTGATTGATGATGATACCAGTGATTTCAGCAAGTTTAACTAAATGAATGAAATATAATGCTTGTATTTCATTAACAGGATATGGTGATTCTATATTATTTTCTAGATCACTTTCATCAAAATCATCAAGCGTTAACATTGGAACATCACAATCATTTAAATCAATCGTTGAGGGTCTTCCGAAAGCAATTGCAACATTTCTATCTTTTTCAAAAAGACACCACCATATTCTTCTCCACACTTTCTTTTCTTTTTTTGTTAACATAGGAGAGTCGCTCACATCTCTATGTAATCCAAAACCTTGAGCTAAACCGATTGCAACTCTAGTCCAATAAAACGAATTCCTAGTAACGTCTTGTGGACCCTCCCAATATGACCCTATTAATATCAAGGATTGAATTAATGCAACAGGGTCACTTTCATAATTAGCTTCATAGAGTGCTTTTGCTCTTCTAAAAAATGTTAAACTGGCTAAATGGTTGGAGCCCTTTGAATCTTTAAGAAGAGGATTATCTGAAACACGACTACCACACAATAAGACTGCTTGCAATAGCATTAATGATGGACTATCATCAGGATCATTGAATTTTGTCATAAAGTCTGTTCTATCAATTACTGGCATTAATGGATGAATATGTTCAAAAAATATTTCAATTAAATCTAGCGAAAGGCTTTTTGATGGCAATAGAAATGCACCTCTTAGCTTCAAAATTTCCAATTCTACAGCATCCAAACTCGTATTATCCTCATCATCAAGAAAATTGGACAATTCTATATGGTTCTGCCCTACTTTCTGAGTCCATGTACCAAATGAAGATGATCCTACGAATGTTAATAATGTTTTATTATGACCATTTGCTGCATGACTAGTATTGGATTTATACGAGGAATTCAATGAAGGAGGCACACTAATTTGTGAAATATTTATTAATGGTTCACTGTTTGATGATTGACATGGTGGGTTAATTTTTTCTGATTTAATTGTGGTGTCCTGAGCTCCTTCTGCAGAGTTCTCATTATCATACCCAACAGTTTGTTTTCTCTTCAGTTTTGAGTCCCCACCAGAACTACCTCTTTTTTTGGCTTCCGGGAGAACACATTCGCAACCAAACGTTATACAATTAGTACAGGGTATGTGTATTTCGGCATCACATCTGACTTTTCTTGAACGACAAACAGCACAAGCTCTGCTCCCTCTTGGTCGTTTGTACTTGATAGTGAAAGCCTTAGGTTTTTCACTGTTTTTGTTATTGCTGATGTCATTTGGAATAGTACCATTCTCGGTATTAGTGGATTCTTCCTTAACTTTGGGGCCCATAATATGACTAACGCTTAATCACATTGTAATAAATATCAAAAATTCCAATTCTTAATATGATACGAATGCGAATGCGACTACTGGGGAAACAAGTGACCCAGTTCGTGATGACAAAATGAGGGGCGGAGATTAGTGTTGATTTTCCTAAAAAAAAAAAGTATTACTTTTACTTAAGCGGGGATTAAGTTAGCCGATAACTAGGTTAGTCGGAGTTTGTTATAGTGGTCCACCAAGAATTCTGGACGGTATACATAGAATAATTTGTAGGAGGGGGAGATATTATAACTGATTTCGTATTAGCAAACTAGTATAAAATATCTTGGGCCGAATTAAGTTTTAGTTAGCGTTGAGAGATTGTAGAATAAAAGTGTATGGCATTAAAATTTAATAGGGGTATATGTAATAAACCAGCAGATGTGAATTCCCATTAAGGAAATTTCAAGAGGTGTGTATTCAAATAAAATACCAAATTGCATAGTCAAAATTATGGTTTATTTTTCACAGGCAGATAATTTTATTAATTCTAAGCATATGATGTCCAATAGTGGTAATTTATATTATATTGATCTAGTTTAACTATACAGGTATTTGGATAGAATTTATGAGTGATAATACTAATCAGCATAGAACTGTTATGGTATAATGTTAATGTATTTTCGGTACATTGGTAAGTCATATGACTAAAACCTGTAACTTTGACGCATGTCAGCTAAATTTGGGTATTTTTAATTAGTAACTCAAGTAGACAATTTCTATAAACTAAATAAAGAGGGGGGACTTTAAATAAAATGAATATATATAATGTTACATCGCTGATCTTGTTTGGTATATATTGTTGTCTTTTTAACTCAGTGATGGTTTGTTGAACTAAAAAATTGTTTGTAGTATTCCTCGGTTTTTCAAGGCTGTATACCTAGTATTATCCTTATCACCTAATATTAAATTGAATCATTTTAAAGAGAACATTAGTACTAGTAGATAATAAATGATGATGAAATTGAAAATCTTATCAATAGATAAATAATTTAATAACTTTTTTAGTTGGTATATATTTTCTCATTGTAATTATCTATTATATGTATCGATATAGCATCTAGAAAGAGGCAATATGAATAATGAAGGATATAAGTCAAATTTACAAACTTTTTTTTTTTGTATTAATTCGTTCTAATCAAGCATCATTATCACATATTTAATATATTTCATGAGTAAATATTTCACTAAGCAAGTAATAATTTTTCAATCTTAGCTCATAATCCATAATTTGGTACAATAAACTTGAAATTAAAAATTAAGCTTATACTAAAATCTTATTACATATAATTAACTGGCCAAAATCAAATTTAATATCTTCATTTTTTAAAGGGTTGCAATCTCGAACTATTATTTTTTTGAGTTATTTTAAGCAAAATACGCGAATATCAATAGAAAAATTCAATGCTTGTTAATGAACTTAACTATGCCAAATTGGAGATATATTGTTGCTTCAACAGCATCTGTTTTATACATTTGCTATCTTCTTAAACAAAATAATGATATTAAAAAATCAAAATCTTTAACAACATTGTCACCTAAGTCTAGAGGAGTAGATTCACTTATTGGAAATACACCATTAGTAGAAATAAAATCTTTATCTAAGCTTACCGGATGCAAAATTTATGCCAAGTTAGAATTAGCTAATCCAGGAGGCAGTGCAAAAGATAGGGTTGCTTTAGCTATCATTAGAGAAAATGAAAATTTGGGCAACCTTAAACCACATAATGGCGATATTATTTTCGAAGGCACCTCTGGTTCTACTGGTATTTCTATTGCTTTATTAGCAAATGCTTTAGGTTATACCGCTCATATTTGTTTGCCTGATGATACTTCATCTGAGAAAATGCAATTATTAAAATCACTTGGTGCAGTGTTGGAGCCTGTAAAGCCAGCATCTATAGTAGATCCAAACCAATATACAAATGCAGCCAGAAAAGGAGCTGATGATATCAACAACAACGAGAACGATAAAAGACATGCTATATTTGCTGATCAATTTGAAAATGACTTTAATTGGAGAGTACACTATAAAACTACAGGTCCTGAAATTTGGGAACAAATGGAACATGATATTGATATGTTTATTACAGGCTCTGGTACTGGTGGTACTATTTCAGGTGTATCAAAATTCTTAAAAGAGAAGAACAAAGATACTAAAGTAATCTTATCTGACCCACAAGGATCTGGATTAGCAAATAGAATCAATTTTGGAGTAATGTATGATTCTGTCGAGAAAGAAGGTACGAGAAGAAGACATCAGGTTGATACATTAGTGGAGGGTATTGGCTTGAACAGACTAACTTGGAATTTTAAACAAGGGGAAAAATATATAGATGAGGCTATTAGGGTAACTGATAAACAAGCTCTTATGATGGCGAAATATTTATGTATAAATGATGGATATTTTTGGGGCTCTTCCTCTGCTATTAATTGTGTTGCTGCTGTAAAAGCAGCTTTAAAATATGGTCCTGGACATAAAATTGTTATAATTGCCTGTGATTCTGGTGCCAGGCATCTTTCTAAATTCTGGAAATACGCCGAAGAAATACCAAATGATATCACTATCGATAATATCTTGAATAATTAATTAACTCCTATATATAGCTAAGCTATAACTAAGCTGACTTCTTTTTGGCATTTTCAATTAGTCTCTTTTTTGTTTCTCGATATATTTTAACTGTACTAAGAGTTGCAGCACTGATACCCATCCATATTTGTAAACTATCAAAAGGTAATTTCATATGGAAAACAGTATAAGAATTAAATGTAATGTCTGAAAGCCATTTATAAATATCTAGGTAAGCATTATTCTTTTTAAATTGAATGTCTTTCAATAATTTCAAATCTTCTTTATCATTCTCATGATTATCAAAAGTATAAAAAGCAGTACCTCCAAGAATTTGTTTAGATAGCTGTCTCGCCTTGTTTTTAACTTGCACTTGTATTTTCAAATCCATTTCTTGTTGCTTTAATTGTTGAAGTTTTACAAGAGAATTGTATAATCCAAAAAATGAATCATAGTACCATGCTAATGATTCATGACGTCCAACAATCTTTCGTATATCTTGATTTTTAAATAGTTTCAATTTAAAAAGTAAAGATGCTTCATCATTAATACCATAATAAAGTGATAATATATCACCAAGTAAAGCTTTATTACAAAGGTTTTTTAATTCAATTGTCTTGCTATTTTCAAATTCTTTCTTAATCTTAATAAACAAATTTCTTATCCTAAATGGTGATTTACCAAATCTTAAAAATTGTCTATAAGTAGATAATCCTTGAACTAGTCCCGAAAATCTTGTCAGAATTGTGGAACTCAATAATATTAATATTATTTTTATAAAGTCTTGGGGGTGTTTCAAGAAATTAAGAAATAAATTTAATTTCTTATCATTTTTATTATATCTCATATTTATGACATTTATGTTTATATTATCATCACTTAAATACATCTGAGTTTTTTTTGCATGAAATATAAGTAATCTGAGTGAGTATTGTCCAACTTTAGCTAGTTTATCTTTACCCATTACAGTGTTTATCATAGAAAATAAAACCTCCCATGCAGTTACATTGTGGTTCAATTCTTCTTCCTTTAAAGATACATTTGTGGTATTGACTGTTTTATTGCTTAAACTTTTTTGATAAATGGATGTACCAGTACTAATATCATTTACCGAGGGAATAGTTGTAAATTTAGATGGGGTATCATACTTTTGTTTGGATGTAGAATCGCTAGTCACAAAAACTTGCGTGTTAGTCATACCTATGTTATTATTATTTTTTAAAGGAGAGTTATCCTTTGAATCTATCCACTCAGAATTGTAATTATGAATTAATGGTGCTTGAATTGGAGTAGCCTGATAATGCGCTAGAGGTGTGTCAAAATATTGTATTGTTTTTTTAGATTCTAGTTGGTGTAGATCTGAATGATGATTTATGATATTCGAGTTGATTTCATTCATCATCTAACATGAAAAAAAATGCTGATATATTCTTCTCTTTTATAATCTTTAATGATATGAGCAGTGATATCAAAAATGTAATTGCATACAGGTAATATTGTGTAATTTCTCAAAATGTTACGTTACAATACGTTAGGTTACATTAATTGAACGAAATATTATTTCTATGAATATATAAAGAATTGAATAAATAAATTGTAAAAAAAAAAAAAAAGAAATGCTTTAATTAATAAATTATTAATACCGTCAATTAAGTTTTTTTTGAATATCCATTCACAGTTTCACTATTAGGTCCCATTATAAACGCACCAACACTTCCCAAATAACCTTCATGTCTTAAAAAGTAAGATTTCATATCACCATGGGACCAGAAATTTACAGCGTAGCTTAGAGTATGAATTGTTTGTTTATGTCCCGAAATATAACTACCACCAAAATAAATTCTCTTCAAATTAAATCTTAGGGCATGCAAATAAGCAATTTGTCCAATGTTATTGGATACCAGATATAATAATGATCTTGCAATGTCTTCTTGTCTAAATTGAGCAATTTTTTCACCAGGTGTCATGTTTTTTACTTTATCGTTGAAACGCAATTTCTTAAACACCTTTGCAAATGAGGATGCAATATGGCTAGATTTTAAACCAATCTTGTTATAACTTGCTCCATAAATGTCACCAACTAACAAATCAATATTTTCATTATTTCCCCTCTGAGCCATTTCCAACATCTCATTATAATCCTTAGCATCAGTTAATAAAGATAATAATCCCCACAAAGTACCACCACCAAGCGAAGAACCACCAATTCTTTCAAAACCATTAGGACCTGGTCCAGTTACCTTCACCATAGAAACACCACTACCTATATTAACTAATAAGTATGGGTAAATTTTAGATTCTTCTACAATAGGTTCAGACTTAGTATTATTTTCTAATAGATCATATGAAAAAATTTCGTTAGGAATTTTTGTAGTTAGCCAGTCAAGACCTCTTATTAAGCATTCCATTTCATCTTTTGCAATGATATGCATAGGCAATTTATTCTTCTTAAAAGTCTTCTTCATTAAATCATAAAATTTATGTGAACCACCCCCAGTTGCCATAATATATGTAATTGGAGGTTCTGAATCTTTGTACGTCGATTTTTTAATGATCTTTATCATAAATTCAAGTGCTTCTTCCTCAAAACTTCCTGTCTGAAAATCTTTAAAATGCAATTTTCCACCACCAATATGTTTTTTACTTCTTGTAAAGTATACCAATTTTGTTAATGTACCCCCAATATCTACAGATATATGAATAATTTCCGAGTTATGTTTAGGTAATGTAATATTTTTCGTTAAATCGTAATCAGGACTAGCATTCAATTCTTCTATCTTGTCTTCGTCAATAATCGCCGATAACTCTTCTTCTGACTCTGAAGATGTTCCAGGTAATGGACTAACAGACCTCTTAGGATTCTCCTGTTGTTCTCTGAGTAAATGATCATTAGCTATATATGCACCAGAACAATCTATCTTTATATTTCCTGGATCAACAGACTCCAAACTCAATTTTTCATTGGAATTACCGCTCTTCTTAAGTATATTCACCATCGGCTGTATTTCTCGTTAAGTATATGTGAGATTATAATAATTTTTTCCTATAAACTTTGTATATTTTTAGTGAATATAAATTCTTGTTTTAAGTAGATTATCTTAAAAATTAACCATTCAATTACACGCCTCTAGCCTATCTGATCGTAACCAATGTCTATTCGTAAAGATTTTTGTTAAAAAAAAATATTGTTGGGGTCGATATCATGCAGGATTCGTATAATAGCGAAACTGTCCACGGTTGATTATCTGAATGCTCAACTACCCCCATATATAAGGGAATTAGAGTATTGGGACAGTGACTACATAAAAGCATGTAGTTGGGCCATAGGCCAATTATTTGTTTTCGGTTATAAATTTAAGCATTGTATATTATTAGTGGAAATGGGTGAAGGGAACTACTAAACTGGAAAAACTCATCTCACACAAGTATTTATAGATCCATGTACAGTAGTATAATTCAATAATTGACGAAGTTATCATCTTTGTATAGTTCATTTTGTTGCATTATTGTGTTAATCTATATTTTGCAATCAGTGTAGACTCAATAATTTTTCATGTCCGAGGTGAAAATTTTTTATTTAATTAGAGGTTGTTTAAGCCCGTTATTTCAGGGACAACATGTCTAATGAATTAAAAAATCAAGCCAACATTTCTGAAATAAGGCTGTTGGTCTTAAGTAACTATTTTTTACCGTCAGAATATGACTTAAAGTTGAAGATAAATCATTTAAAGCCGAATTTCAATGGTGAATTGGCTATAGAATTGAAACAAAACCCAGATTATATCGGGGAAGCACCAGTCACCTTTAAATTGACATTACATTCCCAAAAGCTTGTTGTTATTAAAGCAGTTTTACAAACTGAAGAATCACTGGATTTGAAAATTGAATATGATAGAGCTAATCAACGTGTTATCTTATCGAATGACACTGCTCTTCCACAAAATGCCAAGGTCGTATTATCTTACATGGGTCAAATCAACTCGATTAAAACATATAAGGATCAAACTAATGGTTTATTTAAAACTAACTACTTAGATTCTATTTCTGGTAAATCTGATAACTACATATTAGCTACTCATACTCAACCTCATGCTGCAAAATTGATTTTTCCATTGGTAGAAGAATTAAAAGTTAAGGTTCCAATCCGCTTACGTATAGAAACAGCAACTAAATTTAAGGTTATCTCAAATAGCCCATTATTGAAAACTGACATTGTATCACTTTCCGAAAACTCTGTTTTCGAGTTCAAACAAACTCCTCCAATTGCACCATCTGTTTTTGGTTTTGTCATTGGTGATTTAGAATACTTAGAAAATAATAAAATTGATGTTCCTATTAAAATTTATACTCCGATTGGTGAATCTTCAAGGGCTAGATATGCTTCACAATTAATTTCTAAATTCATTCCAATTATGGAAGATTTATTCAAGTACAAATATCCATTAGAAAAATTTGATTTAGTTTCCTTGCCGTTTTTATCTGACGGTGCTATGGAAAATTGGGGTCTTGTGACAATTTTATCTAATCAATTGCTTATTGAAGACCAAAGGGCAGGTGCTGGAGCTAAAAAGCAATTACAAGAATTAATATCTCATGAATTAATTCATCAATGGATTGGCAATTTAGTTACATTTGATAACTGGAATAATTTATGGTTAAACGAAGCATTTGCTACTTTGTTAGGAAATTATGTTGTTAAGGTTTCTGGTATTGGAATTAAGAATTTTGAGTTATCTCAAGTAGAACATTTTGAGAATTTTATGGACAAAGATTGCTTTTATTTTAATGGAGAGTCTTCTATTCCTTCGATTTATTCTTATACCCTGAAAGTTAAAACTGATTTAGGTTCTTCAACATCAACAATTTTTGATGTCAATGCTTATGAAAAGGGAATGATTCTTTTAAGAATGGTTGCTAATATTTTGCAAAATGAATCTAAAGAATTATCCAATAGTGATAATTATTCTATTTTATTTGATGGTCTCAATAAACTTCTTAAAAAATATGAGTACCAAACAATTAAGCCTATTGATATTTGGAATATTTTAAATGAGTTTACTTCTATTGATATAGTCAGTTTCATGCATTCTTGGGTAAGATACCCTGGCTTTCCTATTGTTACTGTTACCAACATCCAAGACAAATTAAGGTTTGAACAACATAGATATTTATTTAATAATACTCCACAAGATTTCGATTTAGAAGATCAGCCATACCACATTCCATTAGCCATAAAAGTTCGTGATAGTGAAGGAAAAATTAAAATTCTTAATATTATGATGACAGATAGAGTATTGGAATTGGATATTCCGATTTCACAATTTATTATTGCTAATAATAACAGATCTGGGTACTATAAGGTAATTTATGACCAAGAAATCATTCAGGTAATTATTCAAAATATTTCTAATAATTTGTTGTCGAGAGTGGATGCTTTATCTATTGTATCTGACTATGGTAAATGTATTGGAACCAATGCATCAGATGCCAGACACTTTATTGATTGTTTGAAAATTATGAAAGCTTTTACTACTAAATCATGGATTCTTGATTTCGAAGTATTGCAATCTGTTTTGAGTTATTTGGAGAGTATTAATCATATTCTCATTAACTATAGTGAATATACCCATTTTAAAATTTGGTTAGACGAATTTTCATCGAAGTTATATAGTAAAGTTGGTAATTGGAATAAAATTACCGAATTAAGTTCAAAGTATTCTATAACAGAAATGAACGTTAGAAATTCAATTCTTCAATTGAGAATTGAGAAAGAGGATTGCCAACAATTGGCTAAAAAGCTTTTTAAAAATCTTATTAACCTGGGTACTTCTAAGTCCTTTACACCAAGAGAATTATTACCTTCAATTTTCAATTTGAATATTTATAATTCTTCCCAAAAAGAATATAAGAAGATTTTTGAATTCGTTAAAAATTCTGATAAATCATTTTTGAAAAATACGAATACTACTAGTCATCAAGTACAAACTATAGCTGTTTCTTCATTGTCATTTGTTGCTAATGATGAATTATTGAGTAAAACATTAAATTTTGTAATGACAAATATTGATTCTAAATTAATCGAACTTGCTTTGGTTGGGTTTCAATACAAGAGTTCTAAGGCTGATAAATTGAAAGTATTTAACTGGTATAAATTACATTATGATCAATGGATTTTAAGGTCATTAAGAAAAGGTTCAGATTGGGCTAAGCAAATTGGTGTAACTGTAAGCAATATTACTAAGATTGTATTAGGAGATATTATGCAACATGATGAATATCTTATCAACTTAAAGAACGAATTTATCCAAGAAAAAACTCAAAAGTTACCAGAACATGGCTTGAAAAAACTTATGGAAGAGATTGAATCTGAAAATAGAGACAAAATTGTAGTCAGTAGACTATACAATGAGGTTAAATTGTCCTTGCCTTAAATTAAGAATTATATAAGATATTGACTAAATTGTAAATAGAATTATTAGTATATAGTAATTTAAGTCATAGTCTTGTGTGAAGAAAATCATATATGCCAACTGAAGCCTGCTTCATTCTTTGTAAAGGATAAAATGTTATGAACCATTATATCAACTTGATCTTCTTCTGTTTTTTCTATCTGCTCTTCATTTTGTTCTATATTTGAATACAGTGGTGAACAATCTATAGAATCAGGAAGTGGTAATATAACCTGCTCTTCTTGGAGGTATCGTTTAAATGCTTCTTTTTGTTCTATCTCAGTGGAAGAATCATTTATGTCTATTGTTGGTTTGATTATTTCATTGTCGTGTTCGTAATTGTTCTTGTAATTATTATCGTAATCTAAGTAGTAATATGTGAATTGCTTTGATATACCTGGTATTTGTGTAAATTCCAGTTGTGGAAGTATGTTTGTCAAGTTACGATGCCAACTATAGCTGAAAAATGATGTCTTGGCTACAGACTTCTCTTTCGAGAAACCAAAAGATGATATCTTATACTTGAGCTTATTCATTACCATATCCAATTGGATTAAATGGTATGCACAGATTCTAATTCTTCAAAACAAGGAAGATTATACTGGCTATATAAATGCATTAATCGAAGTCTAGTGTCTAGATGTCTGTATGAGTACTACATTCTTGATATTACAGCATTGACACATGCTACTAAGAAAAAATCTATGCAGATCGAATGTATCTACCCCTAAATATCATGCCATATGAAAACAGTATATATTATCGACTATAAGGGTAATTAATATTTGAAAACTAACGTTGCAATTGACAACGGGATACGACAGCCAATTACTAAATCACATTGGTCAATATTATAATTAGGCAGCTTTTCCATTACCGTATTTTGGGGGAAACTCATCTGAAGGTCCACTAATTGGAACACAGGTACACCATTGTTCTTTAGGAGCTGTGCCCATAGCCATTGGTACATGCATTCCACATCCCATCCAAGTCATTTTACCTAGAATAGTTAGCTTTTTGTCCTTTATTGTTCGATTCATACTATACGAATACTATTTGTGGGATTTTGAGGTCGCCTTTGAATATGTATGGAAACTTAAAAATTATTATCTTTTTCTTTATATCCCGTACATGGCTGACTGTATGAATGTTCTAATCTTTCAGAAGTTCTACTTACCACACACTGAACAATTAATTGGTTTACACATCTTTCTTATTGATATATACTAGTTCTAGACTTATCCTAGTTATCCGGTTATTTGAAATGCGTGAACATATTTTTGAAGAGTGTATATAAATTTTATTCATACGATTTTTTGGATCGCTAAAATATTCATATTAATATACAGTATACTGTGGCTAAAACGAACTAATCGGATCTAATTCGACAGTTTTACCCTAAATATATTCTAAATATCATATAATTGCTGTTTTTGAATTATCCTTTATTACAGAGTTCAATCCCACAATTTCAAATGATGTTTTATTGTTATCCCTTGCATTTATAAGCAGTTTTACAATATTGTGCTTCTATTTTGTATATTCTAAATATTAGTTATATGAGACCATAGATATACTTTACAATATTATACTTTTGGGTTATTGGTATTCGTTCTATTCCTATATACAATTTTTACTCTTGTTATAACTTTTCCTTTAAAGGCTTTTCGAGCTCCTTCAATTCTTCTTCAATATCTAAGTTTTCTTGAATGTTCCACAATTGTGAATACAATGAGTTCTCATTTGCGAGTAATGAATAATGAGTTCCCTCTTCTTGAACTTTACCTTGGTTTAAAACGATAATTTTGTTTGAATCAGCAATGGTTCTTAAACGATGGGCAATTGATATACTAGTATTTGGCTGTTCTTTAAAAATACTCCTTATTGTTTTTAACAATGCTTGTTCTGTTTGAGTATCTAATGCTGATGTCGCTTCGTCAAAGAATGTAATTGGTGCCTTCTTTAATAAAAGTCTAGCTATAGCAAGTCTTTGCTTTTCACCTCCAGATATCATCATACCACGTTCACCAACAATTGTATTTACGTCATTAGGAAGGTCTTTAATTAAGGTATTAAGCTTAACCAGATCAATCATGTGCATTATTTCATCATCCTTGGCATCAAGTCTACCATATCTTATGTTCTCCAATATTGTATCATTGAAGAGTGGTGTGTCTTGAGGAACAATACCTATTTGTCTTCTTAAGGATTCAACAGTGACTTTGGAAATATCTTGGCCATCAATTAAAATTCTACCTTTTTGAACATCATAGAAACGGAATACCAATCTTAAAATTGTAGATTTACCACTTCCAGAAGGGCCAACTATAGCTACTTTTTCACCAGCCGGAATTGTGAATGTAGCATCCTTTAAGATAGGTCTATCGGGGTGATATCCAAAAGTAACATTTTCGAATCTTATCTCACCAGGAATGCCAGCTTTATTCAATACTAATGGTTTTGCGTCTTTTGCATCTACAATGTTGATTTTATACTCTTGTAATTGAAATAAGTTCTCCATATCCAATAATGATTGCTTCAATTCACGGTAAACTGAACCCAAAAAATTCAATGGAACTGATAATTGGAAAACAAGCTGGTTAATTAAAACTAGGTCACCAACGCTTAGGGTTCCAGTAGCTACACCATTACATCCCATGTACATCATAGCAGTTAGAGCACTAGTAAAAATTAAGTTTTGACCTGAGTTTAAAAATGCTAATGAAGTTGCAACTTTGATGGATGCTTTTTGGTATTTAGTTAATGCATCTTCATACTTAGATGCCTGGTATAGTTCATTATTAAAATATTTCACGGATTCATAGTTAATTAAAGAATCAAGAGCAACACTAGCAGCCTGGTTATCAGCAGTATTGGCTTGTCTTCTAAACTTAGTTCTCCAAGAAGTAGTTTGAATAGTGAAAATAGAATATGCTATCATCGTAGCAAATGTCACAGCTGCGAAAGAAGCTCCATAATTATAAGTCAAGATACCACAAACAACTGAGATCTCAAATGTTATTGGAAGAATGTGGAAAACTAAAGCAGTTAAAACATAACTAATACCCTTCGTACCACGATCAATTGCTCTAGTCAACCCACCGGTTTGAGTAGATAAATGGAAATGAAGATCCATATTTAAAAGATGTAAAAATGTATTGTAGGCAACTTTCTTAATAGCACTTTGGGCAACAGATGCAAAGACAGCATTTCTTAATTCACCAAAAAGAACAGCACAAAATCTAGCACCACCATAAGCTAAAATCAAAGATCCAATAACTGTAACTACAGTACCTGCTTGCTCTGACCAGTTAATATTCATTTCATCTATAATTGACTTAAAGTAAAAAGGAACTTGTACATTCAAGATTTTTGCCGAAATTAGCAATGTTAACGCAATCACAACCCTTATCTTAAAACTTGGTTTGTTTTTTGGCCACATAGTACTCCACAAAGATTTAATCATTTTGAAATGTGAAGTACTAAACTGTTTACCAAATAAGTTCTTATTTCCGCCTGTTTTGGTTGCATTCTTAAGTGATGTAGTTGTATGAAGTGATCTTAAAAGACTAAAATTTCCAGAAATATTCTGTTGTTTATGAGCACAATCCAAAAACTTTTTATAAAATCCAACTTTTTTTGTAAATAATGATCTTGAGTGATTAAATATGGTCTGTCTAGCGGGCCTTATGGTATTAATCACCCCTAATTTCAACATTTTACTTGTTGGTTAATTTTTGTAGAAGAAATTCAATTTAATTTTCAAGATATCATACTCGCACTAATAAAAGTAGCTTACATCATTACCAAATATCATGATAAATTACGTTATAAAAAGAAAAACAATACACATTAAAATTCCGTGTATTTACTATTTTATAGATTATTATGGATTATTAGAATTAGGACTATCAATATTTCGTTAATTTTCTATTCGTTATAACTATTTATAATTTGTTTTATATTTTCGATTTTATCTCATTAGTTTTCAGCATTAGTCTTTTCTGACAATTTAGCTTGAGCGACTAAATTAGCCGGGGCATCCATTCTTGGTAAGATAACTTCAATCATACGAAGTTTGTTTGGTGTAGAAAATTCCTTGTCATCGAAAATTTTATTAATTTCACCAATAGTAGAAACCCTAATAGCTTCGTAATCCTTAGCATTGAATAATGGTAAAAGTTGCAAGTTATTCCATGGTTGGATATCGTTATAAGTAGCATTCATACCATGGATCAATCTTTCAATAGTATAACCATCATTGTTCAAAACGTAAAGGTATGTGTTGTTACATTCCCATTTACACAATGTGGAAATTTCTTGAACTGTTAATTGCAAGGATCCATCACCAACAAATAAGATTACTCTTCTCTCTGGGTTAATTTCTTGAGCAGCCATGGCAGCACCAACAGTAGCACCTACTGTGAAACCAATAGAACCCCACAATACTTGGGAGATACCAATAGTGTTATTTGGGAATTTAGATTGAACAATACCGAAAGCAGATGTTCCAGTTTCAGTAACAATGATATCACCTTCCCTAAACCAAGATGAAACTCTAGTCCATAACCATTCTTGAGAAATTGGAGTATCTGGTTCGGCTGGAGCGTTATGAAGATTAACTGATGGAACTGGTTGTGGAACATAATGGGAAACAGATGAACCTACAACTTCTAGTAATTTTTGTAAAGCTTCCTTCATTTGAACACCTGGAAAAGTGGCTTGTCTGATCTTGGTATAGTCAGAATGGAATTCAATAACATTTCTGGTCTTATAAGAGTAAGAAAAGGAACCAGTGTTGAAATCAGATAATAAAGCACCGACAGATATGATTAGATCAGAGCTTTCAACGGCTTCAATCACATCTTGTTGGGATAAAGTACCAACATAGACTCCACCAAATCTTTTATGGGATTCATTGACAGCAGACTTACCCATAGGAGTTGTGAAAACTGGAAATTGAGTAATATCAACCAACTTTTCAACTTCAGCCTTACAATCATGTCTTGATGCACAGGCATCAACTAAGATAATTGGGTTCTTAGCATCGGAGATTAAGCTTAATATATTTTCAATAACTTCTTCTTGAGCTTCTGGCTCGTTTGGCTTTAATGATAAGTCAATTGGAGTATCTAAGGAAGAAGCTGGAATTTTTAAGTCGACCAAGTTAGCTGGTAAACCAATATAAACTGGTCTTTGGTAAACATAAGCTTCTCTAATACATCTATCAATTTCAGATGGGGCAGAGTTAATATCAGAAATAAATGCGGTAGTCTGGGAAATATTGTTAGACATTCTGTGGAAAACAGTGAAATCACCGTTACCAAGGGTGTGATGTAAAAGTAATTGTTTAGCTTGAGAACTGATGGATGGAACACCAACAACGTGTAAAAGACCAACATGTTCAGCATACGCACCACCAACACCATTTAATGCAGATAATTCACCAACACCGAAGGTAGTAACTAAACAGGATAAACCTTTGATTCTGGAGTAACCATCGGCAGCATAGGCAGCATTCAATTCGTTAGCATTACCAGCCCATCTCATACCTTCAACTTCGTAGATCTTATCTAATAAGGATAAATTGAAATCACCTGGTAAACCAAAAATGGTTTGCACTTCTAATTGCTTTAATCTTTCAAAAAGATATCTACCTAAAGTAATTTCGGACATTGTATAATTTTCCTTGTGTGTTTGAATTCTGTTATTGTATAGAATAAGATAAATTATTGATTATGTTACCATTATATGACCCTGTATTTATATTATTTAATCTTCTAATATCGGAAAAATTAACAGTTGCTAAATTACTACCATGCAGCAAACCTAAATTTTTAAGCGCATATATTTTGTTAATGCATATAACCGAAATCCTATTGATAAGCTTTAGGTAATTTTACTGCATGCTTACAGAAAATCGGCCCAGCTTAGTGCATATTAATTATTCAAAGTTTAATAAACTTGTTGAATATGCGGTTATAATGTCATCTAGAAAAGAAATTCACACTTTTTGTACTACAATTCACTATTACGAGTTATAAGAAGTCCATGATGCCCGGGGCTTAAATCCGAAAGATCTATTCCTTAGAGGCCATCTGCATATCGCCATCACAATATGACACCAGTGGAATGGCAGCTCTCATGATTATTGACCATGTATCGGTTTAATCCAACCCGAAAGACATTAAAATTAAAATTAATGTGACCCAGTTTGTTTTACAGTATACATCTGGCCATATTATATGCTTAAGAGATAATACTTAACCTAACAAATTTGGTTATGTATTATGCTTTGTGATTACTGATTTTCTGTAATTGTATCAATTGATAAATGAGCAGATAATATATCAATCTTTACAAATAAACTTTATAGGTACTTAATTATTTAAAAAAGGTGGAATTTTGTGTGTTCATTTCCTCATAAAAAAGAAAAAAAGTATACTCCTCTCGTAAATCCATCCTGCATTCATTGAAAGTTTTGTTTAACGACGAACATTACTCCACAGTCTTTATATCAAGAATAGTTAGCAGTATCTTTATATTGATATAGAAATGTGTGTTTAAATGCAATGAAGACGCTAGCGATTTGTAGCAATTATAGTGCATTCGCTCTCTAAATCCTGATTGGAAGCAAATTGTACTTATGTATAAAAATACTGCATTTAACTATAAACAGCGAATAAATCGTACTACTCTATTATAAATCTTTTTAATCTGACTATTAATAGAATCAAAGCCTTATTTTAGGTATAAGTATTTTTATATTTATTACTACCCTGGGGGTCTTTGGTGATGATGGTAATAGCTTATGTTGAAGTATATCTTTATAAATAATATAAATCACAATTTTATTTTATATAGAATATATGAAATTTGAAAATCGTATTACTTTCTACCTGATAGAAAAATAGCTTATCGAATTTAATCAGCTTCTAAAAATGGACTTAAAAGACATTTTATATAATTCTCATTCAGATTTTGTAATATACACTAACAGTATACAGAACCTGGTCAAATAAGTTATTAAATTCAAATACTTACGATCTTTTTGAAGTTAAACTTACTTCTAATATATTATATTATAAAAAATTTTAAACTCTTCAGTGCATTTTTTACAAACATCTATTATTCATTAAATAACTCTTGGAGTTTAATATATAGATATTGATAAAAATATTCAGCAAACTCTTGGTTGCTGAGTAATAAATCAGCTCTGGTTACCTTTTTATAACTTAATAGATATTATCATTTATATTTCAAATTTTGATAGGTTATTTACTCCAGTAAGGATATTATTGTTAAATTAACTTATTCTGTGAAAGATGTTTTATTAATGAATGGATATAATCTATAATTATGCATTAAATAGGTGTTGCTAGATTTAAAGACTAATCGTTTCTTTATATCACGGCTTAGTAATACTTGAAATTCTTTAGATTTAAGAGTACAAGATAACAACTAAAAAAATAGATTCTTTAGCATGAAATTATTATTTTCGTAATATTTTGGTATTAAATAATGCTGAGTATGGGGTTTATATATTCTTCATTTAAATATTTCTTGATTTATTGGAATTAGGATTCAATGAAATATTTTCTATAGTATTGTCTATTCAAGTTAGTTATAGTATTTTTTTTATTAAGCTAAAATTGTGAATAGTTCATAATTTGATTAGAACATTAGTAAAATAGCATCATACTATAGCTATAAAATTCTATATGGTTCTTTTATTTCACGAAGGTTAATTACGTGCTTTAAAACAACCTCTAATCTATCTGTCTTAAGTTGTTTTGTCATACTTCTTAATTGAGTTTTTTCTGTTGTCCAACGTTCTGCTTGAAATCCACCATTAGTATTTGTCTGATCAATCCATTCCTGAAGTTGTTTACAGTAGTTAACATCCTTTGGAAACGTAAGGGTATGCATTCCTTCATATGGTTTTTGTAACTTTTGTTTGATTCTTTCAAAACATGGGATTTTCAATCTTCCTGAAAAGACTCTGGATACTATTGCTGCTTGTGATTCAGAGAAGGGAAATGGAACTATATTTTTAGGTATTGCTAGAAAAGCAATGCTGGGGTCTTTAGCAAAAAATATGTCCTTATACAAATTCTTAACGTATTTTCCGTCAGTAATTATATCGTCTTGATAAGATTTAAGAAATTCAAAGTCATACAAGTATCCAGTACAGAATACAATTGAGTTTATTCCATTATATATTCTTCCATCAATACATGTAACCTCTCTTTTTTGGGGATTATATTCTTTTATCTCTGGAATTGAGATTACTGGACCAATAGTAGAGCTTTGTTCATCTCTTCTTGAGTTGTAAATTTTATTAGCCTGTGTTAGTATTTGTAAACATAAATCTGTTCCTGACGCAGAGTTCCCTACAACTAAAACATTTTTATCTTTAAAATATGTAGAATCAATGTAATATTTGGAATGGGTTACTTCATCAGGATATAATCTGTGCCATTCATCAATTCCACGAGTATTAGGAAGGGCAGGTTTATCAAAATGCCCATTTGCAACAATCACAGCATCAAAATAAAATTTCTCACCTGATTCTGTAATTAATAACCAAATTCCTTCATTTTTTTTTCTTAAACTCTTTACACCATTCCCTAAATGAAAGGAAACACCTTCAATACTATTGGCATACTTGTTTAGATATTCGCAAATTTGACTTCTAGTAGGATATTCAGGATAGTTTTCAGGCATTGGAAATTCAGAATATTTCATTGTATCTTTAGTAATATTTGTTTCCATATGTTTATATATAGGTGACAAATTCGATGCATTTCCATGTTCCAATATTTTACCATTAATAATATCGAATTTTGTTGATTTCTTAAGCTCTTCATTGTAATTCCACAAACCACCAAACTTTTCTCTTTTTTCAAAAAGATGTATTGATTCAAATTGATTAGGCTCTAATGAGAGTGCTTTTGCAGCCGCTACACCACTAGGTCCTCCTCCAATGATACCAACTCTCCTTATAACTTTCATTTAGCTCTAATTCCTTTATTAATGAACCAGGTTTATTTTTTTTTTTTAATTTATATATCAAATATTATTGGCTATTTCTACTAAGGTAATTTACAAATGTTATACTCTTATATAAAATTGTGCTTTTTACCGTTGAAAGAATATATTCCTAAAATGGCTTTTTTTTACCGGAGCTTTATTTAACTTTATGCGAAACGCAGTTGCAGCTTTGATTATCAGGTGATTTATATTATTATTTGCCATAATTTTTTGAGTATAACTATGATATGAAGATTTAGGTAACATGACAAAAGTAAAAAAAAAAAGAATATAAGATAGTTTATAAATAATAGTTTAGAATTCAAATTTAGAAATTTTATTACTATATTTTCGTATGATAAATAGGGTTCGATAATATTGAAAGCCAAACTGTGGCTTAAGAAGTATGGTATAATCCTTCAAATTGAAAATTATGGAAATTATCTTTAAAAATGACAAAAATTCTTTAATACTTGAAATATAAGGTAATTAGTTCTATGTTGCTCAAAAATTACAATCAAATGCCAATTAATTATTTTCTGAAAAGGCGTTGCTGAAAGGCCTGTATTTATCTACATTATTAACAATATATATAAATGTTGTTATCTATAATAAACTACATATTTAATAGATATTAAATAAATTTGTGTATATCTAGCTATCAACTTTATGGAAGAGAATGATAAATTTTCTAAAATCTTTTAAGAAGGGAAAATATTATTTAGAATATTAAGATAAATATCAGTAGTCATAATAAACCAATTTTTATCAATATTTTGGTTTATATAGTAAATTAACTTTAGCATATACTATATTATAAATTTATTTACTGACATTTTATTTGATAAAGTTAAATACAATAATTTTAATATGAACATCAATATAGATATATCATTTGGCAACTTCGGGGAATTATTTAATTGAAAGTTCTTTATTTGGTTTATAGTTACTATTTATTAAAAACTTTTAACATTCACTAAATCAATATAGTAATTCTTATGGTTATATTTCAAGTAATGTATTTAATTGCTGATGGAAGTGTTATAATTCATCCTGCATTTTATAGTTCAGGTTTTGCAGCTGATACTCAAATAGGATTCATTTGTTGCACATCACACTAAACCAAATATCAATCTATGCAAAATATTTCTGATAATATTGGGTAATTTTTTATCGATTAGTTCGTTTATTTTGACCACAACATTTTTAAATACTCTTACAGATACTAAATCCTTGGGTAGAAAACAAAAAATGTTGAAAACGCGTATTTCATATATATATGCATTATCAACATATTATTAACGAAGTTTACACGCCTTAAAATGAAAACCTCTATTATATATAATAATCGTTGATTTTATTAATATATTATTAAAGGATTTTTGATATGTGCCATTTTATCTTTATTTAATAGTTTCTAGTTTATAATAAAAATTTAATTTAAAATACTATATTTTTATATTTTTTTAATATTTGGGCGCAAAAAAGTTAAATGTAAGAAATTATATTTTAAATAATATTTTTAAAATTGTCTCTTAAAGTCTCTCATGTATTTATAATAATAAAATATAGTTTGATACGGAGTAAAGAATTTAGGTTGTTTATAGGGCTATAATCATTTTATTTACATAGTAGCTTGTACTTTAGTTTATAGTTTTGTACATAGAAAATCGCTTTTCGGTAAGGCGTTAATATAAATTAAGTATCGACATGCATGTTATATACATACAATGTCCTGTGGCATTAAATATTTACCTTACAGGTTTCAATACAATCTAATAAATAAAGGTAGCAAATATAATATTTACCCGACTTTAATGGAAAAGTATGACTCCACTTTTTAGTTACCCGGCACTTTTACACAATTTCTCTATATATCACCTGAATCCCATGTGAGTGGAATCCTCGTGACACTTCCACCTTTTTATGTTTTTTTCCTTGTTTACACGGTTGTAAGTAAGGTGACTTTATTTATATTTGGAAATTTGCAGTAAGATTGTAAAGCGAAAGTTCACGCTGTTAAAATTATTTACACAATAATAAAAGTAAGTATAACATAGAAGTATATTGAGATATGCTTGTTTTATTTAATAGCTATATTGATGGGATAATCGAAAAGAAAAAATAATACTAACTCGAATAGTATGTCTAAAAGAGAAGCTGAAGATTCTACACATCAGGTAGAAAAAAAACTTAAAAGTGATGATAAAAAAGAAGAAATCGCAATTGATTCTGAATTGTTAGCTCAGCAGTCATCATACACTGGACAAAGCGCTAATGACCATCATCATCAACACCATCAAGATAGCAATGCGGCCGCGGCCGCTGCCGTTGTAGCAGCAGCAGCAGCATCCAATGAACCTGCTAATGCAGCAGCAGCAGCATTAGATTCCCAACAACATCAACACCAACAACAACAATTGCAACATTTGGCTTACCAAAATGCATTTAGACAACAACAAGCCCAACAGCAAGTACAACAAGCCCATCAACAGGCTGCTTCTCAACAAAACTCCCAAGCACATCAACAGGCACAGGTCCATCAGCAATCTCAAGGTTTATCACACATCCAGCCGACAACATTACCACAAAGTTCTTCTAATAAACCACAACACGGATCTGATGAATGGCACAAACAAAGAAGAGAAAACCATAAAGAAGTTGAAAGAAGAAGACGTGAATCAATTAATCAAGGTATAAAAGAATTAGCTGCTTTAATTCCTACTAATGATACAAACAAAGCTCAAATATTACAGAGAGCAGTTGAATATATCAAGAGATTGAAAGAAAATGAAAATAACAATATAGAGAAATGGACTTTAGAGAAATTATTGACAGAACAAGCTGTATCTGAATTGAGTGCTTCTAATGAAAAATTAAAGCAAGAATTGGAAAGAGCTTATAGAGAAATCGAACAATGGAAAAGACTCGCTAAAGAAAGTGAAAAGAAATGATTCAATTTATTATTTTCGTTTGATATGTATTTTTAAGTTTTTGTATTTTTAGTTAATATAATGAAAATAAGAATGTAAGTTATTAAACTATTTTGATAGTAAATTATACAAAAGTGGAACATAATTACTATTAATGCTAGTTGAAGTATCGTATATATGTTAATCAGTTTCAAAAATTAATATATTCAGATTGAAGCTCTAAGTAACGGGAGATTTCTTCATCATACGAAATATTATTTTTACGAATATTGTAAGCAAATGGATCATAAAGAAGAGGTTTCTGTGCAATAAAATTGCTCATATGCATCTCAGTTGATTTACCCACCCAATGTCTTACCATTTCTTCCTGATGAAATTCAGTAAACAAATAACTTCTATAAAATTCCATGAAAATTTCATCTTTTAATAAAAGCTCAAAAAGATCATCATCTTTAAAATTCATTATGGTAGTCATTTCTTTATCGTTAATTCCTCTCTTTTTAATAATATTAGTTTCTTCTTCACCAATAGAATATTGTTCAAGCCATGCAGATCTATTTGATAAAAATTGCAATAACTCCTTTTCATTTATCCATAATCTTAATTGAGGAACAAAAATGTGACCTGAGTACTTCTTTGACGTCATACCCCTATCTTTATATTCTGCTGATAACATATTAGTGAATCTTTTAGGAATATAGCCAATTTCAGCTTCAATTGCAGATTTAATTAATGGAGATATCTCATGATAGGACGAAAAATGATTGTTACGACAGTTGAAGATTTCTAACTCTAAATTAGTTTCATAATTTCCTTTCTCATCGATTTTCCACTCGCTTGGTAAAGATGGTGTATATCTATCAGGTGGCTTGGAATCTGATACAGCTAAACCTGTAATATCAATATATAAACCTGTATCAATATCGATGAACCTAGCATCGATGTTATTATTTCCATTACCCTTAGATCTAAGTGTAATAAATGTTCCACAATCTAAGAAAAATCTACCATAACCATCTTCAGTATCTTCAACAATTAATGTTTGATTGAAGTTAAGCGATAATTTATGTAAATCCATGACTGGAACTTGCACATCGATATCATCATCCCATGGAAAAGCCATACCATCCCAGTACCAAGATAATAATGATCCATGTGCTACCCATGTTACAATACCAGTTTTTCTTGTAAATGAAAGCCATGCTCTGATCAATCTATGTAATGTTAATGTTTGTTTGTATGTTCCCTTCAGAACACCATTAAAAAATCTCCAATCATAATGATCACCTACTACAGTGCCCACTAATTTGGCTTCACCAAAATATTTTGGAGGGCCTCCATTATTGACAGATTGAACAGAATATTTTAAAGATTCCAAATAAGCCAATTCCTTTTTATGAATAATTTTGCCCTCAGAAAGGGTACTTTCAAGATTTTTCATGATACTTGCATGATCAAATTTAAAGTCCTCAAAGGGGATTACATGTTCATATTCATCCATTATATCATCATCATTAAAGCTAACAGTGTTTTTTAACAACTTGAATTCTTTTAATGCATCAACAGTTATTGCGCCAGTATTTGATATATATTGTTCGACCAATCCAGAATCTAATAATTTAGTTCTACTTCCTGTTGAGACATTATAATATCCCAGATGAGTCAAAAATAAAATTTGGCTTGGAGGTGGCATGAAGGTATATACATATGATCTTCCAAAGAGGATTGCATTTTCAGGAGTAGTTTTACCATCAGTGTGTTTAAATACATTAAAACCAGGAAGCTTTTTGTTACCATGGGCATAATCGATTGGAACATCTGCATTACTTATACAACATTCATCAGCAACCATAAGTTTATCCTTAGATCCTTCTTTCTTTTCAGGGTTTAAAAAACTACATGGTGGCTTCTGGCTTTCGCCAGCAAGAATATACTTATTCAATACAGAAGTATCAAGCCAATCATACCAATGGAATGGAATTTCAATATTTGGGTCTTTAGGCAATACCTCCTTTAAATAATTATAGTATATACCAAGAGTGAATCTGGGATCAAATGGTTGAAGGAATGGCTTTTGACCTTCAAAATAATAATTTGGAATATTAACAAGAGTATCTTTCATGCTTGTATCTAATAACCAGTAAGAGTCGCTAGCATCATTCAGAATTTTTTTGGCATATAATTCTTTTACCCTTTTGTTAAATATGGAATCGGAATCTTCGACAACTTCTTCAAGATTTCCAAATAATTTGTTACCTAGGTCCTCAATATAATCTATAGCTATGTCTGTTCTCAATATTTCAGCAGTTCTAGTATGCATTGTTGATGCTGATAAAAAGACTAATAGCACAACACATGTTGTCATAAGGACGTGTATTTTTCTCCGTATCAGAAAGAACATCCTGAACTATTATAATACAATATATAAGGCCCAATAACGAAGAGAAATGCCTATTTTTATGATGAAAAGAATATTTAAAATATAAATAAAAGGATCTACAAAATGAATGATAGAAAACTTGTTCACAACCGTCATTATAAAAAAGTATGGAAGAGGTCTTCCCTAAAAGATAAAATTTCGCTAGTCCAGAAATCCGGTAAATGCATAAAATTCCGGGATATAGAATAAATCCCATTGACTGGCTGGGGTATTATAAGGAAATTAATGATTTGTAAAAATTATCATATGTGCAGGTATAACACCAAACTTTAACAATGGTGCTTTGTTCGGCAGGCGTGTATGATAATTTAGGAATTATTTACGGCGATAACACAAAAAGCATGTATAAAAAAATATAAGGTACCTGTATCAAACTATCCGGTTCGAGACATAACTGTTAGAAGTGCATGATAATGTGGGTTGCCTCAAATTCTTGGGTGTACCTGAGTTCTCGGGATATGTATGATGATACCGGAATTAAAGGACAATCAGATGTTAGATTTTAAATTTTTGGAATAGCCTTGGATTATAGGTTCAATACCGAGAAAACAGTCATAAGATTACTACCACAGAGACTCTAAGTTACAACATACTTAAAATAATACTTAGTGCTTCTTGGTTTTAATTATAAAGTGTTACTTACACCTGATGCTATGATGAACTAAAACGTCTTGCTATATACTGTATGTAGGTAAAGTAAATCCCGTGACTATAAAATTTCTTGTCCTTCATCCAAACCTACAAACCATCACATTGTATTGCGCGCTAATTTCAGTATGTTTTTGTTAGTTGCAGCACATTATACGGTTCAAGTTGATAATAATTTACATTATTAAAGTTGATGTTGCTTTATAGCTACTATACGAACATTAACCCACATAGCTTATTTATTTATACTTTTTTTTTGGTTTAAAATAGTAATTACTCGTCTGATATTGATAATATATTGCACTCTCTTAGTGTAGTAATATTGTAAATTACATACTAAATAGTGTAGTTCAAATAAGTACATTAAATAAACCTAATCAAATGTAGTTGGTATTGATCTGAAACATGACAAAACTATTCACATAACCAACGAAAATTATTAACATGGTCATATAAAGATATAATTTAGTCTCCAAAATTGAATTGGGAAAACCGAAATTTTTTGAAACTCTTGAGTCATTGTATTAATTAAAATATAAATAATATTTTCACTACAGGAAATAATAAATAATAAATAAGACTCACCAACGAATGACTCCGTGGCCAAGCTGGCTAAGGCGTAAGACTGTTAATCTTAAGATCGTGAGTTCGATCCTCACCGGGGTCGTTATTATTATTGTTTTTTTGACTGATAAATCTATCAATAGTTTTTTTTTAATCCTGTCAAGTACCTTTATGACGCAATCTGATCAATCACACTTACAAACTTATATCGAATTTAATAAGTTAAAAGAGTAACAAGTTTATATTTGCTTTTTATAATTTTAAATTTCTTTCTCGAGATTATTATTTTCTCGCACTGTCATTCGCTAAATGAATATTGAAATGAAGATGATGAGGATGAAAGCTTTGTAGTATAGTTAAATATGGCGTAATTAGATAGAATTCTTAAGTGTCCAATAGAAATATAGGATATAATGAGACATGTGTACTGAGAAAATTTAGCACAGTTGCTCGTTTAAACTCATCGTTCACCATCTGCAGCCATATCCGAAAACAGTTAAGTAAACCCTCATCCGCCGAAAAAAAACCTCAAAAATTTATATCACTATAAAATTTCTAAGTAGAATTTAAGTATTGAATAATTAAATACAAAAAGTAACAATGGAACAAATTACCCGAGTATCCATGAATGTTTGCCCATTCATTAAGTCTTCATCAGCTCTGTCTTTACGTCTGTTGAAAAGTCACTCTGGATTAGTCAGCCAAGCTCGTCACTGTCCATATATGGGTGCAGCTTTGGAAGCTAAGGAATCTGTTAGAAGTTACTCATCCGCTTCCAAACAGTTAAGTGCTTCTGCAGCTCCAGCTGGAACTTCTCCACAAGCCACTACTTATTCACTTAACGGAAGTGATATTAAGGGTGCATCTTTAGATCTTTCTTCTAATGAACGTGCGTTTGATTTTAAGGGCTTCATGGATGATCAATTGAAGCAAAAGAGAGTCGATAAGTCTTACCGTTTCTTTAATAATATCAATCGTTTGGCTCAAGAATTTCCTAAGGCTCACCGTTCTAATGAAGCTGATAAAGTTACCGTTTGGTGCTCCAACGATTACCTTGGAATGGGTAAGAATGAAACCACCTTGAACGAAATGAAGAGAGTTTTAGACAAGTATGGTGCTGGTGCTGGTGGTACCAGAAACATTGCTGGCCACAATGCTAATGCTATCAAGTTAGAAGCTGAATTAGCTGCTTTGCACAAACATGAAGCTGCCTTAGTTTTCTCTTCATGCTTTGTAGCAAATGATGCAGTTTTATCTTTATTAGGTCAAAAAATTAAAGATTTAGTTATCTTTTCTGATGAATCAAACCATGCTTCCATGATTCAAGGTATCAGAAATTCCAGAGCTAAGAAACATATTTTCAAGCATAACGATTTGAGTCATTTGGAAGAATTATTAGCACAATATCCAAAATCTACTCCAAAGCTTATTGCTTTTGAATCAGTTTATTCTATGTGTGGTTCAATTTCTCCTATTGAAGCTATCTGTGACTTAGCTGATAAGTACGGTGCTTTGACTTTCTTGGACGAAGTCCATGCAGTTGGTATGTATGGCCCACACGGTGCTGGTGTTGTTGAACACTTAAACTTTGATCTTCACTTAAAATCTGGATTAGCATCTCCAGTTGAAGAAACCGTCATGAACAGAATTGACATGATTACTGGTACTCTAGGTAAGGCTTACGGTACTGTTGGTGGTTATGTTACTGGTAAAGCTAGCTTAATTGATTGGTTTAGATCTTACGCACCAGGCTTTATTTTTACTACAACCTTACCACCAGCGGTAATGGCAGGTTCTACTGCTTCCATTAGATACCAAAGATCTACTATCATGGATCGTATTGCGCAACAAAAGAACACTAGATATGTTAAGAACAACTTAAATTCTCTTGGAATTCCAGTCATTCCTAACCCATCCCATATTGTTCCAGTTCTAGTTGGTAATGCTGCTGATGCTAAGAAGGCATCTGACTTATTATTGGAAAAACATAATATTTATGTCCAAGCCATCAATTTCCCAACAGTTCCTATTGGTGAAGAAAGATTAAGAATTACTCCTACTCCAGGCCATGGCCCTGAAATTTCAAACCAATTAATTGGTGCTGTTGAATCAGTTTTCAACGAATTAAACTTACCAAGAATAAATGATTGGGAAAAGAAAGGTGGATTATGTGGTGTTGGTGAAGGGTTAACACCAATTGATCACATCTGGACTGATGAACAATTATCCTTGACTGACAGTGACTTGAATCCAAATGTTTTTGATCCAGTCATTCCATCTGTTGGTGTTTCTTCTGGTGTTTATGCTTAATTTTTTTTCCCACATTATTTTTTTTCCCACATTATTAAACCAGATTATTTTTCTTATCATTTTTTATAACTTTTTTTATGGTATAATATTACCTTTTATAGTTTCAATGTATATGAACCCAGCAATTGAACAAAATATATTTTGAAAAATATTATTGTATAAACTTAGTAAAAATTACGCGCTGTATATATTAAAAATAAAATAATAAACACTAAACAAAGCGGTTATTCTAATTATAAGTAGGGAATGGCGTTAGATAGGAGCCAGATAATCAAGATATATACCAGTAGAATTGTTAATTCATTGGTTCCTATCGAATTTGGTGATGCATATATTCAGAGCATAACGAACGATTTGATTAATTACATCAATACAAACCCATCAGGTAACCAATATGATTTTAACCAGATCACAACAAATTTTAAAACGTATTGTCTAAGCAATAACCTTAGAGAGAACTGGTATCAGTTTGAAAATGTACTTGAGATGCTCTCCAAAGGAAAATCATTAGAGCAAATAACCAAATATCTAGCATTTCTTTCTTATTTGAAAGGCCAACCAAGTAACATAGATAAATCACCTGTCAGAATAACGTCACAATTAAGTAATAAATCATATTCTTCGAAACAGAATCACCCCTTGCTATCATCACCATATCAAGATGTAACAAAGATGGGCCCAGCGGCTACTTTGGATCAATTAATCAAACAATTTTATGATACATACCCAGAAGAAACAATATTAACATATTTATCTTATACATTATTAGGGTTAGATTCAAAATTTTTATCTTTCAATACTATAGAAGAAATCGAACTACCTTCCACTTTAAATACAAGCTACTCAGGACTTTTACATGATACCCTTGAAGTGGCCTTATTATATAAGAACTTGAAATCGTTTATTGAAAATAATAAAGGAAAGTTAGGATCATCAATTAAAACTGCATATTTGAGTGTTTTAGAAAGTCAACTCAACCTATATGTCAATCATATTAATATGTCTTTTAACATTCAACCTCCATCTTTAATTTTTGTTTATAAAAACATCTTCGAATGGATTTTGAAATTAAGACTATTATATCACTTAGTAAAGCAATTTAGCTTAAATGGTTACGAATTTCTTTCTAAAGTATATGAACTTACAAAATTTGGTGATACAAGGATTAAGATTTTGTCTGACGAAATATTTGAAGAACTTACAATACCATATTATGAAACCCTTGAACATTGGATTATTAGTGGTGCACTAATAGATGAAGCAGACGAATTCTTCATTAAATTTAATCACAATGAGCAGAAATTTAATAAAATAATTGAATATTTACCATCTAGAATACCATTTTTTATTAGTAAGGAATTAGGTTATACTATATTTCAAATTGGTAAAATGATAATATTTTTGCAACGATACTGTCAAGACCTAGAGTGGATGAATAATTATAACTCTAAATATTCTAGAATAATACTTCAAATTAACAATGGCTTGAAGTCAATGTCTATCAATGAAATAATAAAAATTGTTAATTCCCAGTATAAGTTACTTATTAATCGTTTTACTTTGATAATACAGGGTGATCTAGAATTTTATACCCATTTATTAAATTTGAAGAAATTTTTGTTAATGAAATCTAATGATTTAATTGATGCTATAGTATTAAAAGGAATGTACTTATTCAATGAATCTTCTTCAAATGTTTCATCAAACTACTTATCAAAGATTTTAAACGAATCCATAAATACATCATCTGCAAGATACTCTAGATATTCTGAAAGGATAGACGCCAGAGTATTAGATCCAACCCATGGATTTATTGGATGGGAAGTGTTTACATTAGAATACAGAACGGAAGATTTGTCAATAAATCACATATTAGAATCAAGCATGATTCAATATTTGAAAATGTTTAATTTTTTTTGGAGGTTGAGGCATTTTCAGTATTTATTAGATTTAAATTTTACTGAAAGCTGCAATCTTCAACGAAGTGAATTCAAAAAGATAAAAAATAAATATATCAAATTGAATAAAAAAAAATTAGGATATAGAGAAAAAAAGATTAAATGGATTGTTAAATCATACAATACTATTAACATAATAAGAAATCAAATGACTAATTTTATCAGCTCTTTAGTGCGATACTTGTCATTTGATATTATTGAAGACAATTTCCAAAAGTTAGTAACAAAGAAACTTTTCAAATCCAATTTGGGTAGTGATGATATCTTATTGACACTTAATAACCATTTCCTAAAATCCGTTCGAACGAATATAGACGGATTAGATAATCAAATAACCCATCATAACATAAATGAATTAACTTTTGAAGAATTAATCCAACTACATACAAACTACTTAAACTCAATTACCAACGCAAGAATACTTATAGATTCTGCTATAGGTAAAGTAACAGGGGAAAATTATATTACTCAGATTTATAGTATTTTGGAAACAATTTTTAAATACGTTAAGAGCACTGAGCAATACTTTAATTTAATAATACAGTATATACTTATCCTCAATATAGAGGAAAACTTGACCAATGCTGAGGAAAACGACGATGACCTTGAGGAAATTGAAGAAAAGTTGGTGTCTGTAACTAATAGAATATTTAAAGAGCTTTATGTGGGTGAATTTAAATATAAGCGTGATAATTTGGTTAATGATTTTAAAAATGACCTATTATTAAAGGAATTGGCGTGGGAATTTTAGGCCGAGGAGTAATCTCACACATTGCAAAGAAGTATTTGCGGACTTGGGAACTTGGACTGTACTAGAAGTTAATTAAACTTCTAGCTGGAAATAATTATATAGTAGATAGTAACTAATAAGATATCATATATAATCCCCAACACTTTATGTAGAGAAATAGGAATATTTTATCATTATAATGTAGCGGTAGGAATTCTTAAAAGAATAGCATGACAAAATCAGGTTTGCATAGACGCATAAATTTCGAGCACTATAAATTTTGATCAATTCCCCCAGATTTGAGGTGCTTTTTTTTAAATATATTTTATTACCTCATTATATATAAATAAATACCATAAATATGGAAGAAGTTGATAGTGTATTAGTTGATAATGTCAAATCCTTTACCGCAGGTGGATTTGGTGGTATTTGGTATGTATCTATTTGGTTGTGGTGAAAAATTTCAAAGTTAAGTTATTAACAATTTCTAGTGCTGTGTTAACAGGCCACCCATTTGACTTAGTTAAGGTTCGTTTACAAACTGGTATGTATAATTCTGCAACCCAATGTATTAGACAAACCTTGGTTAAAGATGGTCCTTTAGGATTTTATAGGGGTGTTTTACCACCTCTCCTCGGGGTTACTCCTATGTTCGCAGTCTCATTCTGGGGTTATGATATCGGTAAAAGAATCGTCGGAGCATACAATGGAACAGAGGCAGCTGAATTCACAGTTGGGGAAATATCTACTGCTGGTTTTATCTCAGCAATTCCAACCACATTGGTTGCTGCACCATTTGAAAGAGTTAAGGTCATGATGCAAATTCAGAGCAAAGAAAAGTCGTCTATGGCCTCGGTTATAAAGGATATTTACAAGGCTGGTGGTATCAGATCTATTTTTAAGGGTTCAGCTGCTACATTAGCTAGAGATGGACCTGGTTCCGCTTTATACTTCGCTACATATGAAATTATCAAAGAAAAGTTGTCCACTCCAGGGAAGGACTTATCTCTTGGTGCAATCACAATTGCTGGTGGATGCGCAGGTGTTTCTATGTGGCTTGGTGTTTTCCCAATTGACACCATTAAGTCGACCCAGCAATCCTCGAACACTAATATTTCAATTGCAAAAGTCACTTCGAATATCTACAAGAAGGGTGGTATCAAAGCCTTTTTCCCAGGTGTGGGTCCTGCCTTAGCAAGATCTTTCCCTGCAAATGCTGCTACATTTTTAGGTGTAGAGTTGGCCAGAAAATCCTTAGACTCTCTCATCTAAACTAATTATATTGTAATGCTAGATAGAATCTTAATATTTATTAGATAAGCTGTTGTGAGGAATCTTGATGTGAACTTACGAATATTTATTTATTTCTTAATTTTTTTTTTATTTTTTATTACCTATCATTTTAATTTTACTAAATTTTTATTATGAAAATAACTACTGTATTTATATCTACTTTTATACCTATGTAGCATATTTATTGAAAATGTACTAACGTTATAACTGAAATGTGCAATCGATCAGTGCTCTCACCGTAAAAAGGAAATAATGGTCGCGCGCAAACCATAATATTATTATATTGAACAATCTTCTCTATCCTTGAAATTTAATGCCAGATAAGAATTGAAGATATATAATCACTTAAGTAAACATTTCAATTAATACTAAAAGATGTCTTTAACTGATGATCAAGTATGTCTAAACTATAAATCTCTCAGCATCTATCAATGTATGTGTACTAACGGAAACTAGGTTAACGTTGAACTTCGTAAGATGAAGGCTTTTATCGAAAAAGAAGCACAAGAAAAGGCCAAGGAAATCAGATTAAAAGCAGATGAAGAATATGAAATCGAAAAGGCATCAATAGTTAGATCTGAAATGGCAGCAATTGATGCTTCTTACGAGCAAAAGTTGAAGAAAGCTTCTTTAGCTCAACAAATCACCAAATCTACCATCGGTAACAAAACTAGATTAAGAATTTTATCTACCAAGGAAGAAGTTCTTTCTGAAATTTTTGAAGATGCAGAAAAGGAATTGAAAAAGATTTCTGCTAACAAGACCAAATACCAACCTATTTTACAAGGCTTAATTGAAGAAGGGTTGTTAGCTCTCTTAGAAAGTAAGGTCACTATCAAAGTGAGAGAATCTGATTTAAAAATTGCTACGGAAGCTATAGTTGAAGCTGCCAAGAACTATGAAGAATTATATAAGTCTCCAGTTGAAATCACAATTGATGAAACTGACTTTTTGAGCAAGGATATTGCAGGTGGTGTAATTGTTGTCAATGAAACTGGTAAGATTGAAGTTAACAATACATTAGAAGAAAGATTAAAGTTATTATCAGAAGAAGCTTTACCAGCTATCAGATTAGAGTTATTTGGACCTTCTGCCACTAGAAAGTTTTTTGATTAGATATTACTTTTATTTTTAACAAAATTTGCCAAGGCTGTTTCAATTTGTCTTAATTCATATTTCATTTTATATTTTTTTTTACTTTATAGTTCTATTTACACTTCATTAGAGATTATAGTCCTCTTATCCAAATATAATAAAAGACATTTTAATATCTAATTTAACTAAATTTTGATTGTATCCATTCAGGGATGTTTTTATGAGTGATACAAGTAGAGCTATCAATGCAGCTTAATTTTAAATAAGATTCAAATAAATTACTTTTCAGAATAAATTCCAACAGATAAGTTCCATCTTCTTGGCTAGTTATCCACTCAATAATAACTTTATACCAATCAAATAATACCAGACAATTCAAGGGATATGAATCATTTAAGAATAAAGGGTTTTCATTGACTAAATTAACAATATCATTTATATCATATTTTTTAATTGCAGATAGTTTAAAATCATTACTTCTGAATCCAACAACCAACGTTTTACAATCAATAAGTTTCATTTGACACCAAGCAGAAATAAGTTTCCTAATATAGTTCTTAGAAGGGCTCCTTTTAGGATTGGATAAAACAGCATGCGTTTTCAATTCAACATAATCTGTATGAGATTTTGATACTGGATCTAGAGAAGCATCAATTTCAGCAGTAAATATGACAGAAGTAAAATTGACTTTATGTTTCATTAAAGTATAAAAGCTAAGATCTTTCTGTGTAGAATTACCTATGGTTATTATATCTTCAAACTTAAAACCAGTATATTGTAATAAATCTTGTTTACTATTCTGATCTGACATTCTAAGACCACCAATTGATTCCACCAAATAATGTTCCCAATCATATTCCAAAAAAATCAAGTTACCAGAACAAGTAAAATTGAATTTACATTCTTTTCGAGTCAATGGGATAAGCATTAACATCAACAAATTACGACGTAGTGATAATATGGTTTTATCCTTTCCAATAGTATTGCTTCTAGAAGAGTCAATGTGCTGTTTCAATGATGCCAATAAATCATCACTCAGATAAAGCGATTGGTTACTCGGTTTCTTAAAATCCTTAAAGCCTTTAGAAAGATCCGCTCCAATGATATTTGCTGATTTAATGGAGGTCTTCCCTTTCGAAGATTTCGAAGATTTACTTTTACCTTTTTTCCTTGATGTATCTATTGAAAAATTTAATACCTGTAAGCCTTCCCTGTTATTAATTTCAATTCCACTTTCTCTCTTAGTATATACCTCTAATTCTTTTGGATTATCATTAAAACCCTTTCCATTTTTAACAATTGCGTTATATACCAATTTATCTAGATCATCATACTCATCATATATTTTATTCTTCAAAAGTTCAACATACTGTTTTGATAAACGCTCAAATATTGATAATTGTAATTGGTACATTAGTATCCTTGACAGTTAGATAGAATATATCCTGTTTATTAATTAAATTTGCAATCACTTTTATCTAACCATTAAATATTTTTGTATTACAATATTATTATCGTTACACATAAATAATACTAGGTAAAAATTAAATTGTAAAAAATCTCTAGAGTTAAAAAATAAAGATTCTATGATATATATTTATGTAATAATATAAAACAAATTAATGTTGTTAGAAATCACGATAAATATATAACCCATAAACTTTTTTCAGATTTAAGTTTTCTCGTGACTTTAGAAAATTGTCATCAAAAAGTTCTTAATTTCAAATAACCTATTTTACCAATCTAAAAAGAGCTGAATTTGCATTCATATCTTAAAAAAGTATTAAAAGGAAATAATAATAATATTATATGATAAATTCCACATTTTTTTAAAACTAAACAAGAAGTTTGACGATGATTCCAAGGAGAATCAAGTTTAGCAATATAGGCGGTCTAATTCCTTTTTTTATGCCTAAACCAATATTTAAAACTTTACAGAGGACTAAATCAACAAAAATAAGAAATCAAAATATCCTTAATAGTTTTGGAAACGTAAAATCAACTGAAAAACAAATAGAAAGCATAAATAGCATTTATAATAAATTAAAACCTATAAAACCAAACGATGCATATGTATCATGCACCACATTTGACATGAAAGGTAATATTAAGACAGTATCAAAAAAATATCCTAAAATGAAGTTTTTAAAAGAAAATCATCTTTTCCCTAGAGATTTTAGAAAAATTGATACATCATCTATTGATGTTGTACCACTGATTATGGTTAGATCACCACACGCAATATTGGTAAATTTGTTACACATAAAAGCCATAATCAAAAAAGATAGTGTAATGATATTTGATACTTCAACACCATCAGTAGCAACTAAACTTGGATTATTTATGTATGATTTGGAAATGAAGTTGAAGCTTCCTTCTGGAAATATGTGTTACGAATTTAGAGCATTGGAAAGTATTTTAATTAGCGTTATGAGCTATTTAGAAGCAGAAATGAATGTTCATAGAACAAGTTGTGGGTTAATTTTATCAGAGTTAGAAGATGAAATTGACCGTAATAAATTACAACAATTATTGATTGATTCAAAGAAACTTTCAAGCTTTTATCAAAAAGCTGTATTAATTAGAGATGTGCTCGAAGAGCTTCTAGAAAATGATGAAGATTTGGCTGGTATGTATTTAACTTCTCCAAAACAGTTTGATCCAAAAATAGAAAATTATGAGGATCTTGAAATGATGATAGAATCATATTATAATCAATGTAATGAGTTTGTTCAACAGGCAGGATCATTAATTAATGATATCAAAGCAACAGAAGAGATTGTAAATATTATATTGGATGCAAATAGAAATTCATTGATGTTATTTGAATTGAAAGTAACAGTGTATACTTTAGGTTTTACTGTTGCCACATTAATTCCAGCATTTTACGGAATGAATCTTAAAAATTACATTGAAGAATCTAATTATGGGTTTGGAGCAGTTTTAATAATATCTATTATTCAAGGTCTTCTCATTACAATAATGAATTTCCGTCGGTTAAACAGTGTTCAAAAGTTAACAATGATGGGCTCTCCGCAAACTAAACCTAAACTACACCACAGTTCAAGCCCAAGTGGACTTTATAATAGAAATAAATGGTATTATAGATTATTACACGGTAGTCGTGTGACCAAATATGACCACCCTACATCCAAAGAAAAAGATGTTATATGGAGAATGGTTAATGATGATAAACCTTTAAAATAATAGACGTATATATTTATGCAAAAATACATGTATATAATTTATTTTTAATATACTAATGAAAATTCAAAAAGTAAACCTAGCTACAATAAGCTTATGCAATAATTATTAATCTATATTACGATCAGTCTGATTCATCATTATCTGACGAATCTGAATTATTTACAATTGCATCATCATCATCACTTCCGCTTTCTTTTTGATATGCTGGTATTTCTTCTTTTTCAGATGGTTCAGGAATTTCTGTTACTGTAGTGATATCATCATCGAATTTTTTATGCTTATTAGTACCAGAAGTACTAGAAGAACGATGTTCTCTTAAAATTGGTTGAGATTCTTTTTCAGAACCAGGTTCAATTAATGTACCTTCAACTGAAACAACCTTACCAGTAGTGTGGATTGCTTTTATTGTGAATTTCAATTTACCTTCAATTTTCATCTCGTTTTCATCAACCCAATATCCAAAAGATTTAAAATTACCAGAGTTTTCTTCAGAGTATTCATCCTTTTGACTTGGTATAAAATTCCAATCATTTGGTATACTCATTTTTTTAATAGAGGCATTGAAAGTATCGTGTACTAATATACCAATATGGGATGGGGTTTGCATGTAAATGTGTCCTTCTAAAATATCACCGAGTTGAGGTCTCCATATTAATAAGTCAACTGTTACCCATAAAAATGTGAAAGGAGAAGATCCTTCGACTTTAGCGATAGTGATAGCGTTACCTTCAGAATCTTCGGACTTATTATCTTGAGAAAGTTTAATATTATTATAAGCTAAAACAACACCTTTAGCCTTAGGAAAGTAAGTCATTATTAAAGGATCCAAATGTTGTTCTTTGATACCATTGATAGGGTTATTATTATGACATGGAGCTAATGATACATATAAGGAGGTTGTAAACTTTTGGAAACATTCAGAAAGACCATCACTGTTTATAATATTAGAACTCTTAGGAATTACAAATTGTCTTCTTTTCTTAATTGGATTTTCATTAAAACTTCCAGATCTTTTATCACCAACCACAGACATCTTTAAATATTGTTTTTCTACTATGATCAAAAGTTAACGAGTATTAAAGTATTTTATCTATTTAAGATGAGACTAAAAAAAAATGAAAAATTTTGAGCCGCACATGAAATAACACAAAACCACCAGCACATCCCATGATTATAATAATCTTGTTTTAAGCTTCGTTATTCTATTGCTAGTGGAGGGTTTTGAAAGTGGTGGTGGTGTATAATTATCACTCTTAGTTTGAATTAATTGTGATTTGAATAACATACTTTCTTCTTTTTTAAGCATTTGATCCTTTTTCTTGAATGATGTACATACAGTTTGTGGTTTAAATACTGCAAAATTCTTAAGAATTTGATTAGCATATTTTGTTGGTGCATCTTCAGCTTCATTATATTCAGGAACCCCAAAAAATCTAACCTTTTTGATTGTTTTACTTGGAGATTCAGTAATAGAAGATTCAGTAGAAGAGGATTCTCTATCAAATTTTTTCGAATCAGCATCACTAATATTCACTGTAATACTATTTTTCCTAGTATTCATTCTTGTAATAGAAGTCCTTGTAATTTTAGGAGAAGCTTTCTTAATATCAGATTTTTCAAGATTTTTAGATTCTACTTCAGATTGTACATCATCATTGTTAGAAGATGACACCAGAGGTGGATCTAATTTTCTTCGTAAATTTACAGAAGAAGGGGAGTTAGGATCAAACTCCACAGTAGTAAATACTTCTTTATTTTGTGTGAGTAATGTACCAGATTTTGATGCTTGTCGTAAATGCTGTTGCAATCTTTGATTTGCAGTCAAAGAAGTTTTTATAGGACTATCATCTTCCTCAAATATGATAGAGTTTTTTGAGTTAATTGGAGTAGGTGACGAAATTACCTTCAGGAAATCTTGGCCTTTTGTTGTTTTGGAGACTGAAGGTGATTTCAGGACCGAAGGAGACCTCAGAATAGAAGATGATCTCAGAACAGAAGGAGATCTTGAAGGTGAGCTAGTTTTTGTCAGAGCAGCAGCAGCAGCAGCAGCACCAGATGTAGCAGAGCTAATCCTTTCTGGAACATTCAAATAAGATGTACCCCTAATTGGTTGCGAGTTTGACCTTCTACGTCCAGTTATAACAGTTTCCGCTTTTTTTTCAGATGATTGCAACAGAGTACTGGAATTAATTACACTGGAATTGATGTAAATTGAGTTGGGTCTCATATTAGGAGATGATGTTTGTCTTTGTAAGAATATTGCCAGATTTCTATTTCCTGGTGTATTAATAGAATTAATGCTTTTAGTTTGAGGACCAATTGGAGAAACTACTTTAGAATTCCCACTGCTATTACTGTTTATACTTGAAACAGAAGAAGAACGAGAGGTTCTTATTTTTCTTTTCAGATCATTAAGATCAACATTTTTCAAACTATCCTGTATATTTTGAATTGATGGCAGGGATACTTGGTTTGATAAGTCTAATCTGGGAGCAGAAGAAGTCTTATGAGCAATCTGAGTACTGTTATTCGATGCAATAGAGTTCTTTGAATTTTCATCCTGAATACTTTGAAAAATAACAATTAAATTTGACCTTGGAAGAGAATACAATTTTCTGAACCTCAATTCACATGTGGCCCAGTAGTTTCCAAATTCTTCGAATTTAGTTATAGTAGTATCAACTACTAAATAACATTGGTGGGCAAAATTCATGAAATCAATGATATTCTTTATATTCACTTCATGCTTAGAATTTTGTCTTACAAATCTCGTTAAAGTAGCAATCATAGTTCCATTTTTCTTTGTATATGTAAACAAATCTTTGATTTCGTTTAATAAATGCAATTTGAAATAGTTTGAATTTTTTGATTGAAATTGTAATTTTTGGTCATGCAAATGCTGGTCGTTTGAAAGATAGATATTTCTTCCAAATTTCCTAATAATATGATACAAATCGTTCATTCTAACCGTAATTGCAAATAATTTATGCAAAGAATACTTCCAGTTATTAGAGATCTTAAGTTGTTCTTCTAACTGTAACTTTGGCATAGTACGATATTGTTTGAATTTACTTAAAGTTGTTTTAAACTTGTCTATTGACTGGCGCAACTTTTTGCAAATAACCAATATAGCTTTAATATCTAAGTCTATAAGAGATGCTTCCACATAATTTGCATCTCCTAAAAGATCTTTATTATTAGGCAACTTAAATAATAATTCTTCAGTTAAGTTCAAATCAAAATCATTTTCACTAAATATATCATTCTTTAACATACTACCAATTTCATTATTGTTATTATAAGTATTATTATATTTCATCTTTTCACTTATAGCTACTTTAATTCTTTTTTGATAGGCCAGAAGACAATTGGAACACAACAGTTCATATATTTTGAGACATTCGAGTGCTTTATTAAATTCAGGTATATCTGACAACGGTATTACTTTCAGATCCTGAATATCATATGGAATATGGTTAAGATTAGATGGAATAGTCACATTCGTAAACTTAAACGGAGTATAACTAGCCAATTTAGCTAATTTTTCATTAAGAATACTTTCGTTAATAGCAAATACAAACCCACCAAGCATAACTATATAATGGACCAATGGCAAGGAATTGGTACCTATAGCCCTTTCCTGAAGCATTTTTATGGCTGTTATAGTGTTTTGGAGCTTATATTCTGCATACTGATATTGAATTAACCTAGCATCTAATGAGTCAATATACTCTGTTCCAACGCCATCTGGATTATTTACAATAGGATTCGACATAGCAAAAGGAGCTAGCTTTTTTAGTTAATAATTCAACGGATTACTATATGCTCAATTCCAACCCGAAAAGTCAAAAATATTTAAGAACAGGTCCAATGCTTATTTTTCAATTTTCTATTAAAGAAAAGGAGTTAATATTCACTCCTGAGTTCACACTAGTTTAGATTTCAATTTGGACGCGCGTATTAGATGTATCGCATTGGGTGATTTATCGCTACTAATCGGATAATTTATATTGAAAAGGAAAACTTTGAGACTTTAGAAGTTGCGATGATTGCACACTGATACAGTTACTTTCAGTGGAGATAATCACACATAGATCTATATCTAAATAAAGAAACTTACTCACTGTATTAGATAGAGATCCACACACTCTTTCATGGTAATGTTTGATCCCTTGAACTTATTTTACAAGAACTCCATAGTATCATTAAATACAATACATGCTAATTAATTGAAAATTTCATATCGCCAGAACAGAGAATATTTACTTATATAATACAAGCAAAACATGTAGTTACCCATGGGACATACATTTACAGTAGGATAGCATAAAAGTTTGTGAGTTATGTCAATTTACATCACGTGATAAATTTATGTTAGAAGCGATTTGATTTTTAACTCAAAACAAACAATAAATAGTTTAAAATATCAATACACCATGAATGGGACAGGATATAGAGTAACTGCTCTATTGACGGAGCATTTTGGGTTTGCTCCGTTAAATCTAATTGATGATGTTATTAATGCTGTTAATCATATTATGTATAAATGTACTCAGGCGATTGAGACATATCTCAAAGAGAGACAATTGAAAACATTAGATGAAGTAAAAAATGATGAAAATTTGCTTAGAATATTCAAACAGAATGAAAAAACTATAGATGATGAAATAAAAGTGGGCACAGCTAAGTTAGAAACTCTATTAGAATCCCAGGTGGACAAGAATTTTGACAAATTTGAGTTGTATTCACTTAGAAACATATTTACACTACCACACGATTTAGTAGAAGAAGGATGGATTAGATTGCTGCATCACGATGGAATAGATTTTACCCATGACAATGCAGAGAGAAAGGTAGAGATAGATTCACGTATTGCACGTGTTTTGAAGGATATAAAATACGAATTACATTTACAAAAAATATTGAAGCTTCAAATTTTGAAAGCAGAAAAAATAATTAAGGCATTAAGAATATTCAGAGAGAGTATAGTTTTCCTCAGTAAAAAAGAAGACCATTCAAATTTGTCAGGGGAGGCAAGAGATGCACTTAAATCATTATCCCCAATAGAGGAATCATTATATTTCCTTTTAAATCAAGTTGATGATCTCATTACCCAGACTCAAACTGTTACTAGTAAAATAATGAATAATACTAATAAAAATGGCATTAGTGATATTGTATTCCGTCCAAGTTTACGAGACAAATATACTGATGGTAAATCACTAAGAATATTGGAAGAAATTGGTATTCTTGAAGACGAAAATGTTACTACCATAGAGAATATAAATGGATTTGATGACTCAACATCAGCATATCATATTGATATAGTTCAGAGCATAAATAAGGACATGAGAAATCCATCAACAGTTTCATCAGCCACAGTTTTACCTCAAGCAAATAATCAGGTAAATACTAAGAAAGAAATAGAAAATTAGCATTATAAATACAGTATCTGTTTAATTCGTATAGTGTTCATATTTTATGAACTATGTATATTAGTATGTATAAATACAAACCATTACAATTTTAAATACTGTATATAATTATTTTTGTAACCAATAGAAAATTCTCAGAACTAATCTGAATTTTAAAAATCTGATAATTGATAATATATTAGGTTATTTCAACATTAAGATACATATAAAATGGCTCACACATTAAAACCAGATCCAGCATTCCAAAAATTCAACACAGTAAAGGAAAGATTAGGTGACAACTTTCGTTTCAAACCAAGATCTGCTCTTTTCAATGTCATAACCATGGGTCTTATTCCAGCTGGATTAGTTTATTTTGCTTATGCTACTGATGGTCAATTAAACTTTCACAGATTATACAGAAAGGAAAAGATTTTAAGTGGAGAAGAATACGTCCCAAGAGATAAAGATTTATAAGGAATTATATTATTTAACTATACACTATTTTTGCACTAGTGACGTTCACTATTATTTAACACATCATTTGATTATTATAAGGCCTTACATTAGAAGGGAAATTTTATTAGCATAATGCTTAATTATCAAACAACTTGGTAAATACCATTCATATAAATTATTAAAATTAAGTTAAAGTAAAATATATAATAAATTTATCTTAATATATTTCAAAGTAGTAGACGAAGTTAGAAAATTAAAAAATCTAAATTAAAGAAATTTCCTGATCAGAAATATTATAATTGAATTTTGATTTAAGAATTAGTGCCATTAAAGTCAATCTGAAACATACCCATTCCTGATTTCATGTTTTTTAAAACTTTAGGTGAATTTTTCTTAGTCATTGAGGAATCAAAATGCATGAATGTGCTAGAATGTTTTAATACTGGTCTTTCACTTTTAGAATTAGATCTAGATACTCTTTTCACATTGTTATACACATTATCATTTTCAAGAATAAAGGAGTAATTACTCAGCATATTTATTGCAAATGTATTTGAGCAATCATTGAAAGAGAATGATTGATCTACTTTAGGGTGATGTCCGATGTAGTTAATATGAGATGTCAACGAATTAGTATTTGAAGAAGCTATTAAATTTCCATTGAATGAGCTTGATTTTTTCAATATTCTTTTAGGGGCGATCTTAGGGGTACTCAACAGTTTCTTTTTTGTCTTTTTAACGGAATTTTTATCTGAATCAAGCAGACTGACATTAAAATAACTCTCTCCAGAGACAGATTCATTCATATCAATATTCGAATCCATATCCAATGGATTTCCAAGTTTTGTAAGTTTTACATGATCACTATCAGAACTACTCTCATTATTTTCAGTAGTTGATGATTCAAAAGGATCTTTACAAAGAAAATCTTCGAGATCTATATTTTCCTGAGTAAAAGATGCTTCAATATTAAAAGAATTTTCATTTGTCTCAGATACAACAGAGTTATTTACTAACATGTGATTCTGACTTTTTAAATTATCAACCACAGATGTATTAATAACATTAATACCATCGGTATCTAAATTCTTTATAGTACTTATATTATCTTGTTCATAATTCAGAAATGAATTATTGCCTAATTGTACTACCTGCTGGTGTTGTATATTTTCGGAACTAATCATTTGAGGCACATGGACTTCTTCTGAGGAAAAGCTCACATTAGCTATTCCCAATCCAGCTGGGATTTCCTCAGTAATGCCCAAATTTGAAGTGTTAAATTTATTTTGTCGATGTGGTGTGTCAAAATTTGACATATAAACATTATGAGTTATTTCACCAGAATTTGTAATAAAGCTTGGGGAGCTGTTTATATTCGGTGTTATTGGAAGTATATTATTTGGAACCTGCTGTTCTGGACTAGTCTGAATTATATTTGAAAATGACTGAAAGATAGGACTTGATGCAGATTTTGGTGTTTGTAAATAAATTCCATTCATTTGCCTGTTGAGTTCATCCTGAAGAAGCTCATTATTAGTATTTGCCATATTTGAAACAACAGGTGGAAGTGGAGAAAAGTAGAGTGCCTGTGTATGATTTGTAACCTCTTGTTTTATTTCTTCTTTGTTGTAAGTGTTGAAAATTGGCTCATTATCATTCAAGGGGTATAAAGTATTGCTTACCATTTTCAATTTTTTTACTAATTTCCAACGTAGTTTTAATATATCACTTTTAAACAAGCTTTAATTCCATAAATATCTCAAAGGCTCTGCAGTTTCAGCTTTAATATATTGTATTTTAAATATTTTGAGTTTTGAAAAATTACTAATTTATTCAATATTGAGCGAATGAATTGTGGTTTTCTAATGGGTAGCGAAAGTAAGCCTTCCAAAATCAAATAGAAATCAAATATGTAAACCTTCTAAATAACTCTTAAGAGAAATGATAGCTTTAAATTTCATCAACTATATCAATAATTTCTAAAGGGCTGGTTATGGCTATTATCCTGACGAAAAGATAGAGATGATCTTTGAACCTCCCTACATTGTATGCAGTATATATATAAATTGCAGGAGAACATTGCTGGTGATACTTAAAAGGATTAAAAGATTATGTATAGATATTGTATTCTTCTTATATTTATACTATAAACACATATTTCTTAACCACTTAATAAATAAACCAAATACCAAAAATTAAAATTAAAATTAAAATTAAAATAAACCCAATACAACATTGTCCCCTTAAAAATTCCCAATGAGTAATAAAATAATAATAAAAAATGAAATGTACCTAATAATAAAATCCAACTTAATAAAATGATGTTGCTTAATAAAATCTTGATAGTTGAAAGTAACCATTATTCTAAAAACTCGTTTAATGCTTTAAAGCTCTATAAGTACTTAGTGAAATGGTGGTCCTTCAACCAACCAGCCTTTTCATAGGCAGCAAACAAACGACTGGCTTTATTCACATCGATACGGCAAGCCTTTTGTGCATCAGTTCTTCTAAATTGCATACCATTTTTTAATCTGTTGACTTTTTCAAAGAATAGTCTTCTCTTAGAATCTAAGTAAACATTACATGGCAATCTTAAAATTGATGCTAATAATACTTCAGCAGGATGCAATTTAGATAAGTTTGGATCTTCTCTTAAATCCATTGGTTGTCCCTTCCATTCGACCTTCAAACATCTATTATTTCCTTTAGGTAAGGTAGATAATGGTGGAGAATAATCTGGAATATTTTCATCAATGAGGGCTTGTTGTTGAACTGCTATTGGTTTAGCAGACTTTCTCTTCTTAGGAGAGGGACTTGAATTCCTGGAACTGTCAAGTTCAGAAAATTCTATTGTTTTTTCCTTGGAAATTCTTCTAGTTCTCATTCTTTTGAATGTAGATTCAGAATCGCTATCAGAATTAGAAAGAAGTCTTCTTTTGTAAACAGGTTTTCTTTCATTATTATTGCTGCCGATTTCTTTAGTATTTATGATAGAATATTGTTCTAAAAAGTTCATATGTTTTCTCTTATAGTTTCTATTCAAGTTATTCCAAGGAGTTAATGTTAACTCATAAGAATTGAAGTCTTCAATCTTGAAAGGAGAATTGCTAGTAATGTAGTTAGCCTTTTCTCCTTCTTGAGTTACCAACTCGCTCAGGTCTTCTTTAGAAGAATTTCTTTGATACGGGGACAATGGCGGAGATAAGATATTACCAGAGGCATTAGTCTCATTAACAACTTCAAGGTTCTTATTCTGCTTAGAATTACTTGTATTTTCACTCCAATTGAAATTAGAATCGTTATCAGCTTGATTACTTGGGGTTAAACAACCTGGCATGGCTCTCTGCATGATGTTTCTTGATACTGGTTGATATAGCAATGACATTTCTATGAATTAACTTACAATTGAACGATTGTTATTGTAATATGTTATATGATTTGTAAAATAATATTTATATTAGACCGGAATTCTATGGAATATAAACCTTTTTTTTTTGTTTATTTCTAAAACATGATGACTATTTTCTTTTTTATAAAGGGTGCAAATTTTTTTTCTGTATGAAGTTTCTTTTTTTTTTCTCTCTCGCACCAAATCTTGGAGTTCCAAAAAGAAATATGATAATAAATTGGAGGGATTTCTAATTATAAGTGGGAAGTGGTCACTAATTATTAGAGCAGCCTTAGAATTATTATTATTATCCATGTAGATAGCTCTATCGTATTCAATTGCAGTGCTTTGGTGTAGAGGAAGTTAAATTCGGCACCTGAGCACCTGATTGTTATGTCTGAATGACCTCAATTACAATAGTTGAAATAGTCCATTGACCACAAGTTCCGTGTCGATTAAGCTAGTTTAAATATCACTTAAGATATTAAATGGCACTACAGACTCTATACAATTGGTTATAGACGTGTTTAGAGCTATTAAGTTGGACATTGGATGCTATATCACACTTATCTCTGACTGGCTATCTATACTTATAGATTGAGATTTACGCAATAAATGGGTAAATATGGGAATATAGTATTATTTCACAGTGGGATTCGGTCATCTTTAAATGACGCAAAATGATTGCACGTAAATTTAACGGTTCACATGATACAAGACTGCATAACCCGAGATGCGGGTTCAAAAAAATTCACATGATTTACACGTGATTAAAAAAAATTCTGATTATGAAAATTGATAATGGTTAAGTATATTGAAGTGATGATTTGAGTAGCCTAGGGGCTATTATATGAATATTATCAAACCGAGTAATACTTTAAGAAGGATAAAAATAGTGATGGAGTATGCAGGTAAGTTGTGCCTTGCACCTATGGTACGTAGTGGGGAGCTTCCTACTAGGCTAATGGCTTTAAAGTATGGTGCAGATTTAGTATGGACACCGGAAATTGTCGATAAAAAGATTATTCAATGTGAAAAAGTAGAAAACACTAGATTAGGGACAATTGACTTTATAGAAATTAAGAGTAAAAAGCCGGTATTAAGAACATATCCTCAGGATGAAAAGGGAAAGCTTATTTTCCAGTTGGGATCAGCAGATCCAGATCTAGCAGTAGAAGCTGCATTAAAAGTCATAGATACAGTGGATGGAATTGATCTTAACTGTGGATGCCCTAAGCCATTTTCCACACACTCAGGTATGGGAGCAGCATTACTTTCTACTCCTGATTTATTGGAACTGATTTTATTAAATTTGGTCAATAAAGTTGGAAAAGTTCATAGGAAACCAATAAGTTGTAAAATAAGATTACTTGATGATACAGAACCCGAATTATCATTGAAACTAATTGACAGGTTGTGTAAAACTGGTATTTCAAATTTAACTTTACATTGTAGAACTAGAAGTATGAGAAATAGAGAATCACCAATCAGAATATTCTTGCCCGAAATAATTGAATTAGTACATTCTCATGGTGTAAGTTTCATTATAAATGGTGCTATTCAAACTAGAAAGGAATTTGAAGAGTTACAGGAAATATATGGAAAATCAGTGGGAGGTATGATAGCTGAAAGTGCTGAAGCAAACCCAACAGTTTTCTCAAATATACCATTAACATTTAATAAAGTAATACCAGAATTCATATCAATTGCTAGAAAATTTGAAAATAATCCTAGCAATACAAAATATATAATTTTAAACCAAATTCCTGGCAAATCAAAATTTTACCAAAGATTTTGTAAAGTCAAAAGTCATGACGATTTATTAAAAGTTGCAAATGACATTGGAGACGATGGTAACAAAATTTTACTCAAGTATTTGCAAAAAGATAGACTCATTGATCCTGTTGATATAGAATCATTATCATTTTTAAATGATCCAAATGATGAAAATGATTCCAAGAAGAGAAAGCTTACAGATAGATCCACTATATCAGAGGAAAAGAAACACTGCTCTCAGAAAGAAAATTAATACACACTTAATACATAGGCTCAGACGCTGTAATATTCGAAATTGTAATATTGTATCATGGATAACATTCATTAAAGTAACCTTGAAGATTTGTCTATGTACATCTCGAGAATTCAAATGATATAAAAGAATATGTCAACAAGAAGATTAAAACTGTAGAAATAGCAACCACTGAGTATTATGAACATACAAACATTTGTAAATAGAATACAGATTTTTATCTACCCAAATGGAAATTCAATAATAATTTTCTTATTATTTAATAATCTTTTTTCTCGTATAATTAGCTTTCCTTATTTTCATAATGCAGAAGTTAGAAGGGAAATCATGATAATAACTTTTTAATACCACACCAGACACCAGCAGCACCTGCCATCATAACAGTGGAGTATCCCATTGGTTTCAAACCAGCACTGCTTCTGAAAATAGCACCTGCTAATGCACCAGCAGCAACAGAGTTCAAGTCGTCGTGCTTACCTCTGAAAGCATCTAAAGATGAGTCAAGCAAGTTATAAGTTAATGCTAAAACACCAGCAGAGTTACCCAAGAAAGGACCTCTTTTAGTGACATGATTTAATATGGTATTTAATTGTAATTTTGGTGGAGCGTCTTTTGGTAAGTTCTTAATACCTTCTTGTAAACCAAAAGCACCACCAACACCTAAACCTAATAAGTATACAGCACCGGTACCGTAACACAAATCATCGGTCCAACTTCTAGATGGGATTAAACCTTGAGCACCTTCAACAGTATTTAATTGTTCTTCTTCTAAATCTAAAAATTCAATACCCTTTTCTAATCCTGCCAATGGGTGTAATTTTGATGATTCAAGCACCCCAGGTGATTGTAAAATATTGGAAACATCGGAAACTTGTGCTGGGTCAAATCCTAATGATTTTTTCAAATCATCTTCCTTCTTTTGTTCTTCCGATTTGCCACCAAATAACCAAGACATAATGTTATATTATTATTACTATGATTGTAGCCTTCGTTTTCAAATTTTCTAATATTTTTCAATTTCGCCCGTTGTTTTTTCAATGGATGTTACCCGCAGTTAATGTGTCGTTCATTACTCATAGTACGTACGACCTTGAAATAAATTGCAGTGTGAGCATAACTAGATTATGCCGGCCACTAAACTATGTTACTGACCTTTGTCTCTCGGTCTGTGATTTGAATAGCATATTTTATATATTAATAGGATTGTGCATATTGTTTAATTCAAATAATAAAAATTTCTTTAAAAAGTAAAATATGACTTGAATATTAATTTTACCTGAAATAACAAGCTCATGTATAATACGGCTTAAAAGGGCTTATAGTTCTTTAACGATTGTAATGCAAAAATATGTAAATCATACCATATATGGACATCTATCAAAAATTATTCCTGTTGAATGTGGGATAAATTTCTGGTAATTTATAGATCTCAAGTTAACTAGATGCGGAATCGCATTTATGTTGCATTTATCTAAGGAGGAGTGCCTATTCTATCTCAAATTTATAACTATGTATTAGAACAAAATAAATATCACAAGAATATACTGGTACTTAATGAGTAAGTGATTATTGAAATAAGAAAGTTTGTATTGAAATATGCACTATAGACTTAGATGCTTCAGAGCTTCTTTTATACATACATCTCCATTAATGAGGTGGGTGATTTGCAAAAAACGCTAACATTATTCGCGAGAGATAAATATAAATGTATATAAAAATATGTGTTAAAAACTAGAAGTCCCAATCATTCTTCCCTAATGCATATCATTAAAATATAGAAACAGCTGATTATCATACATATAGACTTTATTTTCTAGCTATTATTGAAGACGTTAATAATATTTGATAATGCTTGTGATGTGATAGTGCAAACCATTTTTTATTTTACTTTACAAGATATGAATGGAAGAAAGTTAGGAATAAGCATACCACTTGTGTGTAGAGTAAATTTCCTCCTTTTTGTTGTGATGAAGATGTTCTATCTCCATTAAATGGATGTTCTTTTCATGATACTTTTAAAAGTATAAATAGTGAGTTAAGTTCTCAAAATGTAACTTTACAATATATAGTTATTACATTGTGTGAAATTGTGTGCATTTTTGGTATTTTATCCACTATGTATTTGGATGATAAGTTTGGGACATTGAAAATCACCTTTTCTGGTTCTATAATTATAAATTCTATAATTATAGCTATCTAAAATATAATTTAGCTCTGTGCTTATGCAATTGCATATTTGGTAATCGCAAAAATCATTAGTGGTGTTGATAATGTATTAATTGCTTTTAAAGTTACTGATTGGAAAACAGAGGGAACTATTCTAGTAAATATAAGAGGAAAGCTTATTATAATCTAATACGTTCTTGTTAAATTAGATATAATGATTTCATATGGAGCTAACCTTGTATTAATTTCATTGGAAGTGATATTAGTTGGGTATCTTCAGTTGCCTTCCAATGTATTTTTTTTTCTTTATTAATAATACTATTCTTGAATTTCTAGAATCTCTTAGATGATTAATGAAAGTTAATAGAGAAAAGGTCATTATAGAGTAGTATTCTTGGCTCTTTAGTTTTAGTCCAAGAATGAGAGTATTGTCAAATAATAAAACTAGGAAAGCTTCAAGCCTTTAAAAGTTGAGCAAATCTTGCTGATGATTCCTAATTTCAAAGTTTTGTTTACCCAAGGCCCAAAAATACATTTCTATAAAGTTTGATTAGCATCATGTTGTCAATGGATGCAGCAAATTTTGGGTAGTAATTTGGTTATATATTATAAAGGTACTGTTTTTGAAAATTATCTTCATATGGATCTTACAAAATCAAAAATTTTAGCAGCATGTAATTGTACTAAATATTTTATAACATGTTTAATCCCAATATTTTTAATTGAAAAAATAGGAAGAAGAAAATTAATATTTTTTAGCTATACATGTTTTAACCATTATTCCATTATGTCAGAAAAGCAAGGAAACCTTGATGAATAAATTAGTGCTACTTCATTTTTATACATGTTTAATACTTTCTTCAGCATTCTTTGTTCTTTTTATTCACCAGAAATTGATTCTGTTGAAATTAGAGTTCCAGCACTAGCTTTATCAACTATATGAAATTAGATCAGTAATCTTTTAATTGTAGTGATTATGCCCTATTGTATTTGAAAATATTAGATTTTATAACCTTTAAATATTACTATTATAAATTTCTTGATGATTCTAGTTATTTATTTTATCTTCCTAAAAAATAATCAGAAGAATATTAGAAGAAGTGGATAATATTTTTGAATAAACTCCATTTTCTAAGTTATCGGAGGTCGTACATATTGTCAGAGATGTACTTTTTATATACCAAAGAATTTTTAATGCTGAATTTTTAAAGACGAAATTTGATATAAACTACAAATTACAAGAAAATTTGATGGGTTATTCGTTTTTTTTTTATTTTCTAACGTCCAACGACTATATAATGTTACAGTGATAAATATTTTTATAAAATATAAATAGAAAAATTCTGATTATTTGATGTATACTGCACATAATCTAATATCGGAAGACTACTTTCATTCTCTATGTGTTTGACTAATAAAACAAATACAGTAGATATATTTATAAACAATAATATGGAAGGGAGACAGATACCGTCTACTACTAAATTATTTATAGAAGAAGATGTATTTGATTTAAAGAGAGAAAATAATAAAGAAAATTTACAGGAGAATGTGAAACCTCAAATTAAATTGAAATTAAAAGACCAATACGTTCCTCCGCTAAACTTTTCGTTGGTTGAAGATAGTATATATAGATCAGGATTCCCAATGCCTATAAATTATCCATTTTTAGAGCAACTTAAATTGAAAACTATAATTTATTTGGGTGACTTGTGTGATATTCTGCAAGGATCTGACATAATACCAGCAGGAAAGAATAAGAAACCTGGAAAAGAAAAGAAAAAAGATAAATATGGCACATCAGAAATTATGCAAAACTACAAAAAATGGATTGCTACTACTGATATTCAGTTCCACCATCTATATTTAGAATCATCACAAGAACCTTTTAATTCTACTGAACTGTATCAACAAACAGAAATAGCATTAAAGACAGCTCTCGAACTTATATTGAACAAAAAAAATTATCCTATGTTAATACATTCCAATAAAGGTAAACATAGAATAGGACTTTTAGTGGGGTTGATCCGGAAATTGTTACAAGGTTGGTGCTTAAGTGGCATTTTTGAAGAGTATGAGAAATTTGCTATGGGTAAATCAGAAATAGATTTGGAATGTATAGAATTAATGCATCCTGATATCTGGTACGATGAAGATTGGAAACCAGACTTTATTCGAATTTAATGCCGTTATTGATATATCAATTATTATAACCTATCCATTATTATAACCTATCCATTAAAATAAATAATGTTGACTAAATACTCTAATATATTTAAATGATTAAAGCTAAAATATTGAGAAAAAAACTGACATAATTTTACATGTTATTTTTCATCTCTCTTAATGCTTTCATCACCTCTGATCTTTCTGATTGACCAGTAGCAGCTTGAACAACAGAATCATCTAGTCTCATAAATGGATTGAATTCTAATTCATCACCAATAGTGAATACTCCAGTAGTATGCTCATTTGCATCAACAAAATCTGATAATTTCTTGATAGCATCGGTCTTTAAAATAGTTTTTGAAAATTTCAAATTAGATTTAGTATATTCATGACCAGGGTAAACCTTTGTTTCCTTTGGAAGTCTTCCTAATATCACATTTAAGGCCTTATCCATTTCATAAGCAGAACCTTCGAAAAAACGACCACAACCACTGGTAAATAAAGTATCCCCAGTAAAAACAGCTTTCTCACCAGTACTTGAATCTTTCACGTAATAGCAAATAGAATCTTGAGTATGACATGGTGTATGTAAAGCAACAATTGATATGCTATCGCCTAAATCTATAACTTCATTATGGGAAGGGGTGTATGTGACTAATGGTGAATCTTTACCAGCTACTACTGGCAAATCCGGGTATTTCAAATGAAATTGTTTATTACCCCCAGAATGGTCATAATGATGATGTGTATTGACAATGGCTTTTAGTTCAAAATGTACCATATTATTCTTTAGATAATCAATCACTTCATCTGGCTCAGCAGGATCTATTAACCAAGCGTGTTTGGATGGGGTATCAATAAGAAGATAGGAGTAATTATCCCCACTACCCCATCTCATTGGTATAGGTTTAATTTGCATATTTCTCTTGAAATTTCCTAATGTTTTACTTGCAAAAAACCTAGTTTGTCTTAATAAATACATATTGGTTAAGACTCGTATGAGATTATTAATATTAGTAGAGAAGTATGAATCAGTTTTACAATATACAGGATTAGTTTTAATTACTTACCATTCCATTTTTTAGGTACCATTCCTTCAGGTGGTGAGGTTTCGAAGGTCTTATTCTTAGCTTCATCCCAATTAGTAGTTAAAACTGTACCATTAGATTCTACATAAGATTTCATCATAGCCCTTTTAGTATCGTCATCAACATCTTTATACAATTTTGAGAAGAAATCATTTTCGTCTTCCTTTTCATCTTCATCATTAAAATTGAAATTTGACCAGTCAACTGCTTTCTTTGCAGATGTGGGATAGGCAGTAGTATTTCCTTTATCACTTGCAGAAGTATTAATTTCGTTAGTCTTTGAGGCTTCTAACGTCGTCCATTTAGACTTTTCTTTCTTAACCAACAGGATTTCAAGTTTAGTACTATAGACTTTATATGTAGATTTTTCTACATCAATATCTGCAAATAAGGGATCTAAATTATAGTTATATTCAGCATTGTTAGAGCTAGGAAACGATACACTAACCGATCTAGGTTGAAATTGAATATTGAGTTTCTCTCGATTCACATTCTTAGCATAAATTGTAATCACAATAGAATCATTGTTTTGGTACCAATCATCTCTAATTTTAATATTAATTGGAGAATGCTTATTGATAACGTCAATATTTGTTGAAAGTTTATCATTTGGGTTTGTTTTCTCAGTTTTCTTAATGGTATCATCAATAGGCATTGGGCTTTCCTCTGTGTTTGATCCATTCTTTTTATTATCATATTCAGCCTTAGCAAGCCACATTTCAAGTGTTGGCTCTGAACAATTATATTCTTGTGCCTTTTTGAAGTTATCAAGGGCGAGCTTTACCTCTTTTTCTATATAGTAAATCAAGCCTAATTTAAAATAACACAATCCAATATCACCTCTTTTCCCTCTCTCTTGTGCAATAGTAAATGCTTTTGAAATGTCACTCTTTGCGTTGTCATAATTGTATAATTTTTGATATGCAACTGATCTCTTTATATATGCTTGGAATGCACTAGGGTTCTCAGAAATTACATCAGTGAAGGAACCAATAGCTCCTAAAAAATCTTTAGAATCTAAACAACGATCACCTTTCTTTATAAGTAGCTCTATAGCCATTTTAATAGAAATGATGGGATATACATTTGAAGGATAATTTACCACTTCAAGTAGATTTCCAGAAAAATCCAAGGCGATACTGTATATAAAAAATTATATGGTTTATTCTACTAACTATAGATATAATATGCATAAAATAACTAATCATAAGATCAGAAATGAGAAAATAATGATTAAATCGGACGAAATTAAATATCACCAGCTGCTTGTACTAAGTCTAAAAATTTTTCTTTAGAGATTTCGTTCATCAATTCTTCCTTTTTAGTTTGTCCAACCTTTTCTTTACTTATTTCCATATTGGTCTTGATTTGGGTAGATAAAACTGCATTGAATAATCTTACTACACCTTTCTGAGCAATTTTCTTTAATTTTCTTTCATTTTCAATCATTTCTTTAACTTTTTCAGGCTCATCAGCTGATGGTAATAAGATCTTTACTCTATGTTTATCCTGTATTTGCTTCTTTTCATTCAATAATAATCTCTTAGCTTTAGCTTCTAGTTTATCTGATTCTAATTTCTTTAATGTTTTTTTGTTTCTTGCTAAAATTGGATCTTTTCTATCATATGCTTTTAACTTGGAACCAATAATTGCACTGAAAGCACTTGCGAAGGAATCAGCACCATCATCGGTATTCTTCTTTTTCTTTAACTTAGGGATGTCAGAATCAGAACCAGAATCAATTTCTTCTTCTTCCAGAGAGGAATATTCGTCTGATCCCAAATCATCAATTTCAACTTCGTCATTCAAGTCATCATCAGATACATCAGGAATTTCAGAATTCTCATTATCAGAGCTATCATCAGATTTTTCTTTAGTAATAGTAGCCTTATCACTTGATTTAGCTTTAATATTATTTTTATCCTTAGATATCTTTTGTTTCTTTAATGCTGGGCCCATGTCTAATAATTATATAGTACTAAAAATTATAGATTATAGTACCTCATCCCATAAAATTAATACATGAAAAATTCGCATCAGTTATCCTGTATATAAAATATTTTGTGATTGAAATACCCTCACAAGATATATAATATTATATAGCCTTAATATAGTTGTTTGATATTTCATTACCAGCTCCAAGATATTGATTTTTTTTTTCTCTTAATATATATTCCATTTATAAATTTATGCTTATTGTATAACAATATAATCTTCCTTAGTAATTCATATACGATATTTTCTCATAACAGAAATTTGGTACTAGTATGGAATTCGTTATTTTGAGTATAAATTTTCAATTTATTGATTTATCATACCTTATTATAGTAGTATAAAAATTGTATCCCTCTTATTTTAATTGATTATTCATAGGTATATATTTTCCATATTTTTCCTACCAATAATAATTAAGCATGATAATATCTATAAAATCGAAATTTCCAATTGAAGATATGTTGTATTGTTGTACATTATCTTTTAATATATACAGTACTAAATTAAATACTCATATCTCGGACATTGCCATCTAAAATACATTTATATGCAGCACAAATATCTCCAATTTATACGCGGGTTACACCGAGTCTCCTATCAACGCCGTCTTGCGGTCAAATTCTGTCCCTCTTTAACCGAGAGGTATCACTACCCAATTAGAACCTCAGATTAAACTACCTTATATTCGTCGGTCTAGAAAATATGATTTATCTGTAATAACCTCTAGATATATTTTATCTAACCCAGAAACAATAGATCAGCTTATTTTTATCATATAATATCTTCCTTTAATTACTCTATATCAAGATAATTTCGTAGTTTACTATGATCTTAAGGATCTATGTATCTAACATGCACACTATTTAGAAAATATCATACTGTTGATAATTCTTATCGTCCCTAAGAAAGATTGGTATACTTCGCGATAATTACCATTGCTTAGCCGCAGGATACTGATAACGAATTCTGTGCTATTTTTCCAAGTACGTAATATATATATAAGGAAAGTAGATCATGAATCAAGGTTTAACTTCCCAAAAACAAACAATGATAGAATTAGAAAATATAAAATCCGTTTCAAAGCGAGTGTTTCGTAAATGGACTACTAAACAAGGTCTCTTTGGTGATTATGATTATGCATATTTATTCATTCCTAGAATCTCATTCACCAAGAAGGAAGCTAAAACGCAACCATTTTTCGGATTGAATACTGATATGCCTATTTTCTTGGGGTTTATCTTAGGGTTTCAGCATGCATTGGCTATGTTGGCTGGTGTTGTCACACCTCCCTTACTTATTTCCAGTTCTGCTTATCTTGGCACTGAAATACAGCAATATTTGGTAAGTTGTTCCTTGATAGTATCAGGTATATTATCACTTATTCAAATTACGAGATTTCATATATATGGCACTCCATATTACATAGGAACAGGTTTGTTATCTGTTGTCGGTACCTCATTTGCTACGATTACTATTGTTAATAATGCTTTACCAATGATGTACAATAATGGTATTTGTAAGATTGTTGATGGTGTCAACCAACCATGTCCAGATGGTTATGGTATGATTTTAGCAACTGGGGCTGTATGTGCATTAATTGAAATTTTTCTTTCCTTCATGCCACCAGCTGCTTTACAAAAAGTTTTTCCTCCAATTGTTACTGGCCCAGTTGTATTAATCATTGGTGTAAGTTTGATTCAATCAGCAATTGAAGATTGGATTGGGGGTTCTAGTTGTATTGATGGTACATGTGGCTCTGCCCACCCATTACCGTACGGTTCTGCAGAATTTCTTGGTTTAGGTTTTCTAGTATTCTTAACAATCATCTTAGCAGAAAGATTTGGTTCACCAATAATGAAATCATGTGCTGTTATCCTAGGCTTATTAGTCGGTTGTATTGTTGCTGCTGCTTGTGGTTACTTTTCCCATGAAAATATTGATATTGCTCCAGTTGCAACTTTTATGTGGGTACATACATTTAAGTTAAAGGTTTATGGCCCAATTGTTCTTCCATTTTTGGCTGTATATATTGTCTTAATGATGGAAGCTATTGGTGATATTACTGCTACTTCTGATGTTTCTAGATTGGAAGTTGAAGGTGAAATATATGAATCAAGAATTCAAGGTGGTATTTTAGCCGATGGATTCAATGGTGTTCTTTCTTGTTTAATGACTGTTACTCCTATGTCCACATTTGCCCAAAATAATGGTGTTATATCTATTACTAAATGTGCTAATAGAAAAGCTGGTTACTGGTGTGCTTTTTTCTTAATTGTTATGGGTATTTTTTCTAAATTTGCAGCAGCAATTGTTTCTATCCCAAGTACTGTTTTGGGTGGTATGACATCTTTCTTATTTACTTCTGTTGCTGTATCAGGTATTAAAATTATTTCTAGTACCGAATTTACTAGAAGAGATAGATTTGTGTTAACTGCTTCATTTGTCCCTGGGTTTGCAGCAATCTTGGTTCCAAACTGGTTTTCTAATGTATTTACCTACTCAGGATCTAATAATGCTTTAAAAGGATTCTTTGATGCTATTGTTTTGATCATGGAAACAGGTTACGCAGTCAGTGGTATTGTTGGGTTGATCCTTAACTTATTCTTACCACAAGTTGAAGATGACTTTGAAGAAATTAATGAAGTTATCTTGGAAACAGTTGGCTCTGCTGACCAACATGGCTTAGAAGAGTATGCTAGAAAAGAAGGTATGATGATAGAGGAGTTACAAATGATGAGATCTAATGCCGAATTACATATTGGTACATCTCAAAGTGATCAAAAATTTATTTAAAACTAGGTATTTATTTCTTCCAATTATGTATTTATAGTTTTCCAATTTATAATTTTTATTTTTATTTTTATTTGATGTAGTAGGATATAAAGGAAAAGGATTTAAGGAAATGGATCTATGGAAGTTAATGATTTAATTATGTCGCATGAAATTTCCAAATTAGTCACACTGATAACATCTCGATTCCATATATACTCGGTTATTCATCAATAAATTTCATACTTTTTTACACAATTATATTCATTTCATTACCAGATTAATAATATGGGTTACTCTCAGAAAGGATTAGTATTCGGAAATATTCCTTTAGGAGCATTACTCAAATTAAATTCATTAATAAAGAAGACCCTTTTAAGTAAGCATTTTTATCAGGAAGTGAATGAAAAAATATTGTCCAAAGCATCCACAATAGATAAAAATCTTTATTTCATTTGTTACTTTTCACTATTAGTATCTAGTATATTAAAAAATAAACCAACTATAATCAAATTCTTGCATCAACAAAAATTCAATTTACTTAAAGTTATAAATTCTATCTCAATCAATACTGTGGAGACTGATTTGAAGCAGTCCAATAATAAGTTTATTACCAAATTATTTCTGAGTGAAGATCCTTCTTTATCAGATGAAGAATATAAAAAAATTGCGCCTCCAAAATTAGCTGAACACTTGCGTCATATATCTAGTTATATTTCTGATATTAGAATCTTTAATAGACTTACTTCAACGGTGGGGATAATTCCTTGGATGGTAGATGAATATCAAAATATGTTTAATAAAAAGAGTACCAATCCAGCATCAGATCGTTTTATGAATTTTGTTCAGGCTTTCAATTGTTTTATTTTAGAAGTTTTTGAGAATGCTGGGTGGGTGACTGATCATAATTGGGTTAGTACTTCAGATAATGCTGGATGGAGTTTAACCACATATGTATGGTCTTCTAGAATTTGGGGTTTGTATTTGGTGTTTGAAATAGTTGAACTTTTTAGAAGAATTCCAGTTAGCAAATGGGATAATAAATGGAAAATCAGCTTATTTCAACAAGTAATTCAATTACCATTAGTAGTACACTGGTCTTTATATGAAGGGTGTTTGACTCCTTTCTGGGTTGGAGTTTGTGGTAGTGGCGCATCTTGGTTTCAATTCAGAGACTTATGGAAAACTATAGATTTAAAATGATATAAATAATTTATTAGATTTGATACGTTCTATTTATTATATATACATATACATATATATATTTCGGTTTCATTTTCATAAATATTCTCATGTAAATTAAGAGTTTTTGTTTTCAATTCTATCCAATTGTCTAGAACGATCAAAGTAGAGATTAGGATGGTTAATATGCAAAACATCATTTTGTGCCTTATTAGATGTCTTTTCTAATTGATTAGAGTGGGTAAGTTCAAAGACTCTTGTACATGCCACAGTGTAATCATTCTTGTTAACATCATCAACAATATCATTGATATGTTGTTGATCTGTTATTCCCATTTCATTTAAATTATTTATCAATGAATCTAATGGTAGTTCTTTGTAAGGACAGCCATGATATTCACCTTTAGTTGGTCTAGGCTTTGATAATATGGTCGAACAATTCCATGGCTTATAATTGATTCTGGCACCTTCCAAACCATAAGTGTGACGAATATTATATTTATACTCCTTGTTAAACTTTTCCAAACTCATAGCACCCGAACCTTTCGTAAATTGATAAGACCAAAACTTTAAAGCCTCATCGACAGAAAGACCTATACCTTTTAAGAAAAGACCTAATTGCTGACGGCCCTGATACTTTAAGTGTGAGTTTGCGATTAAATTCTTTTGTAGGTGAGTAGCACATAATGGATAATGTTTCGTAATTGCATTTTGAGTAATGGATGTGGCATTAATATCAGAAACTAAAGAAGGATCTGTACCAAAAGATGATTCGAATTGAATATTAGAGAAGTTATGTGAAAGGTTATTCAATAACGGTAATAATCTATCATCTTCTTCTAGTCTAGGTAAAGATTGAAATGTTCTCAACAAGTTTCTATTAAGAATTTCTAGAAATTCTATAGATAATAAACTTAATTGTAATGTTGAAGGAATATAAGCAAACCCTTGTTTCAAATAAATCAGTCTTGAACTTAGCAAATTGGGTACTTTTTCAAATGGTAATTTGATAAAATTTTCCTTTATTCTGATATGTTGCTTAAGTTGTTCGTTAGTTATAGTAAAGTTTGGATCCCCACTGTCAACTAACATGGTGCTTTTGATAGTTGGTGCTGTTGCTGCATATAAGTCATCTATTAACTCTAGCTTCTCTTCATTTGAAATATATTGCCATGGGAGTTTATCATTGTAATTAGAAACAAACAATTGCTGTTCTTTTGGTTGTAATAGATTGTATCTAACTTTGAAAAGAATAAGTTCGTTTTTAGCAAATTTCTTTCTAAGTTCATCTGTACGGCAAAATACCAATCTTAATATAAAATGGGAGTAGTGGTCTTTTTTACGCTCTTGATATATTATTGCACTATTATTCTCAGTCGTTGGACTCATTGGTAAATATTTTAACAATAGTGGTTTAATAGTAGTTTCAATATCTTTTATTGATTTAGATCTAGCTACGCATGATTCTATTTCTATCAAAATCTTGAGTCTATCAATAGCCCATGTTTCAAACTCTTCTAGAGTAATTTCTTCTAATGGTGGAATGTCATAAAATGATAATCTTAAATCATATAGGTTTTGGAGTTTCTCTGATTGAAATATGGCAGAAGATTTTGATTCCTGGAAGTTTTTACGTCCAAACGTTCTTCTTTTTGTTTGTCTAAACATGTTTCCTTCTTAGCTATTATCTACAATTAGTAAAAGAGGTCTGACTTTATCTTATGTCAATAACGCGTCTAGAGATGGCTCGCGGTCTAATGTTTTTGTGTAATAACTGAATTGACTTCAAAATTTTACAGTAGACAACGGGGAGTCCAAGAGCCTAGTTTTTATAAGGTTAATCAATCATATATCTTGCCTGACTCGATATAAACGCAAATAGGATAAATAATGGCAGAAAATACTATTGATTCCAATGCTTTTCATAGAAGGTTGTCTATTATTCAGAGAAATCTTACTGAAGAAAAGCAATCTAGCCTCTTGTTTGTTGTTGGTAAAGAAAATGATGAAAATACTTATAAAAAATCAACAGTTTTGCAGAACTGGTTATTAGGATATGAATTTAATCATACAGTCATATATATCACTCAAAATAAGTTGATTTTCATAACCTCTGAAGGAAAGGCCAAATACTTAAAACAGTTACCTAACAAGCCAACTGCCAATTCCAGCGATGTCGAAATCTGGACTAGAACCAAAGATGCTGAAAAGAACAAGGAACTTTTTTCTAAATTAATTGATGTAATTAAAGAAAACAGTTCGGAAGAGAAACCAGTTGGTACCATTATTAAAGATAAATATGAGGGCAAATTAGTTGATGAGTGGAAAGAAATCAGTGAACCAGCCTCAATTACTTATATTGACTCCTCTCTCCTCCTTTCTAAGTGTATGGAATTAAAAGATGAAGATGAATTAACTAATATTAGAACTGCGGCTAAGGCTTCTGTAGTAATGATGGAAGATTTTGCAGAAGAAATGATGGTTATTGTAGATGAAGAAAAGAATATTACAAATTCAGCATTATCTGACAAAATTGAAGATAAAATTGAAAATAACAAATGGTTTACAAAAACTCCTTTAGGTAAGAAGTTATTGCAACCAATTCAAGATTTTGATCCCGAAATGGTAGAATGGTGTTATTCTCCTATAATTCAAAGTGGTGGTGATTATGATTTAAAACCTAGTGCTTTATCTACATCTTCTAAATTAGTTGGCGATGGTATTATTTTATCATCTATTGGATTACGTTATAAATCCTACTGTTCTAACCTTGCTCGTACCTTCTTGATTGATCCGACTCCACAAATGGAACAGAATTATGACTTTTTACTTAAGCTCCAAAATCACATCACTACTACATTGTTAAAAGATGGTGCATTAGCTCTGTCTGTATACGAAGGATCATTAGACTTTATAAAGGCCGAAAAGCCTGAATTTGTCTCTAATTTTACTAAGAATTGTGGTTGGTTATTAGGTATCGAATTTAGAGATTCAACTTTTATTTTAAATGCTAAATCAGAAAGAAAATTACAAAATGGGGAAGTTATCTCTTTAACTATAGGATTCAATAACTTGGTAAATGAAAATACCAAGAACTCAAAACTTAAGAACTATAGTCTTTTATTGTCTGATACATTTAAGATTACAGATTCTGAACCAGTTTTATTAACAAATTACTCAAAGAGTAGATCAGAGATTTCTTTCTATTTTAAGGATGATGAGCCAAGTACTAAGACAAAATTAAAGACAGAAAAGGATATTAAAACAGAAAAGAAATTAGCTGCAAATGATGCGCGTACCAAAAAGTTAAGAAATGAACCAACAGCTGCAGATGATTCAAATGCAGAAAAGATTCGTCAACAAATTCAATCAAATTTACATGAAAAAAGACAACAAGAAGGTTTGGCAAGATTCTCTAAAGCTGATGCTACAGATTCTTCTGATCTACAACCAGTTTTTAAGAAATATGAATCATATGTAAGAGAATCACAAATTCCTAATAGTGTTAGAGATCTCAGAATCCATATAGATTACAAGAACCAAACTATCATTATTCCAATTTCTGGTAGACCAGTTCCTTTCCATATCAATTCTTTTAAGAATGGTTCTAATAATGAAGAAGGTGATTTTACCTATTTGAGATTAAATTTCAATTCTCCTGGTGCAGGTGGTAATGTTTCAAGAAGAACTGAATTACCATATGAAGACTCCCCAGATAACACTTTCTTAAGATCTATTACTTTAAGATCCCGTGACCGTCAAAGAATGGTCGATGTTTATAAAGCTATTCAAGATTTAAAGAAGGATTCCGTTAAGAGAGAGCAAGAAAGAAAACAAATGGCTGATGTCATTACCCAAGCGAATTTGATAGAGTTAAAAGGATCCAGAGTGAAAAGATTAGAACAGGTGTTCATCAGACCTCAACCTGATACTAAGAAAGTGGGTGGTGTTTTACAGATCCATGAGAATGGTATTAGATACCAATCTGCTTTTAAGATGGATCAAAAAGTTGACATTTTATTCTCCAATATTAAACATTTATTCTTCCAACCTTGTAAAGATGAATTAATTGTTATTATTCACTGTCACTTGAAAAATCCAATTATGATTGGTAAAAGAAAGACATTTGATGTTCAATTTTACAAAGAAGCTAGTGATATGGCCTTCGATGAGACTGGAGGTCGTAAAAGAAGATACAGATATGGTGATGAAGACGAATTACAACAAGAACAGGAAGAAAGAAGAAGAAAGGCGTTATTAGATAAGGAGTTCAGGGCTTTTGCTGAACTTATTAGGGACTCTTCTAATGGTCTTGTTGATTTAGATACCCCATTTAGAGAATTAGGTTTCCAAGGTGTGCCATTTAGATCTTCTGTTCTTTGTTTGCCTACTCGTGATTGTTTGATTCAATTAATTGATCCTCCATATCTTGTTGTTACACTCGAAGAAATTGAAATTGCTCACTTAGAAAGAGTTCAATTTGGATTGAAAAACTTCGATCTTGTATTTGTATTTAAAGATTTTTCAAAGCCAGTTGTTCATATAAACACAATTCCTATGGAGCTTTTGGAAGATGTTAAGTCCTGGCTTACAGATGTCGACATTCCATTGAGTGAAGGTCAAATGAACTTAAATTGGGGTACAATTATGAAGACTGTTCAACAAGACCCATACCAATTTTTCGCTGACGGTGGTTGGAGTTTCTTAACTGGTGATGGTGATTCTGATGGGGATGATGAAGAAGAAGAGGAAACTGAATTCGAAGTCAGTGATGAAGATCCAAGTGATGAAGATGTTGAGAGTGAAGTTGAAAGTGAAGATGATTACTCTTCAGATGCTTCTGGAAGCGAAGGTAGTTTTGATGAAGAGAGTGAAGGTGAAGATTGGGATGAGATGGAAAGAAAAGCTGCTAAAGAAGATAAACGTTTCGGCAGAGATTAGTGTATCTGGTTATAATTATATAATGTAAGTAGTGTGTTAACCAATTTCATAATTTTGTGACACTTTCACCTTGAATATCTCATGGTTGTTTGATTTAATCCGTTTACTTTTAATACGTGTGCCACAAACGGTAGTAACAGAAGGTCTTTGATTTTATAAAATTTGGCATTTAACTAGTAAATTTTTAGGATTAATATTATAATATTCTCATATTATCTAAGAAATTCATACACACACGAAATACTTAACGAGTTATACATAATATAATCATGGCTGAACATACAGACGACTATTCTTACGATTACGAATACTTATATAAAATTGTATTAATTGGTGATTCAGGTGTAGGTAAATCCAACTTATTATCTCGTTTCACTACTGATGAATTCAATTTAGAATCCCGTTCAACTATTGGTGTTGAGTTTGCAACTAGAACATTAGAAATTGATGGTAAGAGAGTCAAAGCACAAATTTGGGACACAGCCGGTCAAGAAAGATACCGTGCTATTACAAGTGCTTATTATAGAGGTGCTGTTGGTGCATTAATTGTTTACGATATCTCTAAAACTGAATCATATGAATCTGTTTCTAGATGGTTGAAGGAATTAAAAGAGCATGCAGATGCAAATATTGTTATTGAATTAGTAGGGAATAAGTCAGATTTGGATCATTTAAGAGCAGTTCCAACAGATGAAGCTAAGAATTTTGCCAGTGAAAATAACTTGTTGTTCACTGAAGCATCTGCCTTATCTGCTGATAACGTTGATTTATCATTTCACCAATTATTGAAGAACATTTACGAAATGATTTCTAAGCACCAATTAGATACCAATGAAGGAAGCAGTGCTACAAAACCATCTGGTGGTCCAACTATTTCTTTAACCCCAGCTCCTCAAGAAAAGAAGAGCAAGAATAACTCTAACTGTTGTTAATTGTGTATAAAACTTCTATATTTTTAATATATTTTGAACTATTATTATCTATATATAAATTATTAACTTTTGAATTAAACCAGAACTTAAATATATTAATAACAACTACGCAAATTTCCATACTACCTAATGTACACTTATTGTTTATTCGTATTGCAATTTATTCTCTTTTGAAACCAAGCCCATTTTTAGATTTTGCAGGTCCCTGTAATTTATTAATTCTACCTTCCACGCTAATTGGGGTCTTTAAAGGTCTTGAAACTCCTTTACCCATTTCTAAAGTAACTCTCTTCTTTATATCTGTAGTTGGAGGACTTTCAATACTTAAAGTAACAATTTGTTCTCCTCTTAATATAATCAAACCTAACGCTCTTCTATCTTCAACTACATTAACAGTTGTATCTTTTGAGGCTTTTTTTAATTCTTGGTAGGACTTATTTATAATTCTTGACTCTTCTGTATCAGCTAAAACTAAATTTAAGTGCTTATCAAATGCTAAAAGAGTTCCAACAAAATTCCTCTTGTCTATGGTAGAAACTTTCAATCTGTATTTGATTAAATCAGACATCTTAGTTTTCTTTGAAAGTGAAATATTTTGAGTAGACTATAAGGGTTAGAATATGTATACATATTGACATGTTATTTTTGGATACTTACCATAATTTATGTAGGATACTTTATTTAATAGTATAGAATATATAATTTGTGTATTATTAAAAAATGCAGTGGCATAATTACACAAAATTATTTTTGTGTATAGCTTGAATTTCACATATTTTATATCTATAACTATCTCATAAATAGGTATATAAGGGTAATATGTCTGATACAACAAACCCAAAAAAGGAAGAAATTGTTGCAGTTGAGGGAAACGATAGCATTGAAAAGGTTAATGAAGTTGCTAAAGATGAATTAGAATCGAAAGTAGAAAAGAGAGCTGCTGAGGATGAACCAAAGAAGAAGAAACTGAAACGTAGAAGACGCCAATATGATGATGATTTACCAAAAGAAACTAAATCTGACGAAGAAAAAGATGATGATTTTGATGATAATGAGGATGAAGATGATTTGGGAGATGATGTAGATGATGATGACTTGGCTGAAATTGATGAGGCAAATATTATTAGTACAGGTAGAAGAACCAGAGGAAAGGTTATCGATTTTACCAAGGCTGCTGAAAAATTAAAAGAAGAATATGGTTCTGATGAAGAAGAAGAAGACGAAGAAGTTGATGGTGATTTTGAAGAAGAAACTGAAAAATAAATATATGATATAATCACTAAGTAGAATAAAATATAAACTTAAAATTTAAATAAAATAAAATTAAAACAAAACTTTAAAATATGTATTTATCTATAATTGTTAAATTCTAAAAAAAAAATTAAATAATAACAAGTTACTATATTTAACCGAAAATCTTTAAATTCCTTTCCGTGGTAGAAGAGGCATTTTTTTTTTTTGGGAGTTTTATAATCTATAAATATTTTTTTAAAAAAAATTAAAATATTATTTTTAATCATTAATATTCCATAAAATCAAGATTTATAATCAAGCCATATTAAAGCAATAATAAGGATTTGTGTATCCCACGAAATTATTGGCTGCAGTATATTGATGAAGCAGTTCCCTTGGGATATTGCTACCAGCATTCAGAACATATTGATAAGAAGGGGTGTAAGACCATATATTGGAATTTGTAGGTGTGTCAGACCAAATAGACTCATGTACATATCTAGCAGGTGATGATAATATTGGGGAAGATTGGTAACCACTGTAAATTGGAGATGATGGAATACTAGAATAAGATTGGGAATGTTGATAAGAATTTACTGGGGAAACAGGCTGAGGAACTTGTTGAACAATATATTTCTCCAACCAAGTTTTCCAGCATTCTTCTAAAGTTTTAATATTCGATTCGAAGTTAACAACATTTAATTGCCAGTTAACTTCACAAAGCCATTCAGTTTCTTCTTTATTTAAGCTCTCTAATGATAAACCAGTAGCGCCGGACCAAGACTTATTAGTAAAAGTATTATCATCATTAAACTTATTTCCTAAAATCAAAGAAACAATCAAATTTATGAAGATTTCATTCTCTTGCATGTTACCTAAGAATTTAGATGAAAATCTTTGGTTCATATACTCTAATGCGATAATAATAGTGGATTTTGGTAATCTTGTAGCAAATAATACCGAGATAACCAAGTTCTCAAAATCTTTTGATGGATTCCTATTTTGTTTAAGCATACCAAAGGCACACCAACTCAAGAATGTTGCCATGTGATTGAGGTCATATTCTAAAACAGAATTTATACCACCATTCACTTGTGGCTGTTGAGGTAAAGGAGGTGGAGCAACAAAAGGGCGTGTTTGATCCCCAAATTGTTGATTCATACCAAAAGAAGCTGACTTCATATGTTGTTGGTATGGTAATTGGTACATAGACCTCATAGAATTTTGGTTATAGTAATTATCTGGAGTGTATTGTGGCATGTAACTATAGGACGAAGTTGCTCTGTGACCAGCGGTCCCTAAGTTCTGGTTGTAATAGTTGCGTGTTTGATACATAATAATAATAGATTAACTTATAACAATAATTTATAACTGTTTGCGATACAAACAATTTTCTTTTTCAAATATAATAGGTGATACCAAATATTCCAATAACAGGGATTATGATATACTTGATGTATTAAACGATGACTTAACCAAAAGCTCGTTTATAGTTTTTCTTACGAAAGTGATACGCTGGGAAATAAACCTGCTGAAAACTCTTTCTGTAATCCGTATAAATTATTGATGATAATTTAATATCTCAATATCAGATTATAAGCTAATTAAATTCAACACTTTCTAGCTTAAACCTTTGTGTTTTTTTTTTTGCTAATGAATTGGTGTTATAATGGAGATACCTCAATATAACTTACCTTAATTCTAACAAATGTTAATTTAAATAAATGAATTATAATGAAATAAAATGGTACCAATTATAAGCTAATATAACCAGATATATTTACCTTTATTTCAAAATAAATCAATAAAATGGGGGAGGGAACACAGAAGAGAAACAAATATTAATTATCAGCGCCCTACACATTTATTCATATATGCCAGTAACGAGAAAAAAATTTTTGTGACAAAAATTTTCTAGTGGTTTTGTGTAATTCTCATAACTCATAAGGATGCCTAATTAATCAGAATTACCACTTGATGATTCACAGTCAAAAAGTAATAAACACATGTGTAATGGAGGTAATTATGGACATCATGCTAAAAACCAAAAATGAATGATGATGGTTTGAATCACCTGTAGTCATGCTACGCTTGCTATAACGAATATAGTGGCAATGATATCAATAGCTGTGACTTATCTCCCTCATCATGATCTAGACATTACTCAGAAAGCTCCGATATTGCCAGTATGTTTATTACTTCTACATGCCATCTGTTTATGTTTCATACCGCTCATCCCCATATCCGTATACAAGCCCCTAAACTAAGTCGGCACATAGCCTAAGTGTGAGCTGGCGTTAGTGGAGTTTTGTGTAATATTGTAACAATATAGTTACCTGCATACACTGCTATCAAGCGGGCTGTTAGCTATAATTTCTCGTGTAATAACACTTAGTGAAAAGCAAGCATTATGTATACTCTGATTCTAAACAACTATCTTAGAACAAATGAGAAAATAAAGTGATGCTGTTCATTTAGAAATGCATAAAATCTGACCTCCAGGTTTTGAAATTATTATTCGTGTTAAAAGGAACGCAATAATTTCCCCATACGACATTTTTGTCTACTCTTTAGCCGTATGTGCAGTATCAATATAAAGACTTACATTTTTAGTTATATTGAGGGAATTGTGTGGTATACGTTTGTCCACCATGCATAAAAGTGAGAAGTAAAGAAATAAGATCGTTATGTACAGTGCAATGTAATGTACATGTGAATATCCTGTATATGTATGTAGGTAGTCATCATCTTTCATGTATACAAATTTCTTTTTTTCTTGCGAGGTGCAGTTATAGAAAGAAATTACGCTGTGGTGATAACAAGAAATTGAATTAAGTTAATAGTAGTGATAAGTTAGATAGGCTACATTCAATGAGAGATGCTAATTTTATGTTGCAACTATATTAGTATCAACACAATTTTAAAATTCCTGGCTTTTTTTTAAATCTTAAACTTTGAAAAACGATATTTTATATAATAGTTAGTTTAACATAAATTGATTGTAGATCGAGTTCCTGTAGAATCATATTTTCATTTTAAAGATTAGTTAAGCTTTTTGCCGAAACCTTTATATAGGAATTAGAGTAAGCGATTGTTCTGGCTAGAATATCATTACAATAAAGCTTAAATTTCGACACACTACAAATACGATAATTGTCGTGTCTAAATCCAGAAAATACTAACATTAGGGCGTTATTAAGAATTAGTTACTAAAATATTATAACCTACATGATAAGTTTTATTTTGGTTAATTACATTATGTAATATATCATTAGCATATATTTTCTATTATTATACTCCTTTGCGTATTATTGAATGCCCTTTTACAATATCAGTGATATCAGACTATGGCATTGTTTCTTAAAATTATATTATATGAATGGTTCTGTTGGAGTTCATCATTAAAATTTCTCGTAAACTTTTAAAAGTAGAACTCTTTTATTTCAATAAAATATAAATATATTTATGTATGTGAATTAATATTAATTTTGAAAATTGATCTTATCCTACAATATGAATCTTTGTGATACTGTTATTCTTAGTTACACATCAATAATTTAGTTATGTGAATTTTAACATAAATATATTAAACTTAGTATTGAATATATTAAAGGAAATGCATAACTCTATTAAATCTAAATAATTGTAAATAACTGGAAGTAAGGGTAGGCAATTAGAGGCCCACCTAGAAGCTGTGGGTATCGTCATTCATTAATTCATTGGCTTGTAGATTTTATTAAAACCGTTCGTTTTTTCATTTCTCTCCATTATGTATTAGAGTAGTTGGCCCTGATTTGCTCCTGATTTGCCTGTTTCAGGAAGAGAATTTAAAACTGTACTAAATACTGATCTAATTGGTGGTAATTGAGTGCCAGTTGTTGCAATTGATTTATCTTCCTTTTTGACGTGTTGTTGTAAGTTTTTGGTAGCAGCATTCAATAAGTTTGTGGAGCTCATGGCTTTTCCATGATCGTAATTTTGTGCATTCAAACGAGGTGATTGGATTGGTGTTTGAAGTGGTGTTTCGTTTGGTGAAATGATAAACCCTGGTCTCTTACTACTGTGGTTTTGGAGGGAGCTTTGGAAAGAATTGTATGATGGAGAATCTGGGTGAGAAACTTGATTGTTTGCAACTGATAAAAGGCTATTAAGGTGTACGAGCGATGATGATGGAGAATTTGGTCTAGACTTTTTGTTAGGTTGATAAAACTCTAAGTTCAATGAAGAAGAAGATGCTTGTTTGGGTATAGTAAAATTTCCACTAGAAGAATTTTGACATTGTGTATGTTGTGTAGTTGAATGTGAGTTTCTTCCATTACCTGTATTGCTTATCGGTTTTAGTGGTGTCATTCTTTGTAATGATGATAATGAATTCAACGAAGCTAGGTTCGTACCTGATGAAGATTTAGACTTAGTTGCCATCGAATTTAATGAAGTTGTAGAGCTGTTAAATGCTCTACCCTTTTGTTGATGTTGATGGAAATATTCATTAAGATTTGAGAATGATGTACTTGGTAATTTACCATTTAAAGGGGAGGTACTCAAAGAATGAATTGAAGAATTTGCTGTTGAATTGCCAGTATGGCTGAATAAATGAGTTGACCCTATTGAACCCGAAGATTCCGATTTGGTTATAGGCTTTGTAGTTGAATTGTTATTAGGTGCTAATGTAAGCAATTTAACAGAATCTGTTGGAGATTGGGTAGGATTTCCTGTATTTATAGATTTATTAGTATCACTTGAATTTGCAATTCCATTTAAGTGCAGAGAGTTTGTTGGTGAGGACGGGAGAGAAAAGACGGCATTTCCTTGTTGTATTGGTATTGGCTGAGCAACAGTTTGTATATTACCTATTTGTTGAAAACCACCAGAGACCTGTACAACCTGTGGTTGAACTTGTTGACCATTTGAAATACTCATTGATTGTTGAGGTATAAAGTAAACTGGATAAGGCTGATGATAAACATGATTACCATTTCTATCAACAGTAACAACTGTAGTTGCTGCTGGCATAGGAGCAAATACTTGTGGTTGGTTAATAAGCACTTGTTGTTGTATAGCATTCTCATTACTATTCTCTGGAGCTCTAAACTCTTGGTTTTTATTCTTTCTTTTTCTAGAATTAGGATTATTATGGATTCTTAAATGTCTAGTTAATTCATCAGATCTACTAAATCTCTTACTACATCCTGGAAATGTACAAGGATGTGGTTTTTCACCTGTATGTGTTCTAATATGTCTTGTTTGGTGTTCTAATCTATGGAACGCTTTTTCACACATGGTACATTTGTATGGCCTGTCATCTTTGTTCTTAGTTTCCTTTGGTGGCATGTTCTTAATAATATTTATCCATAAATTTGTTTTATGTCACTAATTTTAGGGTGCCTTTGAAAAGAATAAATTTAATTATAAAATAAAAAAAATTAATTAAGGAGATTAAAATGTATGCGGAGGATGAGGTGGATCCTTCTGAGAACAACATGCTTGTGAAATGAAATTTATTGAAAAGTTTTTCCGTGGGATATATACAGGATGGCTGGTCCGAAAAAAGTAATTCCCCGGTTATAAGCTTGAGAAATTTTTCCGACGGACTGGGGAAGTTCGTTTGTTTTCATTAAAAAACAAAAACAATTTTGGGGGGTCAATGATAGTGGCAAAAATTTTGACATGCGGTCAACTGATTTAATACCGGTTAATATAGTTACAGATAATTGCTATTTTTAATTAGTTTTTGCTGTAAAAATAACAGCCCACTAATGGTAATCCATCCTTAGTATTCTTAGTATTGTTCAATGAGAGGAGGCGAAATATTATAAAAATGATAGTGGTACAATTTTTTTTGGGGATATATATATACATTGAAACCTGGATGTAATTAAAATATTACATATATAAAACTTTAGAGAGTATATTACCAAAGCAAAGAAAAAGAAGCTTTTGTAAGCGGTAATATAAACTTTGTGGTTACTAAATATACCGAATATTCCCCCACCAATATCTACCAACCACGTTGGTAGATATTGGTGGGGGGGACTATAAAATTAATCCCTTCGGTAAAATAATCTTTGCAGTTACCTAAATAGTATCAACTTACAACCTCGGAATCGATGGAAATATAGTGGGGCAATTCTATAGGTACAGGTTCCTGTATTGGATACCATTCCCAGCCTCTTCATTTAATTTATTTAATGTAAGATATAGTTGGTTTTACTAAAGTAAGTAACCTTCTAGACATATTATACTTAAATAAATATTATATTAATCATATTAACCATTAAAATAACTGTCACTATAAAGTACTTATATCAATAATTGTAGTCAAAATCAAGCCATTGGTCAAACCACTGCAAATTTCCAATTAAATTTTGATCAGTAAGAATATTTTCCTCATTTTCTACATTAAAATCGACAGTTGGGGGGGTTATCTCAGATTTTTGGGTATCTTTATTATTTTGTTGAGCCTCAGTTCTATATAGTTGCTTTTCCAATAGCTGATTAAATTCATCCTTTTCATTATCTTTGTGTTTTGAAATTTCTTTTTTAAAACCTAATTCTAGGAACGTTGGTTTATTAACATCTGATGAACCATGATCAATACCTATATTTGTAAGAGCTTTTCTATCTTCTTCTAATCTTAAACTCAAAATATGATTACCCATCTTTAATGCCCATAAACACTCTTTTACCATATTGAATCTTTCTTTAATGACAACTTTTCCTTTTGAATTTTTTACTGGAGAATTCCTTAAAAAGCTAAATAGATCTATTGCATTTCTTAATATGTCTCTTGCTTCAGTAGTAAAAGCACCACCATGAATCATTGTTAATGCACTAACGCCACAATTAAATATTAAAATTAGTACAAGATACCATGGTGTAAAAAGTAGACCAGCTTCTTTTGTTTTATTATAAATTTCCATGATTCCAGACAAAGCTTCAATAAGAAGTCCGATTTTTAAACCTTCGTTGCTAATTTTTCTTCCAACAAAATTAAATAAAAGTTTTCCGTGTATACCTATCATCAAATCATAAAAATGTAATTTAACTTGGGATCTTACTAATGGACTGATATAACTACCATGGATATAATCAGTTTCATTTTTAGAAAATAATTTATCATTTGCAAACCCATTAGTATTAAGCCAATCAAATACGACTTTTAGTTCCTTGTTCATCTGTTGATATTTAATGAGATCTGGATTGTCATTGCTTGTTGTGTGAACATAATTCGAAATTTTTGCGACATGAATTAATGCCAATGCAGGTAGAGTAATCCAATCGTCTTTTTTAGATTCTTCCTTAAAATCGAATGATGGGAATGGTATTTTACATTCATGTATTCCTAATGCACCATATCTACCTGTCTGAAGTCCAAGCATCTTGTCAAAAGTATACACAGCCCAAAATACTCTCTTGGCCTTAAGCTTTTCGTAAGGTGTTGCAACTGCCAATCTAGGATGATCATGACCCAATCCCATGGACCTTGTAATAGTAATTGCATTACCAAATGCATGATACGATGATGGTTGTCTATGAGTAATTCTTAAATATAAAGAAATTAAAAGCCAGCATTGGATTAATTCAAAAGATTCCCATTGAAAGCTTAAGTTGGATACAACATTATAGCCATATTTGAAAAATTTCTCTTCAACTTTTAAAAGCTCAATTGATACATTAGGCTTCAGCATCTCCATAAATCTGATCGAAAGGGCATAAATTAAGTACAATATTGCACTAAATAATTTGGTTTGGTTTGTTTTAGTATCTTTTTCATTATCATTTCTGTTAACCTTGTTCAATTTTTCGAAAGTATCAATTTGTTCTCTAAAAACATTTTCGTGTATAATAGCATACAAAGGGTTGATTTCTTGGAAAAAGTAATTAACGAATGATTTCGTATCTAATTGCATATTAATTTCAGGAAGAGGAGGAAGTTTTTCAGAAGATAAATAATGACATCCAGACATATTCCATCCAAAATATTGTGTTCTTGGGATTTGAACGTTTTTTCGTGCTTCGTCAGATAAAGAAGAGTACATTGTCTGGCATAATTCTACAAGTAAAAGATTTTGATGTCTTCTCAGGTATCTCCATTTAGAACTAGGGCTTACTAATAATTTGTCAATATCTTGATCGAATTCTTTCATATCCAAATGTCGGAAAATTGATGATGAATTATCTGACAACAAACTCTCCAAATACTGAACTCTATTTTCAAGATGGTTCACATAGTCTTTATTGCCCTTATTGACGAGAGGAATGCCAAATGATTCAAAAGGAGGGTATTCCATTTTACGTCTCTTCAAATTATTATTATTATTATTTTGCATTTGATTCTGAGATTGCAGATAAAAATTTGACGAATAAGTGCATTCTTTCTTTTGTTTTATACATGTATTACATGGTCTAGTACCCAGACACTTGATCTTTTGACTTCTACATCTATCACAAGCCTTACTCACTCTAATTCTCTCTTTTGGTTGTTGTTTAATTTCATGTTTTTGTGGAAATAATTTTTGTTGTTGTTGTGGGAATGGTGGTGGAATATTATTTGGGGGAACAGATGAATGCATTTGAAGTGGATGAGTGACATGCATTTTCATTTGGGATGGTAAGTATCCATTTCCAGCTTGTGCCAAATTTGCCATTTGCTGATTTTGGTTATTTTCCTCTATCCCCACTATGTCATTTGCATTATGGGTTATATTTGGTACCACATTAGTCAGGTTCGTTTCGAATTCTCTATTAGGTGAGCGAACATTCGATTCATTGGCAATATATTGCGATATCTGTATATTTGAATTACCTATAATACTATTAAGTCGGCTTCTTTGCAGCATTTGGTGTTGTGCTGCATCTTTACTCATATCTTTCTCCATTTTTAATATTCTTGATTTAAATATGTTCTAAAATAATTGCATACCCGTATTACGGTCCGAATCTTTTTCGAAAATTTAATTTTTATGTCACAAAACCATTTTCAATAGTGACTATTTTGCAATAATTAAAATTCTATAACTTCAGAAAGCAAAAAATGGAAAATCCAATAATTAAATTATATATTTGAAAAAAAAATATTATAATAACTAATAAATAGGGCATTTATTTCTATTTTTGAAATTTAAAAGTATATATAAAAGATTTTTGAATTTTATTCATATTTAGATAAAAAAAAGATAAAAAGTTAACTGAGAAATACATAAAACTATATGAATCATAATTATTTCTTAAATTTCAAATAATTAAAAAAAGAATAATAATACAATAATATTTAATTTAGTTAAATATATGCAAATCTATTTATTTAAAACTTATTATGGGTTTGAATTCCATGTTCGTCATTGCTTTGGAAAGTAGGGGTTCCAAAAGCAGAAAAAGTTGGAGAATCCAGATCTTCTACTTTGAAAAAAGTTTCTTGTTCAGGAAATTCTGAAGGATGTGTTCTTTTATAATGTTTGACTGCACTAGGAATGAGATCAAGAGACCACATGAATAATAAGAATCCATACCAAAATGAGATTAACCATTCAAAAACAGCAGATAAACTTGTCCTACCATCTTCCATGAATACACCAAATAAGACTGCAAAAACTATAGCTGTCACTAACCATATCAATTTTAAGAAGAAAGATATCATATAGACGTTAGCCCATCTTCCTTTACCGAAAATAACTTTTTCATGGTCAGGACTCAACCTTTGTGGGTAATTTCCAAATATAAAAGTATTTAAAAAGTTAAAAACACATGCAAAGAAGACAAAGACGATAAAAACACAGACCATTGATAGATGTGCATGATGGAAGTTTTTTGTATTAAATATTGAAACAAATAATATACCTAATTGCCCGATCGCGCCACAAATTATACTGACAATTGCAAATTTTGGTTGTTTAGTTGAAACGTATGGTTGTAGCTTCTTTTTCTTTCTTAAATATAAATCCATAATCAATGTACCTTCGAAGAATATAGCCTGAAATCCCGTGCAAGAAATGAATAATGGTTGTAAATTTGTTGCCCCAATATCTGAAATATACACTGGATCTTGTGAACCACTCATAAATGCATAAATAGGATGTCCTTGTGCTGACCAACATATTAACATTGCAATTAACATACCCCACCATACTACCATACATACTAGTGGAATTATATAATAATGAATCTTTTTAAAGCAAAGTAGTCTAGGTGTTGCCATAGTATGATTTTAAAGTCTTATTAATTTGAAGCTAAGCAAATAAATTTAACTTAAGAGCGTCTATAAACTCGTTTTTATTCCAAGATAAAAACGACAAATTGAATGAATTATATCTATAATAATAATCTAAATGAAAAGCAATGTACTATATTAGCGGCAAGTAAGTGGCTGTGATGGTAAGCTGTAGTGCTGACCGATGAGCATCGTCTGTCACACGATAAAGGACTACATCTGCCGATCATGTGATATACAAATAACGTGATATATATCACGACTATATACATGTGATTAATAAAAGAAATATAAATCATGAACTAGAGAAAATCGACAAAAAAAAAACGGACAAAGGGATTGAAATTGTAAGCACTGAATGGTTGTCCTTACTACCATCATTAACCAGGCACTTACAGATAAAATTTAAGGTTGTATGTTGAAATTCTTTACAAAAAATAGAGTTTATTGTTAATATTACTATTATATACTGAATAACACAACTGAATGGCTAGACTTTTATCGGTAAGTTACCATAAGGTCCTGATGCAAGGGTAAGTAATTAAGTGAAACAGATAAATTGTTGTATTATTTTGTGTAATACAATACACGTAAACAATACTGGAATTTTGGAGTCTTGTGAAGGCCAATTAGGAGGTGACAGGTCACAGATTCAATTCAATTCATTGGCTTAAAATAGAATTGTATATTCTTTAACACAATATTCCCACTGCGATATAAAGTACGATTGTTGATAATTATATAAAGGGAGGGTAAGAGGGTATCTAGAACAAGAGCCTTGCATTAGTTTTACCGAAACAAACAACAGGTTATTTATTTAAACTGCTGTTGCGTACATTTGCATATCATATTCATTTGGAGTTCGTAGCTGGTACATTGTGTAGGGAAATTAGACCCCATTTGGAATATTGAAAGTGCCAACCAATGTGTTAGTAGTAAATGTAATTCTTGTGCAGTGGAACTTGCAGAAAAATTTAATCAATTACGTTTCGTCTTTTTTATTACATTATGTATGCAGGTTTATAGTATTGATTTCTTTTTTTTTTAATAAATACTTACCTCAAAATAGTTAGTTCTCTGGTAGGAGTGTGCATATACTCAAAGTTGAACTAATATATATTACCTTTTATAACGTAATACGTGTATATAAGGCAAAAAATGTATGCAGTCATCAGGCAATCTCTCGAAAGGCAATGCATATGGTGTCTCATATTCGGATTTTAAGGTAAGAATGAAAATAAACGAGAATACACTACCTTTATTAGGTAATAAATTCGATTTTTAATTACGACAAATAAGTCTTCGCTCATACTCTTCAATTATATCCGAATTTATTTACCTTGCCATTATGTTGGTTAGCATAATACTTTGGGCTTAATTCCTTTTTGGGTACTGCATCTATAGGATTGATGATATAATATATGGAACCATTGCTCTCCTATTAACTAAACTACGAAAAAATGTAAATGTGCCTTGGTGTAGTTTCAGATGATATGCTTGATGAACCCATTCTCTTATTCTGCAGATTATTTCAATTATTATCTATTGTAAGTTATATAATTTAGGGAATTAATTACATGATTGTTATGATATTTGCTGGCATTCCTTGGTGTTGTCTCTATACGCAGCTCTAGGTACTAGATTCAAGTAGATAGAATGAAGATTTAACTTTCGTCCTGTACTTCTATATTAGGTTGCTTTGCAGTATGGATTTTCACGGGACAATAGGATTGATGATATATGCAGGTTACTTGAACCCAAAAATAATCCAGTAATATTTCTCAAATAAAAGCTGTTATAATGCAGCATGATTACCATATGCACATGATGCTAAACAACGAAATTCTTGTTTTATCATACATCGTATTGTGCTTTAATTTTTTACATCATCTCATAATTTTGCAGACATACAGAAGCATCCTTAGTATAGGGTTGCAGTGAGCAGGAATTTATATATAAAATCATAAATAGCACCTACTGCTAATTATTAGTTATAAGTATATTAATTGATACATAGAAACATACACTCCGCTAGGGTTATATTTATGCCAACGCATACTGATTAAGGCCAACTAAAATATTAATTAGCAAAATATTGTACTTGGATTTAAAACCAGTGCTACGACAGTAGAAATTTAAACATGGACAACTGTTATATCAAAACATATATTAAATGTGCATGGCTCTTGCTACACAACTATGGAGATACAGAAAGGCAATTTGAGCTATTTAACAAGAAATATGGTAAATTCTTAGTGGGTGTAATAGAGCATTCACAACTTTCCCTTACAAACTTAGTTATAGGTTTGTACTATATTTATAAATATGATAAGAATACGGTAAACAATTTAGATCAAAATGAAATGAATATTGTTAACTACATTATTATTAGTTCTTTGGTTTTATCAAATAAATGCTATGATGACCAATCATACACATTAAAAACTTGGGTTAATATCTGCAACCAACAACCTAAGAAACCGATAAATTTAAACTTGAAATTAATGAATGAACTTGAAAGCCATTTTATACATACTTTAAACTTCTGTCTTTCTTTTTCTAATATTGGAACTGACGCTTGTTTTTGGGATTTATTGTACTCAAAGTTAAATAATTTATTAGTCTCGAGAGCTATTGTGAACAAATTTAGACTTCAAGTTACCAGTGAGGTTCCATCAGGTATCTATGAGTATGACTACCCATCATCTACAAATTCTTTTGCAAGTTCTCCTGTTGTTTCACCACTGATTTCTAGCAACTCAATCATTTACCCACTAACACCAAGAACTCCAGCATCATCAAAATTAGAATTTGGCTCTCATAAAAAGAGGAAGTTGAACACTTTAACTCATGAAAGTTTTACTTTCCTCCCACAAAGTTATATGAAGTTTAATTTACCTACATTTGAACCTCTTCAACCACCATATTTAGGAGGTTCTACTTATCATTACACAAGCAGCTTCATGTAGCTCTCGTCATGAAATTATGAAATTAATTTACTTCACACAGCATATTTTATAGCATTTACAAAGGATAGGTTTATAGTTTAATAGATTAGGGAATTTGGATTTAATTATTTGCATACAGTTTATTTGATTAGTATTCTCATTTTTTTTAGTTTCTCATTAATTAAATCGCATCATTTTAACAAGCTAATAGGGTAGTAATAGTAGTAAACACTACTACTAAAAGCAATGAAAAATCTTGGAACATGTGGTATATGTAAAAAAGATGAAGCAAAATACAAATGTCCGAAATGTCTAGTTGTTTACTGTTCGTTAACTTGCTATAAAAATGAGGAGTTACATAGTCATCGAAACTTAGAAATAAATAATACTCCAGTTTTGGAACCACATATACAAAACAAACATGAATATTCAACATCTAATAGGTTTGATAAGATACTTAACGATCCACAAATACTGTCTATGCTTAAAATGAAGCCGTTACAATTTCACTTTCTAACTTTAATTAAAATCATGTCTGATCCTAGTATCACTAATGAACCTAATACTGAAAATAGAAGGGATGTGGCAAAATTGAAGTTGGAAAATTTAAGAAAAGGAGGTGAAGAAGAAAATCAATTGGTAGAAGAGTTTGTTGAAAGGTTTCTTCTGCTTGTGGAATGAATATTACACATACCCCATATTTACTGTAAATATCATTTATGACTTAGCATATGTAAAGATAAATTAAAAATATGCATTAATCCTATAATAATCAAGGTGTATATATAGAGAAATTACTAAATTATATTGTATAATCTAAATATACTCTGGTTACTTAATAAATATTGGAACTTTTGTAGTTAAAATAATTATATTTTACCTCCCCAAATGTTTTTAGGCTGACCATTCAATGGCTTTTCAAATTTTAAACGGAACAAAAACCCACCTAAATCACCTTGCTTATTTTCAGCATCAATCTGGTGATTGAAATCATCTAATTTTAAGTTTGCTGTAGTAATGAATAATTCAGTATTTTCTCTCCCACCAGTTGTGACACATGTGATTCTTTCAGCTTGCAATTTGATTTGCTCAATTAACTTGGAATTCTTATCAAAATGAGCTACAGTTGAAGAGCTGAAAATGGCACTGTAGATTTCTCCATCTTTGGTCATAGTAAGTCCATCTGGTTCAGGACTAATCAATTTAAAATCGTCCTTTGCATATATATGCTTTCTCTTATTGGATAACTTATTAGAAATATAATCATAATCAAACTTCCAAATAGTGAATGTCAAAGAATCAGTCCAATAAAGGGTCTTTCCATCTTCAGAAAAAGCTAAACCATTGGCAATGTAACTATCTTCAATCATGGTTTCAATAGTAAAATCATTACAATTAATTCTATATAACCTTCCTTCTGGAGATACCTTACCCTCCTCTTCTGTGATTGGGAAATCATTCATAACACCGATCCATAGATGTCCCCAAGGATCGATAATACCGTCATTTGATCTCAATCTCCTTTGTTGAGCTTCATTGTGATTATATTTCAAGATATATTCAATAGATCCATTAGAAAAATTACCCTTGCATATACCATACTTACTGCATATGATAACAACATCATCATTAGAAGTTAAACCAATTGCACCGATGGATTCACTAGAATTATCGAATTTTAATACTTCATGAGTCGATTTAAAGTCACCGGACAATTGAGCCCTGTGAACCTTTCCAGCAATTATATCTACCCATAAAATGGAATCATTTGAAGGATTGTAAGTAATTCCTTCGGTCAATCTACCTCTGTACTCTGGAAATAAGATCTATGAAAGTTAGTAATTAGTTCCACGAAACATATTTTCAGGACAAAAAATATTAATTGTAAATATATTTTGCTCAATAAGTATGACTATACATACATCTTCTTTAGTTAAATTATAAATTTGAACCATTTTTGTATAAAGAAACGTAATTGGGAAATTATATTAGACCTGACGTGCTAATATATATAGTATAATGAGGGGCAGAATGCGGGTCGAAATTTGGGGGGACGATGGGTTTCGAAAAATACGAAATAATTTCGACAAATTATAAAAGAGTAATGATTATATTGAACAAGTATAGTACACATATATACTAGAAAATAATTGAATGAAAAAAATTAAGACTATTTATTTATATATACCGAAATTGGATTAATTATCCAGTCCTTTAACTTGAAGTTCTTGCCATTTTTTAGCAAGTTCAATCATGGATTCGGAGTTCATAGCGGCATCTATAACATCCAATGGAACCTGACTTTCACTATACTCTTTTTTGGAGAACTGTCTAACGTTATTTTCAGAAATTAATCTGAATTCATGGTCATTGGACTTGTTCAGCAATAATTCGTGCCAGGTAAAAAGAAGCGAGTCGGATTTTCTAGAAAATGGGTTGATATCGATAATGTAAACTTTGTTAAATGGACGCGGAATGTAAATATCTAAGATATAGCTCGACATAGGAAACCCAGATGGGAGTAGAACACCATTAAAGAATTTAATGATCTTTTCATGCAACTCTGGTTTAAGCTTTTCCAAGTAGTCGTAGAAGTTCAAGTCACGTTGACTGATTCCTAGAATCTTTTTGTCTTTGATAAAAACACGGAATTCTAATGCTGGCACTATATCTACCCATTTTTTTATTACTAATTCATGCTGAACTTTATGATTATTCTCAGTTCCATTTTCGCAGTCATCAAAGGCATATTCTAAATCATGCACTATATGATCTGAAGCATTAAGAAGCATATATATATCATTAACGTTAGTACATTTAAGACTATTGTTCATAAGAATCCATTTAGCATCTTTTGGTGCCGACCAATTCATTTTAGGAGTCACTGCACCACCAAGGTCTTCGATGGTTGAAACTAATTTATCATGTAAGTCTTTGAATTTAGCAGTTGGATCAGCGTTGGATGCACTTTCATGCGCATCTTCATTTTCTGATTCCCAATCACTATATTCATTATCGCTAGTGGCAATTATTTCCTCTTCTCTAGGATCCTTAGGAAGCGTTAACCCATCAGAGCTTAAATAGTCGATGAAGGCCTGCGAAAGAGGACGAAATGTCACAGATTTATATGTATATTTTTCAAAATATTTATGCCATGATGAATATGTACAATTCAAAACATCTTCTGGGAGCAACTTAATCTCTTCAAATACTGCAAATTCAGCCATTATCTACTGTAAAATGCTATATTTCAACATCTTAATCATCTTTGAATCTATCATATATCCTAATCACGTGAATAATTCCGTTTTTGTGTAACATTTGTCAACAAAGTTTGAACGCAAACTTTCAAAAAAATATAGATTTGGCGTTTACTTGTAAAAAGTTACCAGGTTAATTTACGCTAATATAAGAAGATATAGATTCAAATGGCACAATCTCAAGCAACTAAGGTAGCACCTTCAAATGCCACCTTTAAAGATAAGGAAAAGCCACAAGAAGTTCGTAAAAGTAACATTTTAGCTGCCAGAGCGGTTTCTGATGCGATCAGAACTTCATTAGGACCAAAAGGTATGGATAAGATGATTAAAACTAAGTCTGGTCAAATAATTGTTTCCAACGATGGTGCCACTATTTTGAAGCACATGGCTGTATTACACCCAGCTGCTAGAATGTTAGTTGATGTAAGTGCAGCACAAGATGTAGAAGCTGGTGATGGTACCACATCTGTTGCTATCTTAACTGGTTCTTTCTTAGGTGCAGCTGAAAGACTTTTAGGTAAGGGAATCCATCCTATGTTAATTGCTGAAACTTTCCAAAAAGCGGCACAAAGATCAACTGAAATCTTATTGGATATGTCATACAAGATCAGTTTAGAAGATAGAGACGCCTTAATCAGAGCAGCTTCCACCTCATTATCATCTAAGATTGTCTCACAACATGTTTCTTTATTATCTCCATTATCAGTAGACTCTGTCTTGAAAGTAACTAATGAACAACAAAACAACGTCGACTTAAGTGATATCAGACTTATTAAAAAGGTTGGTGGAACAATTGACGATACAGAATTAGTCAATGGTGTTGTATTGACTCAAAATGTGATAAAAAATGCAGGCGGACCAACCAGAATTGAAAAGGCTAAAATAGGGTTAATTCAATTTCAATTATCCCCACCAAAGCCAGATATGGAAAACAACGTTGTAGTAAATGATTACAGACAAATGGACAAAATCTTAAAAGAAGAAAGAGCTTATTTATTAAACATTTGTAAAAAAATAAAAAAGTCAAAGTGTAATGTTTTATTAATCCAAAAATCTATTTTAAGAGATGCCGTTAATGACTTGGCTCTCCATTTTTTAGCTAAATTAAACATTATGGTCATAAAGGATATTGAAAGAGACGAAGTTGAATTCTTAACAAAGGCTACTGGCTGTAAGCCAATTGCTGATGTTGATAATTTCACTGAAGATAGATTAGGTACTGCAGATTTAGTTGAAGAAGTTGAAAGTTCTGGTTCTAAAATTGTTAAAATTACTGATGTTACATCTAAGAATATTAAGCCAACTGTTTCTGTTGTTGTAAGAGGTGCTAACCAATTAGTTTTAGATGAAGCTGAAAGATCTATACACGATGCATTATGTGTTATAAGATGTTTAGTCAAGGAAAAGGCATTAATTGCTGGTGGTGGTGCACCAGAAATAGAAATAGCTAAGGTATTAATGAAGGAATCTAATAAGTACTCTGGAGTTGAACAATTCGTATATCAAGAATTTGCTCAAGCTCTTGAAATTATTCCAACTACCTTAGCCGAAAACGCTGGTTTAAATCCAATTAATGTTGTCACAGATTTAAGAAATAGACACGAAAATGGTGAAAAAAATGCTGGTATATCAGTAAGAAGATCAGGTGCATCTAACACGTTTGACGAACATATATTGCAACCATTATTAGTTAGTACTAGTGCAATTAACTTAGCTGCTGAATGTGTTAAATCTATCTTACGTATTGACGATATTACTTTCAGTCGTTAAAATTTGCATTATTTATATAAATAAGTATGCTATACAGAGGTTAATGAAAATACCCATAAATTAGATTAAGACAGTGTAGAGAGCTTGTTAAGCTCTTTCTTTAACAATCTATTTGGATTTAATGTGAAAAAACATTTTTTATCTATCTTAGTGCTTTCTTCTCTTGTTGTCTCAGGTATTTGTTTAGCGATCTTAATACACTTTCTCACAGTTCTAACTAGTGTTTCATATTGTGCTCTTTTATCCAGATTTGCATTATCCTTTCCAGATTCTTCATTTTTATTGCTATCATCATCATTCTCATTATTATCCGTTAAAAATTTTCTCTTAAGATATCTATCTGTTATTCTTTTGTCGACATCATACATAGCAGCTAGGGCGATTTGGGGAGGTGTAAAGAAGAATAGTACATCACTTAATAAGAAGTGTTCATTCAACCAGGACTTTGCTTTATCATACAAAGAACCAATGGTGTCAACTGAGACATCATACATTAATGGAGATGGATACAAAAGTACCGCTTGGAAATCTAAGAAAAATCCATATAATGGTCTAAATGGGTGATGAACTAATAAAGTAAATTTAAGGCTTTGAAGAATTATAAATTCTAAATCCAAAATATCTTTGGGTTCTGTTTTAGGCAATACTTTGCAAAATGATTCAATTGATATGAAATAATTTTCTGATTTAGCTGCCAAAAAAACACAAGTATAAAGGACATTTTTGGGATGATAGTCCATTACAGAATTCACAAGATAAAATTTCTTAAAGAATGATACTGCAGTAGCTTTTACTTGTGTAGGCATTTTGAAAAAATCAGCTGTTTGTATGATATTTTTAGTATAAAATGAAAGATACTTTGCTTCCTCTTCAAGTGTGATTAGTTCTAAAAGTTTATCTGCAGTTAACTGGTCCTCAAATTGTTTAAAAATTTCAGGTTTATCAGCTGCTATGGCTTTTCTGCATTGTTCAAATTTTTGTAATGCTGCTTTCTTACCATTATCATTGACTTCCTTTTTTGTCTGTTCAAACGTTTCTAATGAAAATGACCAAAATAAATACTGTGAGGATCTTCTGTATAAATCATCAATAGAAACATTGTGCTTCTTAACTTCTGGCTCTTGTTCAGTCTTTTTCTCTTGTTCTATTTCAACCATTGTGAAGAATGAAAATATTAACTATTCAATTTTATCTTGTATGATATAATATTCACTAGTATTGTGACACAAAATCAAAGCCAGTTCAGAATGCAAATATATTCAATGTTATTGATAGTTTCTTTGATATTCTAATATTACTCATATTGAAGGATAAATAAAATGTAATAGTAAGCTACTGACATACTTTATAACATTAAATTTTAAAATTTCAGTTCTTAGTTACAATATCTAAAAATATCTTCAAAGCTTATATAAGGTTAAAACTATTTTAAATTTAATTTTTCATTTCTAACCACTAATTTATTCTAGTAGTTTAAATTCACATAAAATAATTTTTAATTTCTAATATTTACAACCTATATAAATATAAGTAAGTAGATTATGCCAATTTAACTGATCTAGACAATGATTTCTTAATACCAGTCTTTTCACCTTCATATGGTCCTCTATTGCTGGCATCATATACTTGTCTGACAGACTTAAGTTTCTTTTGAGCCTTTTCATACTTCTTTCTCTTTTTAACTCTGGAGTTTCTGTTATCCTTCTTCCTATGTGGAGTGAGACCTTTATTCTTGAGAATTTGGAAGTTAAGTGCTCTCTTACCGTGTTCACCAATTTCTTCTTGAACCTCTTTTAATTTGCCTTCCTTTGCAGCTTTTACGGCCAATTCGTGAGCATTGTGGCGGGCATCTTTCTTATCTTGTCTTTGCTGTTTAACTTGTTCATAATATTCATCATCATTGATTTCTTGTGCTTGTCTTTCATCATCAGAGTTTATATCTTCACCATCCAAGTCATCACCCAACTGAGCTTTATCCTCACCAGCACCTCTCTTTCTAGCTTCTTCGATTAGTCTTTGCTGTCTTTCAAATAATCTTTCCTTATATGGGATATCCATATCACCAGTGAAACGGTCCTTACTATTCTTAGCAGCTGCTTGATCAATCTTAGAGGTATAGAACCTTAATGTACGCTTACGACGTTTCTTATCATCTAAATCGTTCTCATCTGGAACTGCAGTTTCGGTATAATCACCATATTTAACAGTTTCTTTAGGAGCCAGTTTGATTTTACGTTCAGATGTTATATCAATATTCAAATCGTCATCTTCAATATTATTAACCTTGGCATCAACAAATTCGTTTTCAGATGTAGCATCGCTCTCATGTGCAACTTCACCATCATCTTCAATTTCACCAAATGTTTCACTAACATTAGATAATTCTTCATCAGATTGTATAGCAATGGATGCAGTAGGTTCATCTGGTAACTCGTTCGCTTGTCTCCAAACTTCTCTTGAACTTAAGATCGATTCCATAACTTCATTATCCTTCATGGTAGTGAAAGCTTCATCACCCTTTAAATTTTCAGTAAATAACGCAAAGTATGAAGATATACTACTAAGGTAGGCTGATAATGCAGCGATCTTCACTTCTAATAAACTATTACTTTTTCTACTTTGGAATTCAACAAGCTTAGGATGAAATTCATGCAATTCTTTCAATAATGGTATAAATTCAGGGAATGAATTCTTCAAAAGTGCCTTTCTTTCTTTGTCATCAAGCTTTGATACAGAGTCATCACCAGATCCAAGGGAAACTTGTTGAATAGTCAGTGGTTGATCAGTTTCAGCAGCAGCCTTTTTCCATTCCTCTACCATATCTTCATCCATATAATCATCAATGGCCAATTCACTGAGGTGCTTCTTTTGTTGTCTTATAGCCTCTTCAGTCATTTGCTTAGCATCTTCTTCTCCACTAGCATCATCCCCACCATAGTAATTTTGTCTTCCACCCCAGCCTTCTTCTTCTTCTTCTTCTTCTTGATCATCATCTAGTTCTTCAGAATTATTGTCAATATTTTCATTGTCAGAGTCGTCACTGTCTGCGTCATTTATACCCATAACATCTTCTTCAGAAGATTCACTTTCATCGGTTTGAGCTTGGGCATAATCTGCGGCTTGATCCAACAAAATTTTCTCTTGATTAGCATTAAACGCATCAACCTCATTTAGCTCAACATCCTCTTGTGGAGCTGCTCTTCTGGCTGATTTTCTACCCATATTTGTTCGTTCAAAATTAACAAGAAACTAATCTCATCGCTCTGATAACTTTTAAAAAATTGTTTAGTGAGTGCGGCTTGTTTGATTCTGACAAAAGTTTTTTGTGTTATTAAGATACAAGCAAACCTATAGTTAAAGAGAATTTAGAGCATATATTAAACAGCAATGTCTAACAGGTTGGAGTCGTTAAATTCAAAAAAACCTAGTGGAGGAAATAAACCTTCAATGAAGTTTAAACCAAAGGTAGTGGCTAGAAAGTCTAAAGAAGAAAGAGCCAAAGATGCTCCATCGCAAATTAAACAAGAAGAACAAATGGTGAAGCCACCTAGAGGAGGCCAAGGTATGAGAGGCCGTGGAAGAAATGGCCGTGGTAACTATGCTGGTACTCACTTGGTGGTCTCTGGACCTTTGGCTGCAGGATCTGTCAGCATTGGTAATGCTAATGGGTCAAAGTTGGGTTTGACTCAAGACAGAACATTCAATTCACTTACTCCTACACCAGAATTCTTAAAGAATCTTAAGCTTAAAGAACCAAAAATTCAAAGTAAAGAAGGTACACCACTCGAAGATTCAGATTCAGAAGATGATCCCACCAAAATTAATATGAATGAGGAATACAGATTCATTGAAGAAGATACAGTCTTGTTCCCAGTAAGACCAGTAAGAAACACCACCAAAGATGATTTAGAATTACCAAAGGATTCAAAGGAGTCTACACCTATTGAAGATGATGCTCTAGAAAATAAAAGACTGGTATCTGTTAAGAGTGAACCTATAGAAGAAAAGATAGAACAAATTAAAATCCATAAGCACGGCCTTGAAAGCAAGATATCTCAACCAACTGATGATTTTGTCCAGGAAGAATCTAATAAGCTTATTACTGACCATCAAGATATTTTAGATATATTGTCTGATAAATTTGAACTGTTAAATACAGAAGAACAGCAACCTGAAGATAAATATGTGATTCTTCAATTACCTAAATTATTACCAAAATATAAAATAATGAACTATAAAAATAATGAAGTTAAGAGCGAAGCTTCTGAAAAAGTTGGAGTAAAAGAAGAAGTAGACGTAGAAGTAAATGAATTAAAACCAGAGGGTTCCAGAGGTCAAATTGGATTTATAAACATTCATCAATCAGGTAAAATCACAATTAACTTAGGAAATGATAACAATTTGAACGTATCAAAAGGTAATAGTACAAGTTTTTTACAAGAAATAATTGTCATAGACTTGGATAAAAAAAATCAACAAGAACAAGACGATGTCGAAATGGTAGACGAAAACGGATTAAAGACAAAAGGTAACATCCATCGTTTAGGTGTTGCTGATAAAAAAATCATTGCAACTCCGATAATTTAAATATATGAAAAGATATGTATATATAACACATTAAATACAACCATTTAAACAGATTTATTAATTATGATAGTACTATACAATAATGCGAAAATTAAATTTATGCCAAACAAAGCTATTGATTTAATAACTTTGCAGTTAAAGATTCTAAATCTTCCAATGTTTCAGGTTCATCAATTTCAACAATATCGTCTTCAACAGGATTTGGTTTAGAATCTTGAGTTTCGAACCACTTAGGCTTCTTTCTAGTACTTGGTTCGTCATCTTCATCTCTATCTGAAGATTGCATATCACGATCCAAGTCAGGATATTCTTCATCACTATAATCACTGTAGTCACCTTCTAAGAGTGCTCTTTCAGCTTCCTTTCTCTTTCTCTTCTTTTCACGCCTCTTCTCCTTAACAATAAGCTTATCCTTTTCATCGGCAGCCATCATAAGCTTAGATTCTTTATCAACAAATGCTGCCTTTTGAGTCTTAGCATCACCCAATTTCTTAAAATCTTCTTCATCTTCTAATTCGTAAATTGCATGTGCAACACCTTCATCATCGAATTTCAACTTAGTTGGATTTCCTTTATCATTCAATGATAATTTCTTAGAAAGAGCTTTCTTTGCTGCCCTCTTAGAAACTGGAATAGTAAGATCAGGTAATTCAATTTCCTTTAATTCATGATCCTTACGCTTAATTACCATAAAGTCTTCACCTTCATCTTCATCTTCATCTTCATCTTCATCTTCATCATTATTTCCTGATGCTTTATTACCAGTTAAATTCAAATAATGTTCAGATAAAACATTTTGGTTTTGTCTTTCAAAGATACGATCATATTTAGTTCTAACTTTCTTTTCTTCAGTTACAATATCACCATTTTCATCTGCCTTCTTTAATTCCATTAATTTTCTGGATGCGTTTTTCTTTTCCTTATTATCATTGCCACCTTTCATTTTGATTTTAGGAGCACCTGGCAATCCTAGAGATGCTGCAAATTTTTCAGAAGGTAATTCATCAATTCTGAAAATATCTTTGTCTTTTTGAAGATAGACAGATCTAAAATAAGATATAAATGCTCTTTGGCCTAAATTTTTTAAAACAGGATCCTTAAAACATAAGGACTGTAATTGAGGTCTGATAGTTTTTTTACTTTTTTGCTTTATGTTCATTAATTTAACATCAATCTTATTATTTTCTAATCTTTTTAACATACCTTCTTCTTCAGATGGCATAAGCATTAACAAAGATTTACCTTGACGACCGAATCTAGCAGCTCTACCAACTCTATGAACATAGGTAGCAGCATCTTCTGGACAATCAATTTGTACAACCCAATCAATCGCTGGGAAATCTAAACCTCTAGCAACAATATCAGTCGCAAAAAGACAAGCATATTGAGCTTGAGTAAATTTTACTGTTGTTTCCATTCTTGATGTTTGTTTATGACGACCATATAATTTCATCAATGGAATACCTGGTTGAAGAGTACGGAAAGTCTCGTATGCGTATTGAACTTGCTTAGAAGAAGTGAAAAAAACCAAAATTTTGCTCTTTAAATGCGACTTGATGAAAGACCATAATACATCCAATTTTTCATCCAAATTTATCTTAACATAGTATTGTTCTAAAGATTCTGGAGTGGCAGATAACTCTTCATCAGAAGAAACACCAATTCTTACAGGGTTAGTTAAAGATAATCTTGCTAAATCCTTCACATTATCAGATTGAGTAGCTGAGAATAAAAGAGTTTGTCTTGTTGGTGGAAGATGACCAATAATATTATCAATTTGCTTTTTGAAACCCATATCCAAACATCTGTCGGCTTCATCTAAAACTAAAACTTGTAAATTTGAAGTTTCCATACCAACTGCTTCATTTAAATGCTGTGAAATTCTACCTGGGGTACCTATTAATATATTCATTTTAGAAACTCTTTCCTTTTCATATTTTACATCTTTACCACCAGTAACAAGACCAGCTGAGAAAGTATGATGCTTTCCAATTTTAGTTAATACTTCAAAAATTTGAACAGCTAATTCTCTTGTAGGGGATATAATCAATGCAGCAAGACCATCATATTCAGTGATTTGGTTTCTAATTAATGCTTCTATAGTAGGGATTAAAAATGACAATGTCTTACCAGAACCAGTCTTGGCCATGGCCAAGATATCTAAAGACTTTAATGCCAATGGAATCGACTTCTTTTGAATTTCAGTTAAGGAAACAAAACTTCCTTCTTTTAACCCTTGTATTAATTCATCTGAAATAGGTAAATCACTAAACTGAGAAAGTAATTTTTCATCAGTCTTTGGATCATAACTTTCTATTCTTTCTTGCAACTTTTGAAGCTTAGCCTCTTCATCCTTTCTTTGCAATAATTTTCTATTCTGCTTAGACTTAACTTTTTCCTTCTTTCCTCCCTTTTTGGCCATTGATTATTGTAAATTACTATATATTCAAAAACGTATATTCATCTCTACTTCTCATCTCTATTATGCAAAAATTTTTGGATTGTGTGCAGGACACAAATATATGTAGAATCTAAATCATTTAGCTCAAAATTTGAGTTGGTGATACCAACTTTCATAGGAAACAGATGATTTAATTTTTAAATCAATTGTATCTTGAAAAATAAACATAATCTTCTATTGGTTATTTTATCAAAAATTCAGAAGTTTAAAAGTTAAGAACTTCTGCGTATTGTAAACATAAATCCCCATATTTGTCTAAGAGTTTAATATCTAATACATCACAGCACATATTTTCATTAGGTATATTATGCTTCTTCAATTTTTCTGTAAATTTTTTTTTCAAATATTCAATATCTTTCAATGATTCAATATTTTCTTCTAAGTCTATTTGAATTAAAAGACCTCTAAAATTACCATGTAAGTATACATTTGCAGTTCTAATACAAACGTTCCCATTTTCTAATTCATATATCTGACCAGCTTCACCTTTAACGTTCTGTTTCAATAACCATAAACTGTTCAATTTCTGAGTAGCAAATATATCGAAACTGTCATTTAACCCAGAAGTAGCACCATGATGAAGATGATTATCAGGAATAAAAAAATCAGATTTTTGACCCGTTTCTTTTAATTCTTCCTCTACTGCACTGCTAAATATTCCAGAAGATTTTTTATTCAAAAGAGTAATAGTAGATCCCACTAAATAAGATGGTGATAATGTATAGAGGAATTTAGTATCCTGTGAAACAGTCTGTGTTTCGCTTTCTTCTGGAGCAATAGAATAGGGGTTGTTTCTAAATATCTTGAAATTAAAATTCCATTTACCTTTCAATGTTGGTAATTCATTAGAGAGTTGATCGTGGAACTGAATGATGGTTTCTGGTGTTGATTTCTGGATTAGAAGTACACTAAAGGAGTATAGTTAGTACTATAATAAAATTAATTCTTTTAAAATATATCAATTAGATTACAATATACTGATAACATACGCTGATACCATGACAATTATATTTGATTATACTGATTTACTATGTTATCACTAATCTTTCAATTCGGACCTACTATTTTGATATGGTGGTGTTACCTGCATATAAATTGGTTAGTAAAATAAAAAAATTTGAAGAGCATCGATTTATCACTACTATCTTATAGTACAATAATTGTTAAGATGTCAAATTTCTTTGTTAATCAAGAAGCTATCTTCATAGGAGCCAATAGACAGTCTCAAGTACTTGATTACAATTCTGGTGAAAATATTGTGGCATATGGAGCATCGAACACAATTGCATTATGGAACCCATTGAGCAATCATGGTACCTATGAAACCTTAAAGGATCACACTAAGGAGGTTACATGCGTTAAATTTATTCCTAATTCTTCATTCTTAGTTTCCTCGGGTGAAGATTGTAAAATTAATATTTGGAAGCAGGAAGGTAAAAAGTATGAGTTGTACCAATCTATTGAAGAGCATCTGCATTCAGTTACCACCTTAGCCATTATCAATAATACTTTATTCGCTAGTGGTGGTGCTGATGGTAATATTATTTTGTGGTTATTCGATAAGGTGACCGGCACTTTCAAATTAGCATATAAGTTTGAGGTTACATTCAACTTCTATCCAATCAGTATAGCACTTCAAAACGTTGATGATAATGGAAGTTATATTTTAGCTGTTTCTGGTACCTCTAATAAATTATTTATATATTCATTCATATTATACTCGAATGAAATTACTAATTTTTTGCAATCTGCTGTTTTAACTGGTCATGAAGATTGGATCAGATGTTTATTATTTGCAGTAGAAGAAGAAGGTAAGAATTACATTTTAGCAAGTGGTTCTCAAGATAGATATATTAGATTATGGAGATTGAAGCTTAATGATGCCATTGATAATTCTGATGAAGATTCTCTGAAATTGATTTTATTGTCTAACAAACAATATAAGTTCAATATTGGCGATTCAGTTAGGGCTTCTATCAATTTTGAGGCGTTAATTATGGGTCATGATGATTGGGTTACAGGGTTACAATGGAATCCTACTTTCCATCATACTAATAAAGAAGGTAAACTTCAATTGTTATCTTCAAGTGCTGATACAGCTTTGATGGTCTGGGAAATGGATGTCGAGTCAGGTATTTGGTGTTGTGTTAACAGACTTGGTGAGTTATCCATCAAGGGTGCATCTACTGCTACTGGTGCGTCTGGTGGTTTCTGGTCCTGTATTTGGTTCAAACAAGATAACACACAATATATCTTAGCTAATGGTAAGACTGGTTCCATTAGAGTCTATAAATCAATGCCAAATGATGAAAAGACTTTTGAAACTCATTTAGGTGTTACTGGTCCAAACAGAGAAGTTACTGATATTAAATGGTCTTTAGACGGTAGTTACTTTACTGCAACTTCTCTTGATCAAACTACTAGATTATTTGCTCCATGGATCCAAGGTTCATCTGTTACTTGGCATGAATTTGCTAGACCTCAAATTCATGGTTATGATATGATCTGTATGGATAATATTGATTCTTCTAAATTTGTATCTGGTGGTGATGAAAAAGTATTAAGAATTTTTGAAATGACAAACTCAATCAATAAATTATTAAATAGAGTTTGTGGAATTGAGTCTTTATCCATTGAAGAACAAGAAGCTTTACCAGAATCAGCATCATTACCTGTATTAGGTTTGTCTAATAAGGCTGCAAATGAGCAACTTGAAGCTGGAGAAGCAGCACAACAGCAACAAGATGCAGAAGAAGAAAATAATTCCGAAAATAAGCAAGAAGATGTATTGGATACATTAAACTCACCACCTTTAGAAGATCATTTACAAAGATACACTTTATTCCCAGAAATTGAAAAATTATATGGTCATGGTTATGAAATTGTTAGTTGTGCTGTTTCACCAAATGGAAAATTAATCGCTTCATCTTGTAAGTCTAACTCCTCTAAACATGCTGTTATCAGGATTTTCAACATTAAAAAGGACTACCAACAATGCCAACAAATACTCGAAGGTCATAATTTAACTATAACAAACTTGGAATTCTCCCCTGATGGTAAGTACTTATTAGCGGTTTCTCGTGACAGACAGTTCAGTTTATGGAGTGTCGAAAATGATGATGAAGGTATATTCTCACTTGTAGAACTCAATTCAAAAGCACATAGCAGAATTATATGGGATTCTACATGGGTTCCACAAAATTCATTTGGAAATTATTTTATTACTGGCTCTCGTGATAAGCAAATCAAACTATGGGAGGTAAAAGATACAGTTGGAGTAAAGGCTGTATTAAAGTTGTCTGATGCAGTTACTGCAGTTTCTACATTCAAATCTTTCTTGCAAGAAGGTGTCTTAATTGTTGCTGTTGGTTTAGAGAATGGATCTGTAGCGATTTACTTATTAAACTTACATGATGCTGAGAAGGAATTTAAGTTAAAAATTATTTTTGATTCATACATTACCCCATCAAAGAGAATATCTAGACTTGATTTTAGCAACAAATTACACGACAACAATGAGAAATTATTATTATCAGCTGGAAGTGACGATACATCCGTAAGACTTTATAGTCTTGAAAAGCAAATGTTTATTTAATTTAAATATAATATATAACTAATCAAAACACATCTTTAGGTTTGCATTATATATTTGTACACTTAGTTAAAATGCTACTCCATTCTCAACATTGAATAAGTGGTTGAATAGTTCTACAATCAATTGAGACAACTATCAATATAAATAAAAGTATATAATGTCCAATATATTTATATTTGATTCGGAAAATGATAATGGTTTGGTTGGGGAAACTTCCCAATGTTAGATAGAGATATGAATAAACTTTTATATTGCCGATTAGATCTCTTTAGTACATTACTATGGTAGCCAAATAAAAAACCGAACAATTATGCCTAACTATACCTTATAATTGAATACGAAAAGCTAATTCTTTAAAGTCTATTTTATAAATCTCTAAAAATTTACTTCAAAAAAGCTACGCTTAAGAGGAGTCATTGTCTGCTGTATTTTTTTTCTTTTCAGATCGGAAATTGTAAATTACTTCAATATTAAAGCTGAACTATTATAGCATTTTTTCTTTGCAAATATGAAATGCAGCATTAGAAACCCACCAAAAATATTTTTCTTTATCCATTATTCTAATTGATCTTTTAGCTATATCTCTATAGAATTCAATATTATTCAAACCTCCTATTTTAATTTGAGCTTGCGATAATTCAAAAGCATTAATAACAGCATGTATAATTATTATATGATGAACATAAGAAGCAGATTCAATGCTTTCAATAATTTGTTTTAAAAAATTATCAATGTATGGGTATCTTATTAATGTTGAAACCTCATCACTATTTGAGTTAAGTTCTTGTATTATTGTTAAATCTGGCACAACTTTGTACCGGAAATAAAGAATACAAATAAAAGCATGTGCAATCTGGAAAAAGTTTTGAAGTTCCTTTCCACAATGAATTGAGTAATTTGTAGACCAATTTATTAGATCTTTTTCTAGATTATTATCTTTAGTTCTATTTTTTGATGATCTGAAACAATTATAGTTTACTCTTTCTAATAATCGACACATACTAAGGTATGTACTGAAGGTTTCATAATCTAAGACTTGGGTGTTACTACCATCAAAATCTTCAATAGTTGGTTCGTCGATCATCATATCATATGTATTGTAATACATTTCTCTTCCATTCATTGTAGAAATTAGTCGATCACAGCAAAAAGAAACCCAAAACAATCTTAATAAAAAACTTTTACTGTAAGAAGTACCCTCCAATATTCGGTTTTCATGATTGGCAGTATTAGTATTCATTCCATTTGTTCCATACATATGTGTAATTGCAAGTTCCCCGCATAGATTGCAAGCTTTTGATAAAAATTCTTTAGAGCAATTAGGTCCATTGGTCCCTTCTTCATGATAAGAAAGCAAAAGATATGACTGAATTAGAGTAACTTTTTTCTTCTCAATATGAATCAATAATTTACACTTTTCAAAATATTCATTTGCCCTTTGTCGTATTGAATGCTTATCTATTTTAGGATCAAATTTAATAGAAACTAGCATAATTGCATTCAATAATAGTAGAGGGATGGTCTTTATGTTTGTTATCATATTCCTTTCTAATATAGGATAAAAACGGTATAATTTATCCATAAAAATTTCCAATAGCTTTGTTTGTTCACTGAACGGTGGAACAAAAAATGCACCTTTTGAATCTAAATATCTTATCAAGTCCTTATCAACATTATCTTTTTGTAATAAATTTCCATTACCAGGCCCTCTCCATGGGTAAAATAGACCAAATATACTTCCATCAAAGCATAAAATTGAATCTTTACTTAAAAGAGGAGTAAGTGGTTGTGTGGAGCAAACAAATTGGTTTGAATTGTTGCCATCTAGATATAATTGTTGAAATATCTGTTCCTTTTCTAGTGAAATTTCTTTTTTACGACCTTTATTAACTCTATGTTTCTTGGGTGAACCCCATATACATTTTACATTGGCTTTAATACAAAGATTACAAGAAGGCTGATCAATATCCTGAATGCATTTTCTATGTCTTTTTTTACAGTAAATGCAAGCTAGTACTGATCTCTAGGTATTTACAGTTAGAATTAGGTTTCTAAATTTTATAACTATCCATTTAAATACTCACATTTTTTCTGGAAACAGAAAAAGTTAAAATCTTAAAATCATCCATAATTGATAAAGAAAAAAAAGAGATTAAAAAGTTATCGTAATGAAAAACGTATAAACCAGGAGCTAGAGTTGATTGAAAGAAGAAGAGATCTGAGGAGTAAAAATAATCTATTGTTCCTGGACTGTATAATATCAAAATTTTTATTACACAGAAATAGTAAGTTTGACATTATCACTAAACCGTTCAAAACCCATTGATAGAATCATATATTTTTAATTCCATTAGTGTAATAAAGAAACATATATTTTATTAAAATATTTTTAACTTATTTTAAAAAATAGAAAGTATATACTTTTCATTTTTATCTATTTCAAAATAAATGCACTACAATTTTGAAATAAACTCAAGAAGTGGTAGTATTAGGTTTTAGAGGCATACATTCAACTAATTTTAAGGGAGATTTGAATATATATTTATATTTTATACTCTCATGGTTGTATTTAAATAAAATTTTTGGAAAACTATATGTGTGTTGATAGTCCAAATTACCAATGAAGGTATGAATTTTTCATAAAACAACTTAATGTAAACGATAGGCTAAGTATATCATCACCCAAATTTTAGGTATAACTATTTATGACTTTTTTTCACATATTATTAATTCTAATCAGATGCTTTTAGGACACCAATATCTTTTCATTCTTACTGTAATGTCGTTGAAGTTAATTTTGCAACAATCAGAGTGAATTTTCCGTAAGTACACGACCTTGGATATAAGATCCTAAATAATATTAGTTACTACCAGTAGTAATAAAATCAATTTTTTACCGGAAAATTTTTAACGTTAAATAATTACTCTTTCATAGAATAACTTTATAGAATAAGGGTATAACATAGTAGTTGTTTATGTGAGTTTCCTTTTGAATATTACCGGTTTTTAATTTGTATTTATGGTATCAAATTTACATATTTTGACATTGAAATCATAATTGTAATTGTCATTAAATGGTTTCTATAATTAACTCTATAATTATTAAATGCTATATTATCATGTTTACTTGGAGTACTAATTATCAACTTTAGTACAAATTGATGAAAAAACTTCTGGAAAATTAATTTAGGTTGCGAAATTATAAAAACGTAGTCCATCAATGGGCTTCAAAACTTCAAAACGATTTTATTTTTAAAATATTGCTTTTTTGTTAAATAGAAATCATTAATAAAGGATTATATCATAGCCATAATTTTATTAGACTTTTTTTGTAAGTTAAATCTAATCGAAAAATAGATCTAGTTCTTATTTCTAAGTGTTTTATGCTGAATGGATTTTCTTAATATTATTTCTCAATTAGTTCATATTCTTATTTTGAATATTTATTATGTCAAAAAAAAAAAAGAAGAAAATTATATGAATTATCTTATTTATCATCAAATTATCCTATGAAATTCTACAAATCAAAAATATTGAATATTATTTTATCATTTTGCTGAAATTAATACGAAATAGGATCTGTTGTAGATAAGTGATCCAAAGTAGAGTACATTATACTTGTAATATGTTGCATTTTATTTATTTTTAAGAGCATAACTGAAAGAGGATAAAAATATATTAGCATATATAGGATTTACCATTGAAATAATTGTTAATTCAAACTTTTAACTAGAATATCAAATATTAGATACTTAACTGCAGGAATAAGAAATCAAATATTAGTGGCCGGATTGCCTAATATAGAATACTAGCGGCCGGGTTGCCTAATATAGACAGTTAGTTGGTAATCTGCAAAAAAGTATAAAGGTAATACCATATTCACTATTGAAAAGTAGATGAAATATTATCAAATATTATCAAATGTCATTGTTAATCCCAACTACAACAGACTATCTGGATGCTCATAGAGATAGTGAGCAGGTAGACTTATATAATAAGGAAATTGAAAAAATAAAAGACACTCTAAATTGGGAATTTCAAGTTGTACCTGGATTCTTTAAACAATCAGATTCTACAACGGATGATTTGAGATTTAACTATGCAACTGATAATCTCGGTAGATTAATGTCTTGGAAAGATCTAACTCTGAAGCTAATTGAATTAAATAAAAATTCAGCCCCAAATGAATCATACAAGTTAATTTATTTTGCAAGACATGGACAAGGCTATCACAACCTATGTGTAGAAAAATATGGATTCTCAGAGTGGAATAATAAATGGCATTCTATGACTACCGATGGTGAAATTGTTTGGGCACCTGATCCGAAATTAACATGCCTTGGTGAGCAACAAGCTGCTGAAAATAATATGATCTGGAAAGAAGAATTTGAATTAGGAGCACCTTATCCTTCAAAGTTCTATGTTTCTCCGCTTCAAAGAGCGATGAGAACTTGCTATATTACTTGGAAAGGCATTAAGAATCCAATTGATAAAGTAAAAGTAGTTGAACTGCTTAGAGAAGCTATCGGTGTAACTCTTTGTGATAAAAGATCACTGAAAAAAGAATTAGATGGTTTATTTGATGGTTTTAATTTTGATACAAGTAATTTATCGAATCAGGATGAATTATTTAAGGATTCAAGGGAAACATTATGCGAACATTCCATTAGAGTAAACCACTTTCTTCAAGAATTGTTTGAAGAGGATTGTATTGATGGAATTTTATCTAATCAATTGAAACATAGAAATACTATTATTTCAACAACAAGTCATGCTGGAACTATCCGAGCAGCTATTACTGTGTTGGGCCATAGAAATTTCACTATTTCTACTGGAGGAATGATTCCTATTGTAGTAAAAGCAACTAGAAAAGCTAATGTCTAGTACTAAACATTCATATATAAATTAGATATTGATAGAAAATGAAATCTTTAGCTTAAAGAAAAATAATATAATTATAACTTTAGGTAAAATACTGTAAAAGTATTTTTATATTCTTAAAAAACCCCGACTTCAATTTTCATGGTTCATACAACATTTATACATATTATAAAGTCGGGAAAAAATTCACTATTTCTATTTTTCATTTTTGAGATGAAACAAATTATTACTCTTACAATTACAAGCTATTATATTAAAAAATGGACTTTATTTAAACATTGGAAAAAATTCTTGGGATAAAAATACAAGCAACATAGGTTATAAACAATTTCTGATAATTAATTTTGCATCATATCTATAGTTGAGGCGTAGTCTACTTTGGTGAAACTGAAATAAGTGATCTCAAAAATCCTCAAAATCGTTATTGTTTGAAATATTAATTGAAGAATTTCCTTCTATTAATTATGAATATTTATCCCATTCTAGTAATTTCAAATTTTTACTATAGAAATGTTCTAAATATTTTTCTATCTCATGCACTATTATTTTTGGTAATGACTTATTTACACTATTAATATTTAGAATTGGAATAGTTAAAAGATAATATAAATAGTAAATGCTCATAATTAATTTTGCAACCTTAAAAAAAGTCAATTAAATACACCATACATTTTCTTATTATAATTTATATTTAATTGTTATGTTATATGTATTATTCATGAAACAATTTTATGTATTTTCATCACTTTATCTATACCAATAATATGGATTAATTATTTTTTTCTTTGAAATAATACTTCAGTAATATTGAATAATATTATAGTGTTAATGTATATTTTATAGAATTCTTAAATATTATATTTTTTTGAGGAGCTATCAATTATAAAACTATCTAAATGTATTTATATAATTTATAATACTTACATGTAAATGGTCACTTTTTAAGACATAAAAAACGACTAAATATTTTTATTATTGTTATTCTTTATCCTACAAAATTTAGTGAAGTACTTTCTTAAGATATATAGTTACTTTAGACCATATACACTAAATATTAACTAGTAAGTATTTTTTTAGTAAACATGTTACAGTATTTTGGTAAAAAACTATAATTTATGTAGAAAAAAATTTTATAGGTTAGAAAAAACCTAGATAAAAATCTGCATATTTTTTTATGATGATCATAATCAAAATTCATTCATACTTTTATAAGGTTGAAGTTCTTATTCTAAATTAAATTTATATCTAACATAAGTTTTGAAAGGATATGCCCCACTGAATTGTCGTATTTTTTGATTATGATACTATTTGTTTAAGAGAATTCATTTATTTTTTATGTTAAGCAGTTTAAATGTAGCTTCTAATATCTTTTAGTGTAATTGACATTTTTACAAAAGAAAACTATTCTGTAGAATATCACATCTGAATTTAATATATAACTCTTAGCAAAGATAAATATGGACTAAGTACATTTGGCCTCTTTATTGATATGTCGAAGCAGAATTATAGAATTAAGTACCTATCTTAGGAACAAATCACGACATTATTGCGATATTTGCACGACATATTTGGACACTTGGTCAAAGTGCTACTCCCCATTTCCAACAGTGAAACTCTTAAAAGTCAACAATCGATTGATTTATTATCAAAATAAATAAAAGTATAAAATGGCTGATAAATTCCCTGCATTAGATTCGATAGATAATGATTTAATTGCCGAAACAGGTGATGGAGATTCCGATTTCTTGTCTCGTGAAAAGGAATTACTCGGTGATGAATTCCAAACAGATCAAGATAAGGAAATCTTACAAGATGACGATGAAGATGAAATAAGTGAATTTAAAGAACAATTCCCAGAAGTTGAATCTTCTACACAAGAACAAGAAGTACAACAAGAACAACAAGAAGAAGAAGTTGAAGACTTTGAAGATTTTACTTCATCTACTGGTATCCAAAATCAAGAAGAATCGACACATTTGAAGGAATGGAAAGAACGCCGTGACCTTGAAATATCTGAAAGAGAAAATGTTAACAAAAAGAAGAAAGAAGATATTGTTTCTAAGGCTAGACAAACAATTGATGACTTTTACGAAAACTACAACAACAAGAAGGATCAACATTACACAGAAGTTATGAAAGAACAAGAAGAATTCTTAAGTAAAAAGGAAAGCTTTTTGCAAAGAGGTACTTTATGGGATAGAGTCATTGAAATTGTTGAAGATGCTGGAGAAACTGCTGGTGTTGAAGGCAGAGACAAGACAAGATTTAGAAAATTATTAGAATCTTTAAAAGGTAAAGAAAATGCTCCAGGAGCAGGTGGTTACTAAAATTATTCGTATATAGATGCAAGCTATATATATTTCATTTTTTCCTAAATCTACATAAGTTTGTCAATAATCAGAATTAATCCAGTTTGTAAATTTGTTTTGTTGTTCTCTTTCAAATAACTATTGTAATTCATTAATTTAAATAATCCAATACACATGAATATTGTTTCTGCAGTGTTCAAGGTTTGTTTATTGGTATGACGGAAAAAACTCAGATTATCCTTTGCCTTCCTCCATTTCGAAAGTATAAGAAGTCTGAAAAGGTATATATTCAATCCATTCAAGAAAGTTTTGGAAATCAAACCTGAACTTTCTTTAATAGGTTTTCTATTGGAGATAACTTCATTTAAATAAAGCGAAAAATATGCAGAAGCGAAACCAAAGAACCCGATAATATTTTTGTAAAGGGTAATTCTTTTAGTAGATAATCTTTGCAATTTGTTATATGATTTTAAGTGAGAAAAAGTTAAAGCAGATCCCGATAACAAAAGGAAAGAAAGTAAATTCTGTAAATAAACTGCATTAAAAAATGAGTTGACTTTTTTAAATACTCCTAATAAGCTTTCTTTAAATTTGGCTTTTGATTCCTCGGATAGAATGTTCTTTGAGACAAACGTACGATAGTTTGTAAATGCAAAAAGTGCACCTGTGACTATAACATTATGCTTAATATATGCCTTCAAGAAATCAATCCAGTTAATTGCAAACCTTGTAGTTGATAACGAATAACATTTCCATATAGGGTCAAAAATACGTTTCTTAACTGGAGCCGATAAATACTTTCGATCAGGAGACATTGATAAAGGGGTAAGATATTGCGATAGCATCTTACCAAAGAGAACAGAATACAATAAAATTTCCTTCCTTTGATAAACTTTAGTCATTATATCATCAATAATTTCCAGTTTCCCGGCTACTGCATTGCTAATACTATATTTCAACCTTCTAATCTGTCTGGAAACTGAATTCAAGTAGAACCCCCACAAATACAATCCAATGTAGTCTACTGGAACATTATCATTGCCAATAGTAGCAGAATAAAGCAACCAACAAGAAAGTGCATTGGATGTTTTATCTATACACCGTTTTTCATTGATTAGTGTCTTATCTCTCGCAATAGATCTCAAACTCTCGGTAATAACCCGTTTGAAAAGGGGGTTTAACGATAAAAACCCAGCTAATTTTACTGGATTACGAACTCTAACAAGCAAAAAAATCACAATCCATTTAGCCAACTTGACCAATGATTTATCTACACTATCAAATTTCATGATTATACTATGTAGGATCTCTAGTTAGCCTAAACTGATAATCAATATGAAATTCTTTTTATGGCGTCAAACGATTAGAGGCGCGATAACTTTTTTTAATCATTAACGATTAAGTATTATCCTTAGTAGCAGACACGCCATGGATGATTACAAACTGGTAACTAGACTGAATAGTCTTAGACACTCAGAAACACCATCTCCTGTTAAAGTGACTCTGACAGAGGAAAATGGTGAATGTGTGAAATCTATTGACAGTATTAAACCTCGTAAGAGCATAGGCACGTCTAGAGGTAAGGGAATTAGCCTTAATTTGGCAGTATCACCTCTCGATCATCAAAAGGTTGTTTCTAATATTAAGACAAATGCTTCACCACGTAGTTCTGATAAGAACAACAATATTCCTGAGTATGTGAAGAGGTATTCTGAATATGACACCTTCCATTCGATTGGAGATCTGAAATATGATTTCCCACTTCCCCCCACAGATCTGCTTCTCTCATTAGACATAGATGAACAATTACGGTTACTTGCATTGAAAGAGATGTTTTGCGTAGAATTAAAGGATAATATTCATGAATTAACCACGAAATTAGAACAAAATGAGAACGAATTGCACAGATTGCGTGAAGTGATTCAGAAATCACTCTACAAAGAGCTCAATAATACTTCAACAAACTCTCCTAAACATCAAAGACTGGTTAGTAACCCTAGAGATGAGGCAATAACCAATACTAAGAATAAATCAAGACGTAGTTTATCATTTGCGTCCAATACCAAATCGCATCATCAACCTGAGCAATCATCCAACCCAATACCAGAATCAAAATCTACAGATACAAAATCCAATTCGACATTATGGACTAATTTATCCAAGCCATTGCATTTAATTCAACAATTTGATACCATGTTACTGCAGGAGTTTGAGAAATCGTTAATCGCTTCTGAACAGCAACCACAGCCATCTTTCGAAACAGGTAATAAGACATCGAGATCAACAACACACACACATAAAAAGGCACTGCTTTCAATTTCTAGTGGTGAATCTATTCCATCGCCCTTGAAATCAAAGTCACATAACCTTATTGATGATAATCACAATATAATAAACACGTATTCAAAACAAAACCCATTACCAGCTATTATAAATCAAGATTCTAAAACTGAAGATATGCTTCAAACAGTGTCAACTTCAATTTGGTCATTTGTTAATGAAGTTAAATTCAATGTATTATCTTCACTAGGTGAAACAGAAGAGAAAAATAATGCAAGCCCATATTCACTGAATAAAGATGATAATATGACTGATGATTCAAATATTATAGACTTTGACAACGGTATTGTTGATAGAATGCAAAATTCACGAATTAATGACTTAGAGGTTCGCCGTAAATTAGAATAAATTTATACTTACATATATATAAGCAATTATATCTTTTATTCGTACTTAATTTGTAATATAGAGGTATTTCAAAGGCTTTGCAATCCCTTGATAACTTCTGAATGTTTGAGATCTTCTAATTTTTTGGTACTACTATCACCGAGGGATCTCAAATCTTTTAACATAATATCTTTAAGCTTATCGAAGTAAACTTCTTGTAATAAATTTCTGATGTTATATTCAGACTTTTCAATAATAGTACCAATGTTAATTAAATGGGCAGTTTCTAAATTTAAGGCTCCACTAGTGTTTAATGACATTGATGTCTCTAATTGTCTTGTCAAACTACCAGATAAAGATAATGAAGATGTTTTGGAATCTTGTAAATCAAGAATGACAGAAGTAGTCAATTTATAGAACGATGTAGATGGAGTTTCAGGTGTAACTTCAAATACATGAATTGAATCCCATTTACCCGTACCATCATCAGTTTCTTTCTTGAATAACACAACACCAGCGAATCCACTTTCGAGTGGATTTTCATTATCATCCTCTGCAATATCCCACAAGTAAACTGAACTTATACCAGCACCTTCATAATATAAATCCTTGTATATATCAAAAGAATCGTTTGCTTTAACTTCTAATTCCCTTAAAACATCACTAGGGAATGGTGGTGGTAACTCGTCGTCTTCTGATTCGACAGGTGGGAAGTATTTATTGGACCATGGCGACCTATATGAGTCTCCATCTCTATTGTAGTCACAACAGAGATATTCTTTACCTGTTTCTCCACATTTCTGAAGCTTTAATGGAGTATCGACTGATGATAACAAGTCCAGAGCAAGTTCTTCACCTGCATCACCATCATTTTGAACTAAAGTACAGATTTGGTTTAAACTCTCTAAGGTATATTTAGGATCTAAACGTCTTAATAAGTCTAACGAATCGTCGAATTTCTTTTCCGTAGACATAGTTTACAATTGTGATTTCAATGTTCTTTTTATAGAATGCTTGTGTTTATCACCTACATCCCACAAGTCGATATTGAATACAGACGATTTTCTGACTATGCGCACACCTGGAACTAAAGAAACATATCCCTTATATAAACTCATCATTGAAATCACCTACTATCGCTAGCACAATCCCATTGGTATATATTATTCTGATTACGCTGATAATAGTGATATCTCTGTATATTTCTATTTTATGTAGTAGAATAATATACCGACACCAATAATGTAGATAATGAAATAATACATCATGTAGCCTAAAATACCTAATTAATATTATCTACAATTACAGTTACACATTTGAAACGATGTTAATGGAATTGTAATTTACTGAAACCATTGGGCTTATTGTGTTTCAAGAAATCAACTACGGCTCAACCTTTTATCTCGAATTCGTCTGATTCTCCACACTTCTAATTCTAGCATTTACCGGTATCTTTTGGATAATTGAAACAATTTATTTGCCCACAAGGAGAAATTTAGGTGTGTATAAAATAGGTATTGTGTTAGAGATAGCTAATCAGTTACAACTTAGGGAAATTTATTATTATAGACACTTAAAACATAAAATATTTTCAACCATTTATAAATAGATCTATACTTGGTAAATTAATATGTCTAGTGTTGACGAGAATACAAAATTATTAAGACTGACCAAGACACAAACAAATGGTATGGGTTCATCAAGTGAAGGTCAATCTAAACTCCTTAGACCACCAATGTACTCAATACCTTCAACGCATTCTGTTCGAAGTATGAAAAGTATCAGCAACTTAAATAATCCTATAATTGACCAATTTTTGAGTAAAAAATCAAAGATATTCTCTGATGATGGAAGCATACTTCCATTTGCTGAACCTAATAAATTTGACAAATTTGCATACTTTGCTTATTATATACCTATCTTAAAATGGCTACCAAACTACAATTTCAAGGAATCTTTTTTTGGTGATGTACTTGCAGGTATGTCAATGGCATCGTTCCAAATACCCTTGGTAATGTCATTTGCTACTTCTCTAGCTCATTTACCTCCAGTTTCAGGCATTTACTCGATCATTATTGGCTCTTGCATTTACGCAATCTTGGGATCTGTTCCAGTATTAGTTGTAGGACCATCACCTTCTTCTGCATTAATTTATGGGCAGGCTGTTCAAGTAATTATGCATGAGCTGAATAAACTGTTATTCTCTGAGTTGGAAATATCATCAACGATTTCAGCAGCCATGGGTGGTATTTTACTTGCTAGTGGTATTTTACGGTTTGGTTATTTAGATAATATTTTAAGCAGAGCATTATTAAAAGGATTTATTGCAGCAATGGGTTGTATAATGATTATTAATGAATTAGCCCCTGAATTAGGGTTAACTGAACTTGCGATCCATCTGCCCCATGTAACAGTTTTAGATAAACTTTGGTTTGTAATTAAAAACTATGGTGAATCACATAGACTAACTACCATTATATCATCTATCACATTAGTTTTAGTCTTAGTTCTTAGAAAGACTAAATTTTATTTGATTAAGAAGTATAAGAGGCCATCTTTCATCTATATTCCAGAATTATTAATGATGGTTGTTTTCAGTACCTATTTATCTTGGAAATTCAATTGGAAAGAACAAGGTGTTGAAATTGTGGGCAAACTTAGCTCATCAGACTCAATAACTTTTGTCAACCCTTTAAAATTTTCTAAGTTGAGTTTATATAAAAAGGTATTTTCCACTTCATTTTTATGTACTATTTTAGGATATTTTGATTCAACTACAGCAACAAAAGCATTGGATACCCAATATAATTATAATGTATCATCCAACAGAGAATTAATTGCTCTTGGTGCTACAAATTTTATTATTAGTTTAGTAGGAGGTCTTCCCTCTTTTGGTGCGTTAGGTAGGTCAAAGATCAATATTATGGCTGGTGCAAAGTCACCAATGGCTGGATTTTCTATGGCAATAGTTACAGTTTTCGTTCTTATTTACTTGCTACCATTTTTAAATTCTTTACCAGAGTGTGTTTTAGCTTTGAGTACTACGGTAGTAGGTATTACTGTTCTTGAAGAAATCCCTGAAGATTTAAAGTTCTTCTGGTCAATCAAAGGGTATAGTGATATAGGTACATTTTTCATTGTCTTCGCCACCACTCTTTTATGGAGTGCAGAAGCAGGTGTACTTTTAGGGACCCTTATTGCTGTGGTTCGTGTTATAAAATACGGTACTACTTCTAGAATTCAAATCTTGGGAAGAATTCCAAATACTATGGTGTTTAGAAATGCTGATGAATTAATTGAGGAAAGTTTTTCTAGTTATATTGAAGATGAAAATAAAGAATCCAAATTTGATAATATAGTAGCTCAAATTGAAGAAATCGAAGGTGTATTGGTTATTAAGATCCCTGAACCATTAAATTTTGCTAATGTATCTGATCTAAAGAATAAATTGACTAGAATCGAAAGATATGGTAGTTTATTGGTACATCCATCACAGCCAAGCCGTCGTCCTTTTAATAAATCTACCACAAAATATATAATCATTGATTGTAAGGGCATGAATTCAATTGATTCTTCTGCTACACAGGTGCTCTACGAAATTATTTTGAAATACATTACTCAATATGAAATTACCGTCTACTTCTCCAGAGTTCCGGTCAGCCATGAAGTCCGTGATTTCTTAAAAAACTCTGGAATTGTTGAAATTGTTAATAATACCAGTGATTTCAATTCGAGTAATAATTTAAATATGGAAGCCCAGGGTCTTATGGGTTCTAGTTTAGGAAGAGGCTTTTATTTGAGTATTGAGGAAGCTCTAAAAACAATAGATTTACTTTCAAGATCTTAGATACGACATGAGCCTCGTACGACATTGACTAAAATTCACAACTTCATACAAAATCATTTATTAAGATTTAGATATAAGAACCATTATGTATTCTTTATATATTCAGTTAAATTAATATATACCTAATGAGAGGTTTAAGGATATTTTCCAGACAATTTTCACAAACATTAAGGATTCGTAAATATGACTTCTATGATTTGGTGGTCAATACTCCATCTGACCCAAAACAGCCAATAGAAGCGCTGCTTATGAATGAATCTCAGTTAAAGGAATTAAAGAAGACCACAAATATTACATTTGAAGGAAATTATAGTCTTAATAAATTATCAGCAGAAGAACGAATTAGTAGGGTTTTTGGGGGTAGAATAAAAGGTGAAGCACCAAAGTCATCTAGCAGATTTAATGTAGGAGAACCAAAAATAATTGCTGGAGTAAGTGTTCCTGATAAACCTGTGGAACCAGATAACTGTTGTATGAGTGGTTGTATCAACTGTGTATGGGAATTATACAACGATGACATCAAAGACTGGAATTCAAAGAGAAAACTTGCGGCTGAAAACTTGGTTAAAAAAGGTGGAAGATGGCCTGAAAATTTCCATGCCCCTTTGCAATACTTAAAGCATGAAAACTTGCCATTATCCTTGGCTAATTCTTCTTCTGAAAAAATAGAGGCTCAGGCTAACAAACAAGATGAAATTGATTCCTGGGGAAATGTCCCGATCAGTATCAGGGTATTTGCTGAAACAGAGAAAAAATTAAAAGCAAAGAGAGTATCTACTAACAAAAACTTATATAATTAGAACGTTAACATTAGATCTGGCATAATATCTTATTTATTCTTATATTACTATGTAAAATGTAAACCTTAATCTAAGCTTACGTTATTTTCCTTGAAAAATGTCTTTGCTTCATCAATTTGTTCCAATAATTCTTTATATTTGTCTTCCTTGTCTTTGAAGGTTAAAACACCCCAACCCAAAGTACCTAATGCATATGAACCAAAAGTAACTAAGTACCAAAATGGTAAGTAAGGTAATATTTCATCATGAAACTTTTGAGTAGTTGGTAAAACACCAGTATGTAATCCAAACTGAATTGCAGATAATGCAAAAACCGCTAAAAGAGTTTCTGTAGCTTTGGTCATGATCAAGTTAAAATTAGCTTCGTATATAATTGATACGTTATTTACTATTTAACGTGTCCTTGATTAATGGGTTTCTCACTCACTCACATATATCTTATCCTGTATATAATACATTATCATTATAGCACATAACCTATATACTATTTATTGAGTCTTGTTTCAAAAACCCTACTAAACTATTCAACACATTAGCAACAGGATCATCTGAATTGCTAAATCTTTTTTTAATATCATCTTCATTTTGTATTAATTCATTATCAATTAAACGCTCATCAATTTCCTTTACTGTAGATTCCTCGTCAGCTCCATTCTCATGTTCATGTTCATCTTCTTCAGCAAGCATAGTAAATTCACCTTCACCCTCTTCATGACTTTCATGTACAATATCCATTTCAATATCTTCAGCATCTTTGAATTCCACTTCGGGTGTGTGTTCTCGATAATCAGTATTGATTAATTTGTTCACCTTAGCATTCTCAACAGTAGCTTCATTCACAATTTTTCCTAACTTATAACGTACAACTCTTCTGATAGTTTCAATACTTTGTTTATTTAACCAGCCATCTTGGAAATCAGGATACTCTCTGAAGAAGTCAGACCCAAATTCTTTGCTATGTGAATCCAATAAATTAAGAATTACAGGATCAGATATATCACCAACTTGATAAGTAACTGTTGAAGGGATCGAATGGCCATTAAAAAATAAAGTTTCTGATATTCTAATATCTTGTGCTGTGTTTTTAGCTAAAGTTTTGGGTATAATTTTCTTTGAGTCATTATTTACTTTCAGACTTATTTGTAGATTTGGAATTCTAAAGTATTCACTTTGGTAAACCCAAAAATCCCTACTCGATTTAGGGTCTACACCAAATTTTATATTACAAAATCTCCAAGGCCCACTCTTGTAAATATATGAAACGTAAGGTAATGCTTGTTTTAATACCCTTTTAAAATCAAATGGAGCTATATCTTCCAATTGTTTACGTAGCCAAATCGGTTTAATTTCGAATATTGATTTCAACCAATCAATACAGCCTAATAATAAAAAGTCTAAACTATTTGGTTCTAAGGTTTTAGAGCGTAATTCATCAAGATTAGATACTAATGATGGTGCTGCTTCTTTCGGCGTATTTGAATGAAAATCAATAATTATTGTGTGTAATTTTATTGTCTCCTTTCTTGATATGAGTTTTATTTGACCACTTTCTGTGTCTTTGATGGCAGTAGTTAAAGGATTTTTCTGGTATTTATAATCAAAAGGAAAGCGAATTGGACTGAAAACTGGTGGCGGTGGTAATTGATGATCTTGATTCTTGAACCAGTCTTTCTTTTTATAATCACTAATTCCCGAAAATGATTCATTATTATCAAAATATCCAAATAAGGTGTTATAATTTTTAGTATTAAGGCAAGATTCTTTAAAATCTTGAACCATTTTATTGTTCTTTGTTACTACTTGGAAATCGCTCATTGCTTTAAAAGAATAAGTTTTATCTATGATTGCTACTGGTTGGACTCTATGTTTAGGTCCATTTTCTTTTGAGTTAATTTCAATTAAATCCCTGACCGTATAATTAGAAGGATTTTCTCTATAATCATGTGGAATGCTTTTTTTTGGGATAGATACTTTTAACACAATCTTCTCACTGGTATTCATCAGTGCCTGTATAGGGTGATGGAAAGGATCATTTCTTAATCGAAGTTCTAAAACATTATTGCTAACATTCCCACTTTCTTCATTCAGTGAATCAATTACCTGTGCAAGCTTTTGCTTACCTCCTAACATAGCAATAACTTTATCTGTATTTTTGACATTAAATGGGACTTCAATGGCTGCAACATGAGGCACATCCATTGAAAACTTTTCTGCAAATTCATTTGAAGGCATAATATTCAACAGCTATAACGTCTTGGAAATCAAAAAATAAGTTTTAGAAATTGAATAGCAGCAGTAAATTAAAATAAAAATAAACAATCAAAATGCTCGAAATTAAAAAATGCCTTCAGCCAGATTCGAACTGACGATCTCCTCATTACTAGTGAGGTGCCTTACCAACTTGGCCATAAAGGCTTCTTTGGTTACATAAGGTATAACCTGGAATTATCATACTCTATAAGTTATCTAGTAGCAAATAATTAAAGTTATATATCGCATAAATTGTAATACTGAATAACTAATTAGTGCCCTCAAGGTATATAATAACAAGTTGTACTAAATTAACCATTAAAAATACTAATAAGTAGTTATAGATAGCTGTACAATTAAATAGAAAGACAGCATAGATTTCCAAAAACTAAATAAAACTATATAAACTCATAAAATTCAATATTTGCTTCTAATGCCTTGATTAAAATAATTAAATTTTAACTAGTGGTATATTATACTATTATTTAATAAGTTTTAGGTAGTATATCATAAACTATGAAATACCATAATAAAGAAACCAAAAATATAATCTGAAACATAGAGTAGTTCCATTAAAAAAAAAAAAGTAACTAGCCCGATGCGGGGGTCGAACCCGCAGCCTTTTGATCGCTTCTCTTTAATAAGAGTCAAACGCTCTACCGATTGAGCTAACCAGGCCAATCGTTAATATCAGAAATTGGCTCATAATTTTCATTACAAAATAAAACCATTAATACCATTTTATAAAATTAACTAGCATTTGAATAAAATTATAATTGTTTTGAAAAAAAAAAAAAAAAAGACTACAACGTAAAAACTAACGAATTATTATTATAAACTCAATAAATATTAAAAAAAAAGTAATCAGCCCGATGCGGGGGTCGAACCCGCAGCCTTTTGATCGCTTCTCTTTAATAAGAGTCAAACGCTCTACCGATTGGGCTAACCAGGCTAATTGCTAATAATTGAAAATTGAGTTTTTTTAAATTTATTATTAAATAATCTTTGATAATATAATAATGTAAAATAATATCTTTGGTAATACCCAAAAATGAGTTTAAAGGTTATAGATCAGTGCAAAATTATGTTTTTTTATTTGATTTCTCTTCCTTCCTATATAAATTAAGAATTTTTCTGTGGATAGCTTTAATTTCTTTTCTATTCAAACAATTACATCAATATCACTTTAATTATTTCATTAGTCTTTAGAGGTATCGAAGTGAATATATTTGCTTTGAAATATATATTTTGCAGAATTTTAATTTAAATATCTTATATTTCTATTTAAATGCCATAATTGACAAATAGGCATGCTCCGGAAATAATAAATTCAGGCAGAATATTTACGATGATCAATGAAATCAGGTTATTCAATGTAAAGGTATTATGTTTCAGACACATCCCATTCAGGTGCGATATATAACGGACAATTACATTGCAATTTTGTTGCCGACGGTTACCCGCCAATAAACATTTTGACTCCACCACGCGAAATTTCGCTATTAGATAGCATCATTGGCCAGTATAAACTATCTCATCATGATTCAACATTATCCTTGATCAGATCTAGTCATTTCTTTTCCCATATAAATTATCTTTTATGAATCTATCCCTTAATTAATATAATACAATATACACAATATTTCAACTTAGGCTAGAAATGTTCTTGTTGGTATCACAACACGTGAGAATCATTTGAGATAAATTCGGTGGTTCGGTCAGAACGACCCTTAATGGTGCGGTTTTATTGGCTGTTAACCCAATGCTCAGACACAATAGTGGTCGGTGAAAACTGGGGATTAATATAAAAAAGGATAGTTTTGAACTTTTCAATTTGGTTCTTCTGAAATTGAAATCATAATTCTAAGTATTTGTGAATTAATATAAAGATGTTGTCAAAAATTGCTACTAGATCATTCTCCTCATCTTCTGCTTCCGCTTATAAGGTTGCTGTTTTAGGTGCTAACGGTGGTATTGGTCAACCATTATCCTTATTGTTAAAGTTAAACCACAAGGTTACTGATTTAGCTTTATACGATTTAAGAGGTGCTCCAGGTGTTGCTGCTGATGTTTCTCACATTCCAACTAACTCTACTGTCAAAGGTTACAACCCAGATGGTATCAAAGAAGCCTTAACTGGTTCCGATGTCATCGTTATCCCAGCTGGTGTCCCAAGAAAGCCAGGTATGACCAGAGATGACTTATTCAACACCAATGCTTCAATTGTTAGAGACTTAGCTAAGGCTGCTGCTGACTACGCTCCTAATGCTAATATCTTGATCATCTCTAACCCAGTTAACTCTACTGTCCCAATTGTTGCTGAAGTCTTAAAGTCTAAGGGTGTTTACAACCCAAAGAAGTTATTCGGTGTTACTACTTTGGATGTCTTAAGAGCTTCTAGATTCGTTTCTGAAGTTGCTGGTACCGATCCAAACAATGAAAAGATTACTGTTGTCGGTGGTCACTCTGGTATTACCATTGTTCCATTATTATCTCAATCTAGCCACAGATTCGACGATGAAAAGAGAGATGCTTTAATTCACAGAATTCAATTCGGTGGTGACGAAGTTGTCCAAGCCAAGGATGGTGCTGGTTCCGCCACCTTATCTATGGCTCAAGCTGGTGCTAGATTTACTGGTGCCGTCTTAAACGGTTTAGCTGGTGAAGCTGATATTGTTGAACCAACTTTCGTTGAATCCCCATTATTCAAGGATGAAGGTGTTGAATTCTTTTCTTCTAAGGTCACCTTAGGTGTTGAAGGTGTTAAGACCGTTCACCCATTAGGTGAATTAAATGCACACGAAGAAGAATTAGTTAAGACTGCCAAGGAAACTTTAATTAAGAACATTCAAAAGGGTGTTGAATTCGTTCAACAAAACCCATAGATGTTTACTTGATACAGGTTTTAAAAGTATTTATTATTATTTTATTAATGTATAGTGAACGAAATATTATATTTTTTATAATTTACAATGTAATATTATGGTAACTTGTGTATACAGGTCAATTGGGTACTGATGACAAGCAAGATTATACAAGAATCTTTTAGTTTGTTCTTTCAGTAATCACTGTATAATCCGAGAAAACTTTTGTGCTGAACTATGAAACATGCACGACTTTCTATAAAAGTTATTGTTGCGAAATTATGGCCTGTTACGTAGTCAAATAATTTTATAGATTATTTTTCAAGAGTGCTAAGAAATTCGATAATTAAAGGTCATTAATAATTATATCAATAGTCAATTTTTTATATTCTACATCTTTTAACTCTAGGATTTAAGCAATTATATACCGTTGGGGTATTTCACATGCCAAATGATACTTTTATGATAAATGTTATTACCAATCTACAAAATTGCGACCACTTTACCGATTTAGGCTGGTTTACCGGAAGTAAATTCCCTCGAGTACCGATTCGACCATATAAATTTATGTGTCATTTTGATTAATTTTCCTGTAAATGAACGTACTTGTTAAGTGAACTACAATTGGAAACCTGTACATTTTAGTGCGTTTGGATAAAGAACAACTCGGAATGCTCCGCAAACAAAGCAGCATATTTTCCGTTTTTAGCGTATTACGGTCCAAGATGTGCACTTCTATTGATCAAACATCTTGCAATACCTGTAATATGTTTTATGAACTCAATTAATTACCAAGAGGCTTATGTCACTCCTGCCACGCGAAAAAACATTTGTGAACGGTTAGATGGACACTGCATATCATTATTGATCGAATTTCTTTAATAATAAAACATCTTTCCGTTACTATTTTTAGTAGTATGCTGGGCTCATACTTTTTTTTGTCGAACTTATTTATGTATGTTTTCATGTTACCTCTATTATGGCTATGTGCCTTTTTGTCTTGTGTAATTATTAGTTCTACACATAGTAATTTTGAAAATTACCCCACTTGGAACTAGACTTTTTTTTTCTTAATAAATTCATTTTGAACCAAGATAAATTATAGAATGTAGGACTAGTGTAATGTCCCTTAGTGATAATATCTTGTGATAGGTATATGTATCTCTTTATTAAAAATGGCACAAAATACTTTTTTCTTTTTCTACCGCAGTAGAAGGCAGTACACCGTACTTGAAAACAATTTACGCGTCTGGAATGTTTTTTTACCAAATTTAGGGAAGATCCGGAAAAAGTTAAAGATAACTCCGGTAGTTTGACAACCGGAAGTTACCACAGCATTTACTAGTTCACCAATTTTCTTTAGTAATAACTCAATATCAAACTTGAAAAGACTCGTCTTCCATTTAAAACCTAGATCATAATACAATACAGCGTTAAGTAACTAGTATCTGGCTTAAAGTCTCAAAAATCCGATTCGTTTATTCGGCAAAAAATTTTTCAAGACAGTTACAAGAAGGACTATAAACAATTGAGTTGAGGAGAATCTACAAGAATATATAAACAAAGGGAGATGGATAAATATTTGATGAGTTCACCTACCCTGCTATCACAGACTTTCGACATGGGTAATGAAAATCATATAATTCAAAATATGGACTTATATGAATCACAATTAGAAGTAGGTAATGACAGAGAATCTGAAGGAGGATTAAGTGCCATATGTGAAAGAAATTCAGACCCATTAGAATTAGAAGATGGTCCTGAAGAAATGGTCCCAGTATCTAATAATGATAAACGAAATGTACATGTCCAATATCCAAATGATAATATTCATATGGTTGATCTTCAAGATATAAACTTGAATAATTTCAGTGCTTTGTCTTACAAATTTCAAAACTCAGCGAACATAGCATTGGATGATGGTTTGTATAACCCACAATTCATGGTGAACTCAAGGAAGAATGTTCAAAATTTTTCACATAAATCAAGTTTATCAACTTCATCCATGGTTTCTTTAAACCAAGACCCACCATATGCTAATGCATATCATAATAGAATGCATTCTTCATATTCTAATAACACTATATATTCTATTGACTCAGTTCTTCCATTATCATCATCAGTTTCAAATCAATCATTACTGGATTCCCCTTCTTCCACACAATTATCGCAGTCACAGCAATCACAGTCACAACAATCACAACAATCACAACAATCACAACAATCACAACAATCACTACCACCTATTGAAACTCCTAGAGGTATCAATAGAAAAAAATCACTTTCAGTTTCATCAAATATAACTACACCTTTAAGAAGTGGAAATAGCATAAGTTTATCTCCTGTCAACCTCATGACTAACAAGGTAAGCAAAACTCCATTTTATGGTAAAACAAAGGGACATACAAGATCTAGATCTAGATTATCGCTGGATTTCTCTAATACCCATCTGCTTCTTAATTCAGTTACAAAATCTGCATCATCTCAAAACCCAATGAATAATAGTTTGAATCCATTTTATAATACTCTAGGAAATATATCACCTAATGTAGAAAATATTTCTGCTGAAGTTGAAGATATTTATGCATCGTTACCTACACCAACTGTTCTTAGATCAAAAACTTTGTCTAACTTACAACCAATTACAACACAATTTAGTACTGAATCTACATGGACTGGAGCTATTTCTGCGGATCCAAGTAATGATTTGCGCTCTATTGAGGATCAGGATGATGATGCCTTCAAGCAGTTAAGAAAAGCGAAATCATATTCTTCATTCTACTTAACACAAAATAAACTAAATGGGAACTATAATAAATTTGAAGGGCCGGGTGTTGACGTTGTCAATAATATAAGTTCACATAGTATGACAGCCCAATCTAAACCAGACTTACTGGCTTCGCCTAAACTAGCATATGCTAAGCAGATGTCACATTATATGGCTCCTATTTCTGACCCTTCTAAGAATAATTTTTATAACGAAGATTATCCATCTCAACTTGACATTGTGCTGTTGAATCTATCACAGAGTACAATGAAAAACTCACTCCCCAATAATCATTTTCGACCTAGCGTCAAATTTACCAAATCATATCCAGCATCCACTAATTTGGCATCTATAACGATGTCACCTGGTGAAGAGCCTCAGTATCAAACTAGGTCAACAATAGAATCAACCCCACTATTACCACCTATGGCATCTTTTTCTACTTTTACCAATGATGGTTCACAACAAAATGTGATACAGAAAAATCAAATACCGCATGATATTAAATTTCCAATTAAAGTATCAGATAAAACTGAAACAATTGACCCAAAGAAAAAACATCAATGTCCTTTATGTCATGCGAGGTTTCAACGGCCTGAGCATGTAAAAAGACATATGAAGAGCCATTCTTCAGAAAAACCATTCGAATGTGATGAGCCTAATTGTGGAAAACGTTTTAACCGTAAAGATAATCTTAAAGCTCATTTAAAGAAAATACATCGAAGAAAAATGTAATATATTAATTATTCAATAATGGTACTAATTTCTCGTTTATTTTGGTTTACATCTAAATTATTTAAACTATTATTATGTATATTAATGGTTTTTAATACCGACATCAATATAATTCATCATATACTCATTTTAGTTTCTGACAACAATATCAATAGCCCTGCAGAAGTAATCAATATCTGCAGTTCTTAAACCAGCAATATTTACTCTACCTATGGAAGTAACGTAAACATGGTGTTCACTAATTAATCTTTCTGTTTGTTCCGGAGTTAATCCAGAATACCAAAATAAACCCTTTTGTTTTGTCACATGGTCCCATTTACCAGGTGTCTCTAATTCTATAAATTTTTCAAGTATCTTTTTCCTAAGCTCTACTAATCTTTTAGTCACAGATAACACTTCTTCATCCCATTCAGTTTTTAATTCTTCGTCATTGATAATTTTAGCTGCTATTCTAGCACCGAATGCTGGACCAAAAGAACATTCAGCTCTAAAAATAGAAACTAAAGTGCTTTGTGCATTTGGAACCAAATCGTAGTCATCGACTACAACATGCAAACAACCAACTCTTTCACCGTATAGTCCCATATTCTTTGAGAATGATTGACAAACAAGAAATTCTAAGCCTTGCTCATAGAAATATCTGATTGGCCAAGCATCAATATCTTTATCACCACTAGCAAAGCCTAAGTATGCGGTATCAAATAATGCGATTAACTCTCTTTCCTTAACTAATTTATAGATCTGTTTCCATTGATCTTGAGTAAAATCTGCACCAGTTGGGTTATGACAACAAGCTTGAAGAAAAAAAACAGACTTTGCTGGGGCTGTATTTAACGCATCTAATAAAGGTTGGAAGTCAACACCTCTTGTTTTTTTATCATAATGGTTGTAAAAGTTAACTTTTCCCCCATTCCGTTTGACCATTGGAATATAGTTTGACCAAGTTGGTGTTCCAATATAATAGTTATCACAGCCTGCTTCTCTCAAGAATGAAACAGCCATATGAAGAGAACCAGTACCAGAAATTGTCTGAAGGGAAGCAATTCTGCCTTCATCAAAACCAAAGACGGTTTTTCTAGCTGCCTTTATGAATTCAGGAAGGCCCGCCATGTTATGGTAGTTATGGCCTGGATCATTAGTATGGAAATAGTCCTTAGCTTTTTTAACAGTAGGGAATATATAAGGGCCATCTTCGGATTTGTAGACACCAATAGATACATCTATTTTATTTTTGCTTGGGTCTTCGTGGAAACGGTTCATGATTTGAACAATCTGGTCAGGTTCTTCTCTTTGTAACCCAGCGAACTTAGACTTAACTGTCATTTCTCTTATTTTATTGAATATTATTATATTTTACTAAGATAAATAAATAAAATGGCTAAGTATTTCTTAGAGCTTCTTAAATAAGATGTCTGGAAAAGCTAAATGTTCTGTTCAACGGTCGACCGCCGAATACCACTTTATTCCGTGGATTCCCGTAATTACCATAATACTCGCTTTTTAGTCATTTTTAAGAGCGACAATTTTTCTTGCAATCCCAATAATTTCTTGTGCTAGTGCCGCATTACTCCTCTCCATTAAGCTCACAGCTGTAGCAGAAACAAATCTAGAATTATTCCAAATAATTTCAGGAGAATGAGTACCATTATTTGTTAAAGTTTTATAGATGATCTTGAAAAATTCTAACATAGGTGATATATATACATTTTCATATTCATTATCAAAAATCCTTTTTCCTAATGAATCTAAATCTTCATCTAGAGTTATTATCTTCTGATTAAACATGCCCATTGTTTTAAGTTTTTCAGCCAAGAAAGTAAAAGGGATTTCGGAACTTAAAGCTTTAACTGAAACCATATTTTTTATCAAAGTTCTTAAAAATGAAGTGGGAATAGCATCTAAGTTCCCAATACTTGCCTGAAGGAGTAAAAGGAATATTTCTTCCTTATCTAATGGTGAATCTATATTTTCAAAGTAGTTCCAAAGGTCTATTAAAGGCATTATGTTAGCCCTATTCTGGATGAACTCAAATCTGATAACTTTTTTAATAAATTTTTGGTAGATACTAAATACTTCCTTGTAATAATTCGTATTGTCAATAATAGACTTGGACATTTTATACAATCCATTTTGTTGGCTCACATATATAGAATTATTCAGGTCTAATAAATTATTAAGCATATGGATAGCTTGGTATTGGATAATATCATTAAATTTTATAGTAAAAAAATTTGTAATAAGGATTTTAAATGATATATTCTTATTAATTATTACCTTCAACTCTTCTGATGTGTCTCTCGAAGTTACGAAATTACCAATTGATATAGCGCTCGCAGAAAGCAAATATGGATCATTATCAATATCTTTCAAATAGTTAATCAAAGTGTGCAAATCATTTCTAGAATTATATGTTTTCATTGAAGTTATATTTCCGCTTGCTGATAACAATTTTCTTTTAATGGCAACTTTATTCTCAAAATTCATATTTATTGAATTTAGAATCGATAGACATCTTAAGTTTGGATTAATGGTCAGAATACCTGGAATATCTTCAAATGAAGTTAATGATAAGAGTATATTACTTAAATTCAATATTAATTCATCTGATGAATCAAAATCTTCGTTATCGACTTCTTTTACGGCTTGAACAAGTACCGTTAGTAGTAAATCAATGTATTTTATTGAAACCAGAATGTATCTATCATTTGTAAGTATTAATTTCAAATTTTCATTAAAGTATTCTGATAAAAATTCAAAAAACATATCATATTCACTCACATTAATGTCATCAGTAACTTTTTCAACATAGTTCATGAAATATCTGTCAATCTCAATATTGTAAAAAAATGAAAGAAATTTTTCCTTTAATTCAGTATTTTTTATAAATTGATTGAAGAATATCACTATTCTAGTATTAATATTATCATTTTGAAATTCAAATATATATAAAATTGATTTCCAAAATTCTTTAGATTCAATAGTATCATCAGTAATTATCTTTCTATTAATATCATTATCTGCTGATAAATTTACAAAAGCCCTAAGAATTTCTAATATCAATGTGACATCATCTTCTTTGTGGTTGAATTCGATAAACTTATCCGATGCCAACCTCATAATCACCTTAATTGAATTCTGAAGAAATTTGTTATTCCTAGTATTTTCATCTCTTAAAGCATCCCCTAGCAATTTCCAATTATCAAATGAAGATACATCCTCTTTAATAGAAGATATTAATTCTTCTATATTCATAATTATATTGTAGATTGACAATTATATTGGCGTTTAGAATTCATATTATATTAGAAATATTTACATTTTAATTTTAATACTGTATATTAATATATCACTATCTTTACTATCAATATAGAGCAGGTTTTTAATACCGTTCAAACATTTTTTCACCATTTCTTAGTCCTAGAATATATCTAACATCTATGCAAATGCTAAGACTATGTAGCATTGGAAGTAAATTCAATAAGTCCCGGTCACTTTGGTCATTGATCCACCCCTCAATCATAACAGCATTATTCTCATGTAAGGCATAACTCACTGGTGAATTGTCTAAAATTATGACGTTTCTTAAATCTTCTTCCTTAGGGAAGAATAATGATAAATCTTTAATATATCCTACTCCTGGTCTATATGTACAATCATTTCTATAATATCTTTTTGTAAAAATTCTAGTTTTTTCTTGGTTAGCATTTTTAAAGTCCATTATATTGCTTTCCAACCAGTCTATAATTGGATCAGCATATTCTTTTACACTAGCTGTAAATATCTGTAATTCATATAACTTTGACATTTCTTTTAAAAAAAAATCACAATATGGCCTTTTGTGGACATAGTATAATGTCGAAATATTATTTAGTTTTATTTCAATCATATGCAAAGAGGAAGAGTTATTAAATGATCTAGGAGAGCCTCGAGATAATGAATGAATGAGGGTTTCATCTAAATCAAGAATTAAAGTCTTCTTCTTCCTTTTTCTACCAGGATATCTAGAAAGGGGATATAATCTTTGAGGTGGAGGTATCATATATGCAGATGATGATAATGGAGATTTTATGGAATTTGATATCATCGTTTCTTGTTTTAATAATTCAGTTTTGTGGTTGACCTCATCTTGTGTTGGAAATCTAGAATGATCTTCTGATTCATACATCAAAAAGTTATCTGTATGGTCTTCTCTTTCGAATAATTTTGTGAACGGATAGGTACATAATAACCATAAAAACGTCAATGGCTTTATTATGATATAATTTGGAATAAAAAATACAAGCCGAAGTGCTTTAATTATCATAATATTAATCCCATATGATTCTTCCGTTCTGATTTTATTGACAAGAATGTTGCTTTTATTATTATTATTTTCTGTTATGTATTGGTCATTGATTAATTCGTCCTTTTCTTCGGGCTCTCTAAGAGTTATATCCTCTGTGCAAACGCTCAGCTTTTCGTTAGTTTCCCCTGTTTGAGCTGAGTTATCACCAGGGTATAAATGTTCTAATGATTTTACTAGTATTTTGGTAGAATTCATCCTCGTTTTATTTCTCCTTGTCTCTTCATCACTTTATCAGGTAGTAGGCTTTTAAGAAATCACTAATTATAAATATTTGATCCAATTCAGATACTTTATTTCGCTTATGTTTTTTTTATTGGATAAATATGAACTTATGTATATTCAACTAATTTTTATATTATTTCTACAATTTTTTCTCAGAAAGAATGATTATACTAAATCTTTTTATGTACCCATGCATCACTACCCAATATTTAGAGCTCCTCTCTAATGACTTAAAATATGGGCATGTCGCAAATCTGTTGGGAATAAATGTCGTATTAATTTATATAATGCCTACTGTTTTATCAGAATAGTTGATTTTTCATAAATATTCACAACATGTGCCTAGCCGATTCTATTTTAGAATAGATAATAATTTGATAAATTTCTATTTACAATGCATCTTTATTGTGTTACAGATCCACGTTTTGGTCTAAAAAGTATCATCCTCGTTGGGCTTGTATAGTTGCATTATTTTGCCCTACGACATTTGCACCTCCCCATCATATTAGACTTGCATAACATCTATTTATAGTCCTAAGTAGTATAAAAGTAAAGATCAACTAATACCCTAAGAAATTCCTTACCTTTTAACTGATTTGGACGTAGTGGTATTATTTATAAGGTTTTGTAATATAGAGGGAATAAAGGAAATATTTGACTGTTCCTCAGTCGATTTTGGCAAATTGTTAACAATTGAATTTGTCAATCTACGTAAATTAATTATATTTTCATTTTCATTGTCATCATCACTTTCGTCATCATTAATATTATCGGTATTTTTACCTCTTTTGTAGTAGTCACCGTCGTATTCTTGATCATCGATAATTTGATCATCAATTCTGAAGTTACTCAGAATATTTGTTGCTACAAGCCTGAATCTATTGATATCTAATTCATTATCCTCATCCAATTCTTCTTCTTCTTGGTCCTCTTCTGCTTTCTCCTCTAAGGGTTTTATAAGCTTTAAGTTGTTTGTATTGTAACTCTTGCAATATTTACATTTTAATCCTAATACATGGTACAGTACATTACATTTTCCATTACAATCATTACAGCTGATAATACATCTCCATGTGTCATATGGAGGAGGAAGAGGCAGCTGCATGATTTCTTGATCTAAAATTCTAAATTGAGGCTCCACGTTTACAACAGTCTTCTTGCATATAGGACATTTATATGAATGTTTGCATAGCTCATCATAACAGTTTTGATGGATAGAATGGCCACATTTCATAAAGACGACTTTATCAATTGAAGTAAACAAGTATTCACTACAAATAGGGCAATTACAGTGCGTTGTGTTACTTAAACACTTATGTCTTTCTCTCAAATCAATAGAAAGACAAATATTACATTCATCACAATGAAAGTAATCCTTCCCAAGTCCTAGTCCTAAACGACAGATGCCACATTTATCACAATGGTAGATATCCTTTGTTGGGTCATTATCATACAATACACATATTGAACAAAAATAATTTGCAAGCTCAGTTTCACATTCAACACAATAATTATTATCTGGTACTTGTGGTGTATTGCATTTCATACATAAGATATGTTTTACATCTGATCTTATCAATTTATGACTTGTCACTTCGTTGTCGTGGCAAAATCTGCATGTATACCATTTAAAACACTCTGGGCATTCAACTTTACAGTTTCTTTGATAATGTTGGCAACCTAAGATAGTATTATGTGGTGAATCATGGTAAGTAGGTGTTTGATCTTCTTCTGTTAATGCTACTTCTTCAGAGTCGGATTTTTCATCACTATTGATTTCAGAATCTTCATCAATAAAGGATTCTTCACTCTTATAACTCAGGGGATTCAAAAATAATCGATTTTCTTTCAAATCTGGCATTATCTTAATGTTATCTTCTTTTAAACGGTTATTGATGTGTTTATAATAATTTCCCATCATTAGCCTTGTCACTAGGACATTTTTCAGTTTTTGGGTTAACTTCTTATGCTTCCTAATTTTTTGGATTTTTTCACGAAGTAGATCTTCTTTGAAAAAGTCATCTAAAGAATCTAAATGCGTAAGAGATTTAGCCTCTTCAATTGAAATTTCTTCTATTCCTTCTACTTCACTCCACGGAGTATCTATGTCATCTTGTTCTGGTGATAAGATTCTGCGGATTTTTCTAGATGTTTCTGGCTTTACAATATCATTGAAAAATGGCTGATCTCTATTAACTATTTGATTAACACCAACTGGCTCTGTAGCTTCTTCTACTTCGTAGTCATCTTCAAATTCACTTATATCTTCTGCTGGTAAAAGTATGGCATCATGTACTAAATCCTTAATTGGTTGTAACCTTTCAATTGCTGTTGATATACCCAAACCTAAGTTTAAATCATTTAACAATTTATTCATTTGGATTCTAGTTGCAATTGCTGTCTTCAAGGAGTTTACTACTTTTTCTTTATCTTCATCCATTTCATTTTGATTTGATATATATGACATCAAGCTGTTTGACAAATCTTTCGAAAATTCTTGGATGTTGGGTAAGTCAAATGATGGAAGGTTTGAAAAGCTCAACACTTCATTGAGATAAGATAGATTGAAACTTGTAGGTAAATGAAGATTAAGTTTTCCAATCTGATCTAAATCTTCTGTTAATGAATCTACATCAGATTCAGATTCAGATTCAGATTCTAATTCTATGGTTCGACTTGGTTGCATCATCTATATAATTTTAATTACAATTAGCTACTAGTTTGATCAATTTTTTTTTTTTTGAGTATCAAATATTTTACACTAAAAGAAAACAGGATATTTTGAATAATCAAAAGACTCTACTTAATTTACATATTAATGACTAAGACACCACCCAATAACGTAAAAGTTCCACCAGATGACATAATATCTGCAATCGAGAAGACTGTAGATTTTGTAAAGAAAAATGGTGCCAATTTTGAAGAAAGATTAAAACACAATGATACTGATAAATTTAAATTTATTAATGAAGATGATGAGTATTATCCATATTATGCTTGGATGTTGTCTAAAGATAATTTTAAAGATATTTCAAGTAGTAATTCTACTTCTACTATCACTGATTTAGCAGCAAAACCAAAAGAAAAACCTAATGATTTAAATTTTTTATTGGAATTACCGACCATATCGGCATTAGATTTGGATATTATTAAAATGACTGCTTTATATGTTGCTCAGAATGGTGAGTCATATATAAGCCATATATCAAACTATGCTAAAAAAACTAATAATGAAGCACAATTTGAATTTTTAAATAAATCACATTCATTAAACAGTTTTTTTCTTCGTTGCATAAACCAATATAAATTACTAATTAAATTCTATAAGCATGAAGGATCAGATAAACTCATGGAATTAACTGAAAAGCTCCAAAATTCAAGTGATATATTATCTAGAGCATATTCAAGATCCAGATATAACAAACTGCACAAAGATATTGCATTGAATGAAAAAAAATTGAGGAAAGAGCAACAATTGCACTATGCATCGATACCTTGGCAAGACTATTCTATTGTTCAAAAGGTTGAATTTGATGCTATTGATGAAGTACAAGAATTACCTGTTCCAATATCACGAGATGAATTAAAACGTAGGTCTTTACAATCTAAGCGTGAAGAAGTTAATTTCTATAATGAGTTACCACAAGAAATAACAGAGGAAAAGGCAAAAGAGCTGATTAAAAACACGAATATCCCTAAGGGTATTAAGATTAAGTCTGCGGGAGAAACAAGATTGAAATCAATGAAGAAGATAATAGGAGAGACTACTATAAAATGCCCTATTACAGGACAATTAATACCAGAACTGAAATTTGATGAACATTTAAAAATTTTATTAAGAGATCCAAATTATAAAGAACAACAAGATAACTACTTAAAAAAGAACTTCAAGTATTCCTCTAACTTAACTACAGATGAAGTTTATGAAAATATAAAACGCTTGTCAAAAAAAAGAGATAGTCAGTTCGAAGAAATAGGAAATGATAGAAAAAAGAAAAGTATAGGACCATCTATTTAGGTAATCTAATAAATGCATAATTATATTAAACTAATTTCTACTGCAAATTAGTTATAGCCGATATATTTTATTAAATACACAAAATAAACAAGAATTATTATGACAAAAACGTACAACAGAAGTCTAAATTAAAGAGATATCTTTAATTTAAGCCTTTAATGATGAAGCTCTTCTCTTTCTGATTTCAGCCTTTTCAGCCTTACGTTCGTGTAAACGTTGAGCTAATAATTGAGCGTATTCAGCAGCAGCATCTCTTTGTTGTTGAGCGTTCTTGCTCTTCTTAGCCTTTAAGGCTCTCTTTCTTTGTAAAGTTTGTGGGGTAACTAAACGTTGAATCTTTGGAGCCTTGGTGTAGGTCTTGTCACCCTTGGTGACTTCACGTCTAACAACGAATTGTCTGACATCATCTTCCTTGGTTAAACCGAAGAACTTTCTGATGTTGTTAGCTCTCTTTGGACCTAATCTCTTTGGGGTGGTAGTATCAGTTAAGCCTTCAATTTCGTTGTCACCTTGCTTAACAACAGATAAAGCTAAGACAGCTAAATCTTGACCAACGATACAACCTCTGACGGACTTTCTCTTACGTTCACCAGTTCTTCTTGGTCTGTAACAGGAGTGACCCTTAGCTAATAATAACTTAACTCTGGTTGGGTGCATGACACCTTGCTTCATTGGGAAACCTTGCTTGTCGTTACCACCGGTAATTCTGAAGATGTAACCCTTGAATTCATCACCAACGGAATCACCTTCAACTTCTTGGCCCATACGCTTTTCGTAGAAAACACGTAATTTATGTTCGTCATCGATTTCGATACACTTTTGAGTACCGTTAGCTGGATAAGAAATGTTTAACTAAAAACTTGTTAGTAAAATAAACTTTGAAAAAATTTCTCCATTGAACACAAGCCAATATTCTCATCAAATTCAAGTTAACTGATTTAGTTATTGTTGAAATTATTGATACTACATCTGAAGATACTCCCTGATATTCCATTTAGGTCTTCTAGGCTCTTTAAGATTATTTTCTACCAATACCATCATATTCAAGGCTTGTGAATTAATAAAAATTATTTTAGATTCATAACATTATTATTTGCCATGTGTTCTTATTGAGTTATTATTTTTAATGGTCTATAACATACCTTCATCTTGAACTGCTATACCTATGCTTATGAATTAAAATAAAAAGTCCTACAAATTTTTCAATAGTCTTGATTTTTCACAAACGAAATTCTGTCCCTAACTGAGAGGCTCACTGCACAACCAGACGAAAATTTTACTATTGGTGGATTTTGTGTAACATAAATGATATGGTCGTGTTATTTCTAAAATGGTAATGTTTTTTGTTTTACACGTGATTTTGGTTATTATTTAGGGCTTTGACCTAAGTTTTTCAAAAAAGTTACAATAATGTATTCGGGATTTGTGTTATTTGGACGTATTTACACCATTACATATAAAGTTTACATATATTTAAATTAATATAATAAATATAATATTATTTTCGTTATTTATTAATTATTATATATAATTTATTGAGTTTTTATATATTTTTTATACATAAGTTGTTTTTATAAAGATTGAAATTATATATACTTAGAAAAACTGTATGGTAATTTTCGCAACCTGCAATTAAAATAAATCTCTTATATATATTACTAAACAGGATGATAATGTGAGCCAAATACTAATAATTATTTTAACTATATATAAAAGATTAAATTGAAATGGAGCATTAAGTCCAGATAGTTTTTTAATTTAATTTAATTTAATTTACTTCTTTTAAAGTATTATTTACAAATGTTTTGTGTAAGAAATTAATAAAAAGTTGTAAAATATATTAAATATTGAAATAGTTACATGAAAAATACTAAATACAACCAATATACATAAATTCTTAGGGAAATTTCCATAAAAATCAATAACTATTTTTTAATAGGGTATGGTGAATTTGGATTATTCTTATTCCCATTATTTGTAGTAGGAGTACTATTAGTACCATTTCCAACATTATTAGTACTATTAGTATTAGTATTAGTATTATTATTATTATTATTAAACACTCCAGGAAACTGGAATGGGGAGGGTAGATTATCCCCTTTTGTAGAAGTTGTATTTCCATTATGTTGTATAGGCTTAGGTCCTAGGTAATTAGACGGTAGCATCCCAACAAAGTACAGGTTATTATGAATTGGTGTCATGCCTGTAGTTGGGTTAGGCCAATCTTGGGGTGCATAAAATGTTGACGGGGATGGAAACATATCATTAACATATCTTGAAGGAAGGCCAGAAATAGGAGTTTGCTCTCCATTAAATATTGGCGGTCTAAACTTATTTGTTGTGTGAGAACCACTAAGATTTCCAGGTGTATTATTATTTCCCAGGCCATTCTTTGTTGAATTGCCTTCATTTTGGTTATCATTTCCATTATTTGTAGGATTCTGATGCAGATTTTGGTATTGTTGTGAATGAGACATATATTGCTGGTTCAATGCCTGAGCAAATATCGGTGTGGGTAGTATTGCATTACTGCCATATTGATTAGAGGGGGAATTCTGAGCCATAGAGCCAAAGAATTGCAACCCACTCGGTAATTGTGGAGCAGTAGCACTAGATGGAGACGCAGTTTGTGATTTTGGGAGGGGCATTGGTAAACCCATTGGCTTTTTAATGTCCGGTGATATTAAAGAAGGAAAGTTAGTGTATTTGGTATGCAATGTTGGTAAAGGGTTTGTTGAGTTGCGTTTAGAAATAGATGATGAATTTGCCGAGTCAGGAGGAGAATTGCCGGCTGTAATATTACTTTGCATATTTGTATCAATTGCTGTAATAGTTTTGGCACTATCCTTCATATTATCTTTAGAGTCACTCGGTATCTGCACTCTCAAAACTGGTCTCTTATTTGAGGGTACCATAGATAATTCATTTTTATTTCGTGTTTTGTCATCTTTATCCATAGATCCAGATTCATCAGGCTTGGTGAAAGATTTAGTAAAAGTTGGTACATTATGCATCATATTTGATACAATTTCCTTGTTAAAATGTCTATTAGAATTGTTTGTAGTTCTTTTTTGTCTTTTAGGTTCAGGTGTATCACTATCATATTCTGAATCGTCTTCGTTTTCAACATATCCTGCATCATCATGTATTATATTTGCATTAACATTATCATTTAAATGCTTCTTTTTTTTGTAGTCTCCATAGTTTTCTGGTGATTTGGATTCATAAGGGGTTTTAATATTCTTGTATACATTCAATAACTCCTTGGTGTCAACAGAGCTAAACTCGTATAGTTTGTTATTATTTCCAATGATGATCACAGCTAAGTCCACTTGGCATAATACTGCTAACTCATGTGCCTTCTTGAAGAGACCAGCTTTTCTTTTTACAAACGTAACAGTCCTATTTCTGTCATCAGTTAATGGTTGAATTTGAATCTTTCTTCTACCCATTTTGTTGTTTATCAATAATTCCCTACCTTAAATATGAAACAACTATTTATTTACGCTGTATCTAAAAATAGGTTAATTTCTTTTATTATCTCTACCAGAATACACGCGATGTACAATGTTTTAATTGATTAACTATAGTTCCCAATTTATCTCTAGCGTTGTATTGTGTTGGTCACCAATTGCTATCCTTAACTTCTATTATATCACTAAGTGAATAAAATTATCTAATCAATCAAAGTTCGAAATTAAAAAAATTCAACCCTGTCTTCGTTTAATCGCTAGATATTGCGTTACTAGCTTTGTAATTTGATATCAGTAAAAACAGTAGAGTTTATTTTTAGAAAATTTTTGAGGATTCATCAAACATCCATCAACCTTTCCGTATTTTGGAAACCGGAAATGAAGATGGATTTACGGGCTATCAGTAGAATAATATGTTGGTGTGCACGCACGTCAGGGCCTACAATATATGCAACCATTTGTGAAAGTGGGGGGGGGGGTCCTGAATAAAATTACAAATATCACTTATATGTGTAGATTAGTTTGAATAATCTTACTGCAATTGATGTTAAATATTTATTGTGTGTTTAATAAATAATGAATTTTTTTAAAGAGTATATTGACATTTTGAAGTGTTATTGTTTCCGCAATGAACGACAGCTTGATTCTAATATTCACAATTTTAATATTTTTTCATTTTTCCAAATATTTCGCAATAAATTGCCAAAATTGTAGAAAACATAATTATGATTTTTATACTTAATAAATGAAGATAAGTCTGATTAGATTTATTTATCTACATACTTAACTTTTAATGATATATTCTACTTTAATACATGAAAAATATGTGAACAATAAGGTCTTAAGAATAAAGAACCGACATAATAATATATTAGACGAGAATATAGCTTGAGAAACCATATTTTACTAAAAGTATTGTAAAATGTTGACGATTTTTCCATGTATTTGAAATGGCTGAAAAAACCATTGTTATAGTGATTTTGGTGGACAATATTACTAACATACCTTTCCATTTTGCTAAAATATTATATCACGTGACACTAACAAAGAAGCGAGGTTGGGCGTTGAAACAAACACGCTTAATCACCAGTTTGAATTAGATAAATTTGAATTAGATTAAATATAACATAGTTAAAAATAACGCTCTGATTTGTCTTAATAGGGATAGAAACTACTATGAGTCAACAAGAAGAGGTTTATAATAACTCCACCGACCCAATTAATGCAGAAAATGCAGGTCACAATGAGGGTCAACAGAAAACTAACAGATCGTTCATTGGTAATGCTGATTTATCACAAATGGATCCCGGAAGAAAGGCATCTATCGATGCCACTATCGAATCAATTGCAACAAATACAGCTATAAATACTCTGGTTAAAATTTTGGGATTGGGTCATGCCCACGATAGTGTGCAAAAAGAATCACCAGCTGTTGTAAATAACCAATTATATATTCTGAAGGAAGAAGATGGTGGCAATTCCCAAGCTGCCGAACAAGATATAAGTACCATTAAACAAACAATAGGTACTGTTTCTGAACCAGTTGAAGATATTCAAGCCGCAAAATTAGAAGAGCTGCAAGACAATACCGATATTAGCATTCAGAACGAACACGATGGAGTAAACATATTATCTAATATCAACAAAGACAACTTTGCAAGATTAGAAGAAGTGTCTATGGAAGATTCTCCAGTTTCACAGGAAATAAAAATCGATGTAATCGAAGCTTCAGTTGATGATTCTGCTCCACATATACAGAACAAAAATTCTAATCATATAGTTAATAATGAAACTATATCTTTAACAAAAGAAAAAGAAAATAATGATACAAATGCTTTTGAAAATGATAATCATTTGATTTCTAACCAAACTGACACAGATCAATTACAAACAGAGGAGCAAATTCTTACGGTTTCAGATATAATTCAACATGAGAGTACCTTATCTCAACAACAGCTTGACATAGATACAACTAAAAATAGTGAGGATAGTAATACTTTCATTACCAATTGTGAATCTTCTCAAACAAAAATCTCATCTGGATCTGTAGATGCTTTGAAGGAAGAAAATAATTCTGATATCAAACATTCGGAAGCTAATATGAATGAAGGAATTATAGATACTGAAAATGTTGCTATAGCTCAGAGCAAAGAAAACAGTCTTTGCGCTACTGTACAAAACTCACAACTTAAAGATCATAATGATGAGATAAAAGAAAATCTTTCAGGGGAGGTAAACCAAACTCAAGAAACCTTGCCCTGGGAAAAAAATCAAGCTTCCAATAATCAGGAAGATTTACTCATAGAGGAAAATAAATCTTCTGGTAGTTTGCCATGGGACGATAATCAATCTCAAAATAACCAAGAAACCTTACCCTGGGAAGAAAATCAAGCTTCCAATCAGAAAAATTTAATAGTGGAGGAGAATCAAACTTCTGGTATTTTACCGTTGAAAGACAATCAAATATCTGATAACGAAATAGTAATAACAGCTAAAGAGGATGCTGTACATGAAAACTTATTGGAAAATAATCAGATTGCTAATAAAATAGTTTCTTCAGAACAAAGTATCTCTCTGAATATTCAAGAACATGCCACTGAAAAAAAATTACTGTGGGATGATGGCCAAAATGTTAATACTAAGCAAAGCCTTCCATGGGAAGAAAGTAAAGACGAACTCTTACCTTGGGAGGAGAATCAAAATATTGAAAATCAAGAAAGAGTTGAAAAAACTATTTCTTCAGAAGATAATAAGCTGGAACAATTACCATGGGAAAACAAACAGCCTGGAGCAGATGAAAATTTACCATGTGAAAACAGAAATAAAAAAGAAAAAGATGCATTAAAGTCAGTTAAGAATTTGGACAACCTTTTAGACGATAACGATTTTGTAGAATCTGATGTTTCTGAGAAAAAATCAAATTTAGAAAGTAATGAGAAAAGCAAAAGTTTGGACCTTGATTTAGATCTCGATTTAGATGATGATCTACTCTTAGATGATGAGTTTTTAGAAGATGTGCCTACAATTTCATTAGTGAAAACCAAGCCACAACCGAAAAAATATGTTTCAAATGAAACTAAATCAAATCAATTTGATTTAGTTTCATTTGAAAATCAAAAGAAAAAAAGTGACGCTTATGACTTTCCTAGTGATTTGGTTAATAGACCTAAACCAGCTGTAAGAACAAATAAATATTCCAGTGGAACAGGCAAAACTTATTCCTTACCTGTTCAAAAACCCGAAAATAATAATTCTCAAGGGTTAAATAAGCCAACTGCAGAAATTAATACTAAACCATTGCCAATAAAGCCATTCTTTGAAGAATTGCCAATTGATTTGACAAAAGTAACTAAACCAGCCCGTGCAGCTCCAGTTAAAGCAATGAACCAAAATTCCATTGTTAATAATTTGCCTCAAGCTAATGCTAATTCAACAAACCAACCACCACCATCTAACCAAAATGCACCAGTAAATCCATACGCAAAATTAACTAAACCATTACCTCCTAATAACCTGACCACTGTTATACCAGCACCACTTCCACAAACTAACAATTTAGCCACCCCAAATACAAGACACAACAGTCAGTATGTTCCACTCCCTCAAGTTAGTCCTATCAACACCATGGCTAACCCTCATATTACACCCTCCCAAGCACTGGCACCACATTCAGGTACGACAAGGAACTTATCTAATACATCGCCAGTAGTTACTAATGCTAATTTGCTAAAACAGCATACTAGTGCAACAAGTCCTTATATACCAAACACAGGCCCATACGCCCCTAGTGGTAGAAGAACACATGTAAGGTCCAATTCATTGATTGGTGGAAAAGGAAAGGAAGTCAATCCTTATGCACCAATTTCTACCAATCCAAATGTGAGCATCACTCAAAACCAAAATGTAATTCCTCCTACAATTAATAACCTTTCAAATGGAATCACTGCTTCAAATATTCCTGGTCCTACACCGGCAAACAATACGACTGGGCCACGTAAGATTTCTAACCCAAGACCTGGTATTTATGCCAAGTCACACCCTGTACAGAAATCCATTGACCCAAATATCGGTTTCCATAAACAATTCCCAATTTTTACTTGGAGCAATTCACAAAATGCTGTCTCACTTATCCCCAGTGTTCAAGTTAATACTTATCACAAACAGCCAGGTGAAATTCACGTAAGGAATATAAATAACACTATAGATACATTACCTTTTTCAAGCTTCCCTGGACCATTGAATAAAATGTCAAAGAAAAAAGATGTTGAAAAGTGGTTAGAAAGCAGAGTTCAATATATCAATAATGATAACAATATAAATGAAATGGAGATAATGATGAATCATATTCTACTTGAAATGATCAAGCACAATGATGATACGAACTCAAAAGACCTAATTAAGGCAATCTGCTCAATTCTTAATCCTAGTGTGGATTATTATTCTGATGAACCTTCAGAAGTACCTAATAACTCTATTATGATATCCAATGCCTCTAAATTAGATTCTGCTGGTATTAACATAGTTTTTAATTTAATTCAAGTTGGTAAAATCGACAAGGCATTGGAATATGCAATTTCTAGAGGAGATTGGGCTTTATCATTGGTTATGTCTAATATTGTTGGGGAAGAAAGATATAGTAAGATCGTATCTGATTATTCTAGATTTTCTTTTCCTTTCCAAAAATCTAACAATAAGGTACATCATTTAATGCCAATTCTTTTGAAGCTTTTTGCTGGTAGTGTGAAGAGCGTTATTGATGACTTTAATAACGTTCAAACTGAGAAGGAATGGGCATTATCACACTGGAGAGAAATAATTGCTGTAACATTAATCATGGAATCTTCAAAATCTTTAGAGTTTATTTTGGAATTTGGTAAACTTTTAGCTTTCAACGGAAATATTGATGCTGCAACTATTGCATTTGTGATTTGCAGAAGGCCACTTTCCCCTATCCAGTCTGCTGATAATATACAGTTTTCTGTAATCCAAATGTCCATGCTTTATACAGAATTGTATGAATACATTTTATCTATTTATCCAAATTCTGTTCATCCTCCACTTGGATTCCCACACTTATTGCCATTAAAACTTAAACACGCCTCTTTACTTGCAGACTATGGGAATTTTTCCGAATCCCAGAAATATATTGATCTTGTGAATAGCATGATCAAAAATTTGAATAAATCTCCCTATGTCAATGCAACACTTCTTCATGAATTCCAAAATTTGATTATTAGAGTTTCTGATACTGGAAGTATGGATCAAGGATGGTTTAGTGGCAAGATAAGTAAAGTGAACCTTGATAAAGTTTGGGGACAAATTGATAAATTTATTGGTGGAGATGAACCAACAACAAAAGCGAATGATGGCGGTGTTTTTAGTAAATTCAGTCCATCAATCTCAAGAACAACCTCTACTCTCGATTTTACTGCATCATCATCAAATTTCCCTCCTAATTCTAATATAAGAAGAGACTCATTACCACTTTCAAGTGATAACCAACTCCCTTCTTATGGCAGATCAAAATCATTTATGGCTCCTTATAGTACATCATTGACTGGTTCAAAATATTCTAACCAAGCAAAAGCAGCAGCTTCATCTGTACAAGCTCAAAACAATGATATATACCCAACATTACCAATATCAAAATATGCTCATTCCAATGCTTCATCTCAAAGTTTACCAATTAAAGAGAGTTTTGTAAAGAATGATCCTGATCAGAAAAAATATCCAACGAAGTATAATCCAATTTCATGTAAAGATAATGATGATACCAAAGGATATACCAATCTTACTAACCAAAACTCAGGTTTCACAGATTTTAACCAACAACCTTCATATTTAATGCAAGCTGTTGCAAAGAGACCTTCTGTTACCAGTGTAAATTCTACAGATTACACTAATATGGATGCTGTACGTAAACTCAATCATTCCCCTTCAATTCAAAGTGATGTAAGTATAGATTTCCCAACAGAATTTAGAGCTCCAACAAAGAGGGACACAATGCCTACTAGTGATACACAACCAGTTCATGATAATGATTCCCATAGAATTGGAAATATAAATACTGCTACTGATATTATTAGTGAAGTAGAAGAAAAATCAGACCTGTATTCAAATAATACAAGTAATGCAGTTTTGCAACAAGATCCGAAAACACAATTATGGGAAGAACAAATGGAAAATACTAATCCACTATTGAAACCTCCAGCTATACCTTCCGTACCTCCAAGTAAATCATCCAAGAGGTTAAATCCATATGCACCAAGAACCACATCAACACTTAAACAAGACAATAGGAAGGGTAAATACGGTCCTTCATCCTCTAATAGGCTGAAGTATTCATCACAGGTATCTCGTCCGTTGACTGATGAAGTTCCAAAATTAAACATTACCGATAAACCACACATTGAAAATATTAACCAAGAATCAAATGTTCTTAACCCACCATCATTGCCTCCTCATACAAATATTAAAAAGAAGGAAGAAAATAATTCTGTGAAAAATGAAAGAGAAAATCGTTTTCAAGCATCATTTGCAAATACAGAGTTAGGAAATAATGACTTCAACAAAGCTGAAAATGGAATAGAGGAATCGCTTGATAAAATCCCAATTTCTACCCCAGAAAGAAGGAAATCATTATTTTTGAAAGACAATCAATCACCAACAGATCCTGAAAAGCCATCAATGTTCAACCCTTACAATAAGCCAAAGAAGGAAGTTACTTCTGTCTTAGATACAAGCTTTGGTGAATTTTCTATTCCAGGATCACCGGAGTATACCACAAGAGCAAATTCCGTAATCGGTGGTCCATCTTTATTTACTTCAAGGTTGTCAGAATCTCAACAATCAGCGCTATATCAACAATATGAAGTAAGAGATGATACTGTTAGAGACTATATTCCACCAGTTGAAGAGGAAGAAGAAGAAGAGGAAGTAGAAATAGTAAGTGTTAACACCCAAGAACAAGCAAATGAAAACAATGAACAGGAAAACAACCAAGGTAATGACAACAAAAAGACAGATGCTGGGAAAGGTTCTTTTTTCCTGTGGTTCTCTAAAAACGATGGCAAACCTAAACCTACAAGGGCTAATCTTGGTGAAGAAAATATGTTCTATTATAGTGAAGAGCATAAAAGATATATCAATAAGAATATCCCAATTGAAGATCAAATTAAAGAAACAAAACCACCACCACCACCAATTGCTAAAAAGCCACTACAAACAGGAGCAGTACCTTCTGGACCTTCCCGACCAAACATTCCTCCAGGTCCAGCTTCAAATACCCCACCTACTCCTGTTGCCCCAGATCAAGAAAAGAAGGGGGATCAAATTTCTCAGGACAGTTTACCACTACCAAAACCAAAAGGGGGTCCTTCGCTAGCAAATGCTGGCCTTGAAGACTTATTATCATTAGGTGGAAGCAGTTCTTCTGTTGGAACTGCACGTAAATCAAGAAGAGGTGCTCGTCGTGGTTACGTTAACGTTATGGAACAAAATTAAACTAACTATACAATTGATTTATTAACATGTATATAAAAACATATAAAATTATAATTGAATTTACACATTCTCTCGTATTAATAAATAGATATCAGGTTTTATAACCTTTCCATTTCTTAGAACCCTGTCCCGAGGAGACGAATCAGTATAATTATATCCCAATTTAAAGTACCATTCCAATGCTCTTATATTATCACTAAAAACAGTTAAAGCAACTCCTTCACTTTGAAAATACTTACTATATTTATAGATTGAGTTAACTTGAGAATTCAAATATTTTGATAAATTATGAAGTTTATTAATTAAATAAGACCCAATTCCTAACGACTGAAATTGTGGGGATACATGAATTTCGTAGAGATATATAACCTTCATACCATCATTAATAGTCATCATAAAAGACATAAAACATAATATATCATTATTAGAATTACAATACCACAAATAGATTAATCCTGACTCTTTCATTTCTTCAATTTTATCTTCGTGCCAGTTAGGACCATAATATTTCGAATAAAATTGATTCAAATTAATGTTAATGATTTGTAAAAACAGAATCAAGTTTTCATCTTTTAAGTTCTGAACTGTACAACAGTAGAGTCTACTTAAATCAACACTTGGTAATGTGGTATCAAATACTTTATCAACTTGTAGCAAGATACTTTCTGCAATTTCTTCTAGAAATGCTTCATTAGTACCACTGAATAATTGCAAAATTTCAATGTCTATATCATTATTTGGCATGCTATTGGTATAATGAATATAACATAATGTATAAGTGTATAATAACTATACTCCTTACTATATACACACCATACCCAATTTAGTTTCTCATTTCTTACATTGATTCGATAATTTTTCTGTAATGGATGATAAGAGAAAGACGATGCCATGTCAAGAGATTCATATACACAAGACAATCCAAAAGAAATAGGATCGAAATACCTGAATTTGGATAGATACTCCAAATCAGTCCTTAAAGATCTTCATGAGAAGCAAGGAAATCGTGTAAGGAACTTTTACAATCCTGCCGAAGTGAATTTAAATGAAATCAATTCCAGAGATACTAGAAGATATCACCATAATACGCACACTAATAGCCATAGGGGATTAAATACCAAGAACAGATACAACAAAATTTTACAAGTACGTGAGAGATATAGGGAAGACAGAATTAGACTAAACCGAGAAAAGGTACATGATATACAATCGTATAATGACTATTTAAACCAATGTGAATTAGATTCACGCGAAGTGTTGCAAGCCACCAATTTGGACCAGTTGATTGATGAGGAAAACGAATTATCTTCAGAAAATGATCTCCCCCAACAGAAACAGGAATTCTCGTTGGAGGAGATCATGGATATGCTCAATATCTCCGATACATGAATCGCCTAACTCCAAGACACAAAACTGACACTTACCAAACAAGTCAACAAGGGGTGTGGATTGGGG